>OW804098.1:129762382-130190318 GCA_942159475.1 Sthenelais limicola | reverse complement strand
ACCCTAACCCTAACCCTAACCCGTAACCCTAACCCTAACCCTAACCCTAACCCTAACCCTAACCCTAACCCTAACCCTAACCCTAACCCTAACCCTAACCCTAACCCTAACCCTAACCCTAACCCTAACCCTAACCCTAACCCTAACCCTAACCCTAACCCTAACCCTAACCCTAACCCTAACCCTAACCCTAACCCTAACCCTAACCCTAACCCTAACCCTAACCCTAACCCTAACCCTAACCCTAACCCTAACCCTAACCCTAACCCTAACCCTAACCCTAACCCTAACCCTAACCCTAACCCTAACCCTAACCCTAACCCTAACCCTAACCCTAACCCTAACCCTAACCCTAACCCTAACCCTAACCCTAACCCTAACCCTAACCCTAACCCTAACCCTAACCCTAACCCTAACCCTAACCCTAACCCTAACCCTAACCCTAACCCTAACCCTAACCCTAACCCTAACCCTAACCCTAACCCTAACCCTAACCCTAACCCTAACCCTAACCCTAACCCTAACCCTAACCCTAACCCTAACCCTAACCCTAACCCTAACCCTAACCCTAACCCTAACCCTAACCCTAACCCTAACCCTAACCCTAACCCTAACCCTAACCCTAACCCTAACCCTAACCCTAACCCTAACCCTAACCCTAACCCTAACCCTAACCCTAACCCTAACCCTAACCCTAACCCTAACCCTAACCCTAACCCTAACCCTAACCCTAACCCTAACCCTAACCCTAACCCTAACCCTAACCCTAACCCTAACCCTAACCCTAACCCTAACCCTAACCCTAACCCTAACCCTAACCCTAACCCTAACCCTAACCCTAACCCTAACCCTAACCCTAACCCTAACCCTAACCCTAACCCTAACCCTAACCCTAACCCTAACCCTAACCCTAACCCTAACCCTAACCCTAACCCTAACCCTAACCCTAACCCTAACCCTAACCCTAACCCTAACCCTAACCCTAACCCTAACCCTAACCCTAACCCTAACCCTAACCCTAACCCTAACCCTAACCCTAACCCTAACCCTAACCCTAACCCTAACCCTAACCCTAACCCTAACCCTAACCCTAACCCTAACCCTAACCCTAACCCTAACCCTAACCCTAACCCTAACCCTAACCCTAACCCTAACCCTAACCCTAACCCTAACCCTAACCCTAACCCTAACCCTAACCCTAACCCTAACCCTAACCCTAACCCTAACCCTAACCCTAACCCTAACCCTAACCCTAACCCTAACCCTAACCCTAACCCTAACCCTAACCCTAACCCTAACCCTAACCCTAACCCTAACCCTAACCCTAACCCTAACCCTAACCCTAACCCTAACCCTAACCCTAACCCTAACCCTAACCCTAACCCTAACCCTAACCCTAACCCTAACCCTAACCCTAACCCTAACCCTAACCCTAACCCTAACCCTAACCCTAACCCTAACCCTAACCCTAACCCTAACCCTAACCCTAACCCTAACCCTAACCCTAACCCTAACCCTAACCCTAACCCTAACCCTAACCCTAACCCTAACCCTAACCCTAACCCTAACCCTAACCCTAACCCTAACCCTAACCCTAACCCTAACCCTAACCCTAACCCTAACCCTAACCCTAACCCTAACCCTAACCCTAACCCTAACCCTAACCCTAACCCTAACCCTAACCCTAACCCTAACCCTAACCCTAACCCTAACCCTAACCCTAACCCTAACCCTAACCCTAACCCTAACCCTAACCCTAACCCTAACCCTAACCCTAACCCTAACCCTAACCCTAACCCTAACCCTAACCCTAACCCTAACCCTAACCCTAACCCTAACCCTAACCCTAACCCTAACCCTAACCCTAACCCTAACCCTAACCCTAACCCTAACCCTAACCCTAACCCTAACCCTAACCCTAACCCTAACCCTAACCCTAACCCTAACCCTAACCCTAACCCTAACCCTAACCCTAACCCTAACCCTAACCCTAACCCTAACCCTAACCCTAACCCTAACCCTAACCCTAACCCTAACCCTAACCCTAACCCTAACCCTAACCCTAACCCTAACCCTAACCCTAACCCTAACCCTAACCCTAACCCTAACCCTAACCCTAACCCTAACCCTAACCCTAACCCTAACCCTAACCCTAACCCTAACCCTAACCCTAACCCTAACCCTAACCCTAACCCTAACCCTAACCCTAACCCTAACCCTAACCCTAACCCTAACCCTAACCCTAACCCTAACCCTAACCCTAACCCTAACCCTAACCCTAACCCTAACCCTAACCCTAACCCTAACCCTAACCCTAACCCTAACCCTAACCCTAACCCTAACCCTAACCCTAACCCTAACCCTAACCCTAACCCTAACCCTAACCCTAACCCTAACCCTAACCCTAACCCTAACCCTAACCCTAACCCTAACCCTAACCCTAACCCTAACCCTAACCCTAACCCTAACCCTAACCCTAACCCTAACCCTAACCCTAACCCTAACCCTAACCCTAACCCTAACCCTAACCCTAACCCTAACCCTAACCCTAACCCTAACCCTAACCCTAACCCTAACCCTAACCCTAACCCTAACCCTAACCCTAACCCTAACCCTAACCCTAACCCTAACCCTAACCCTAACCCTAACCCTAACCCTAACCCTAACCCTAACCCTAACCCTAACCCTAACCCTAACCCTAACCCTAACCCTAACCCTAACCCTAACCCTAACCCTAACCCTAACCCTAACCCTAACCCTAACCCTAACCCTAACCCTAACCCTAACCCTAACCCTAACCCTAACCCTAACCCTAACCCTAACCCTAACCCTAACCCTAACCCTAACCCTAACCCTAACCCTAACCCTAACCCTAACCCTAACCCTAACCCTAACCCTAACCCTAACCCTAACCCTAACCCTAACCCTAACCCTAACCCTAA
Source organism: Sthenelais limicola (assembly GCA_942159475.1). Taxonomy (NCBI): domain Eukaryota; kingdom Metazoa; phylum Annelida; class Polychaeta; order Phyllodocida; family Sigalionidae; genus Sthenelais; species Sthenelais limicola. Next base: position 130,187,376 of record OW804098.1, on the reverse strand, counting down.
CCCTAACCCTAACCCTAACCCTAACCCTAACCCTAACCCTAACCCTAACCCTAACCCTAACCCTAACCCTAACCCTAACCCTAACCCTAACCCTAACCCTAACCCTAACCCTAACCCTAACCCTAACCCTAACCCTAACCCTAACCCTAACCCTAACCCTAACCCTAACCCTAACCCTAACCCTAACCCTAACCCTAACCCTAACCCTAACCCTAACCCTAACCCTAACCCTAACCCTAACCCTAACCCTAACCCTAACCCTAACCCTAACCCTAACCCTAACCCTAACCCTAACCCTAACCCTAACCCTAACCCTAACCCTAACCCTAACCCTAACCCTAACCCTAACCCTAACCCTAACCCTAACCCTAACCCTAACCCTAACCCTAACCCTAACCCTAACCCTAACCCTAACCCTAACCCTAACCCTAACCCTAACCCTAACCCTAACCCTAACCCTAACCCTAACCCTAACCCTAACCCTAACCCTAACCCTAACCCTAACCCTAACCCTAACCCTAACCCTAACCCTAACCCTAACCCTAACCCTAACCCTAACCCTAACCCTAACCCTAACCCTAACCCTAACCCTAACCCTAACCCTAACCCTAACCCTAACCCTAACCCTAACCCTAACCCTAACCCTAACCCTAACCCTAACCCTAACCCTAACCCTAACCCTAACCCTAACCCTAACCCTAACCCTAACCCTAACCCTAACCCTAACCCTAACCCTAACCCTAACCCTAACCCTAACCCTAACCCTAACCCTAACCCTAACCCTAACCCTAACCCTAACCCTAACCCTAACCCTAACCCTAACCCTAACCCTAACCCTAACCCTAACCCTAACCCTAACCCTAACCCTAACCCTAACCCTAACCCTAACCCTAACCCTAACCCTAACCCTAACCCTAACCCTAACCCTAACCCTAACCCTAACCCTAACCCTAACCCTAACCCTAACCCTAACCCTAACCCTAACCCTAACCCTAACCCTAACCCTAACCCTAACCCTAACCCTAACCCTAACCCTAACCCTAACCCTAACCCTAACCCTAACCCTAACCCTAACCCTAACCCTAACCCTAACCCTAACCCTAACCCTAACCCTAACCCTAACCCTAACCCTAACCCTAACCCTAACCCTAACCCTAACCCTAACCCTAACCCTAACCCTAACCCTAACCCTAACCCTAACCCTAACCCTAACCCTAACCCTAACCCTAACCCTAACCCTAACCCTAACCCTAACCCTAACCCTAACCCTAACCCTAACCCTAACCCTAACCCTAACCCTAACCCTAACCCTAACCCTAACCCTAACCCTAACCCTAACCCTAACCCTAACCCTAACCCTAACCCTAACCCTAACCCTAACCCTAACCCTAACCCTAACCCTAACCCTAACCCTAACCCTAACCCTAACCCTAACCCTAACCCTAACCCTAACCCTAACCCTAACCCTAACCCTAACCCTAACCCTAACCCTAACCCTAACCCTAACCCTAACCCTAACCCTAACCCTAACCCTAACCCTAACCCTAACCCTAACCCTAACCCTAACCCTAACCCTAACCCTAACCCTAACCCTAACCCTAACCCTAACCCTAACCCTAACCCTAACCCTAACCCTAACCCTAACCCTAACCCTAACCCTAACCCTAACCCTAACCCTAACCCTAACCCTAACCCTAACCCTAACCCTAACCCTAACCCTAACCCTAACCCTAACCCTAACCCTAACCCTAACCCTAACCCTAACCCTAACCCTAACCCTAACCCTAACCCTAACCCTAACCCTAACCCTAACCCTAACCCTAACCCTAACCCTAACCCTAACCCTAACCCTAACCCTAACCCTAACCCTAACCCTAACCCTAACCCTAACCCTAACCCTAACCCTAACCCTAACCCTAACCCTAACCCTAACCCTAACCCTAACCCTAACCCTAACCCTAACCCTAACCCTAACCCTAACCCTAACCCTAACCCTAACCCTAACCCTAACCCTAACCCTAACCCTAACCCTAACCCTAACCCTAACCCTAACCCTAACCCTAACCCTAACCCTAACCCTAACCCTAACCCTAACCCTAACCCTAACCCTAACCCTAACCCTAACCCTAACCCTAACCCTAACCCTAACCCTAACCCTAACCCTAACCCTAACCCTAACCCTAACCCTAACCCTAACCCTAACCCTAACCCTAACCCTAACCCTAACCCTAACCCTAACCCTAACCCTAACCCTAACCCTAACCCTAACCCTAACCCTAACCCTAACCCTAACCCTAACCCTAACCCTAACCCTAACCCTAACCCTAACCCTAACCCTAACCCTAACCCTAACCCTAACCCTAACCCTAACCCTAACCCTAACCCTAACCCTAACCCTAACCCTAACCCTAACCCTAACCCTAACCCTAACCCTAACCCTAACCCTAACCCTAACCCTAACCCTAACCCTAACCCTAACCCTAACCCTAACCCTAACCCTAACCCTAACCCTAACCCTAACCCTAACCCTAACCCTAACCCTAACCCTAACCCTAACCCTAACCCTAACCCTAACCCTAACCCTAACCCTAACCCTAACCCTAACCCTAACCCTAACCCTAACCCTAACCCTAACCCTAACCCTAACCCTAACCCTAACCCTAACCCTAACCCTAACCCTAACCCTAACCCTAACCCTAACCCTAACCCTAACCCTAACCCTAACCCTAACCCTAACCCTAACCCTAACCCTAACCCTAACCCTAACCCTAACCCTAACCCTAACCCTAACCCTAACCCTAACCCTAACCCTAACCCTAACCCTAACCCTAACCCTAACCCTAACCCTAACCCTAACCCTAACCCTAACCCTAACCCTAACCCTAACCCTAACCCTAACCCTAACCCTAACCCTAACCCTAACCCTAACCCTAACCCTAACCCTAACCCTAACCCTAACCCTAACCCTAACCCTAACCCTAACCCTAACCCTAACCCTAACCCTAACCCTAACCCTAACCCTAACCCTAACCCTAACCCTAACCCTAACCCTAACCCTAACCCTAACCCTAACCCTAACCCTAACCCTAACCCTAACCCTAACCCTAACCCTAACCCTAACCCTAACCCTAACCCTAACCCTAACCCTAACCCTAACCCTAACCCTAACCCTAACCCTAACCCTAACCCTAACCCTAACCCTAACCCTAACCCTAACCCTAACCCTAACCCTAACCCTAACCCTAACCCTAACCCTAACCCTAACCCTAACCCTAACCCTAACCCTAACCCTAACCCTAACCCTAACCCTAACCCTAACCCTAACCCTAACCCTAACCCTAACCCTAACCCTAACCCTAACCCTAACCCTAACCCTAACCCTAACCCTAACCCTAACCCTAACCCTAACCCTAACCCTAACCCTAACCCTAACCCTAACCCTAACCCTAACCCTAACCCTAACCCTAACCCTAACCCTAACCCTAACCCTAACCCTAACCCTAACCCTAACCCTAACCCTAACCCTAACCCTAACCCTAACCCTAACCCTAACCCTAACCCTAACCCTAACCCTAACCCTAACCCTAACCCTAACCCTAACCCTAACCCTAACCCTAACCCTAACCCTAACCCTAACCCTAACCCTAACCCTAACCCTAACCCTAACCCTAACCCTAACCCTAACCCTAACCCTAACCCTAACCCTAACCCTAACCCTAACCCTAACCCTAACCCTAACCCTAACCCTAACCCTAACCCTAACCCTAACCCTAACCCTAACCCTAACCCTAACCCTAACCCTAACCCTAACCCTAACCCTAACCCTAACCCTAACCCTAACCCTAACCCTAACCCTAACCCTAACCCTAACCCTAACCCTAACCCTAACCCTAACCCTAACCCTAACCCTAACCCTAACCCTAACCCTAACCCTAACCCTAACCCTAACCCTAACCCTAACCCTAACCCTAACCCTAACCCTAACCCTAACCCTAACCCTAACCCTAACCCTAACCCTAACCCTAACCCTAACCCTAACCCTAACCCTAACCCTAACCCTAACCCTAACCCTAACCCTAACCCTAACCCTAACCCTAACCCTAACCCTAACCCTAACCCTAACCCTAACCCTAACCCTAACCCTAACCCTAACCCTAACCCTAACCCTAACCCTAACCCTAACCCTAACCCTAACCCTAACCCTAACCCTAACCCTAACCCTAACCCTAACCCTAACCCTAACCCTAACCCTAACCCTAACCCTAACCCTAACCCTAACCCTAACCCTAACCCTAACCCTAACCCTAACCCTAACCCTAACCCTAACCCTAACCCTAACCCTAACCCTAACCCTAACCCTAACCCTAACCCTAACCCTAACCCTAACCCTAACCCTAACCCTAACCCTAACCCTAACCCTAACCCTAACCCTAACCCTAACCCTAACCCTAACCCTAACCCTAACCCTAACCCTAACCCTAACCCTAACCCTAACCCTAACCCTAACCCTAACCCTAACCCTAACCCTAACCCTAACCCTAACCCTAACCCTAACCCTAACCCTAACCCTAACCCTAACCCTAACCCTAACCCTAACCCTAACCCTAACCCTAACCCTAACCCTAACCCTAACCCTAACCCTAACCCTAACCCTAACCCTAACCCTAACCCTAACCCTAACCCTAACCCTAACCCTAACCCTAACCCTAACCCTAACCCTAACCCTAACCCTAACCCTAACCCTAACCCTAACCCTAACCCTAACCCTAACCCTAACCCTAACCCTAACCCTAACCCTAACCCTAACCCTAACCCTAACCCTAACCCTAACCCTAACCCTAACCCTAACCCTAACCCTAACCCTAACCCTAACCCTAACCCTAACCCTAACCCTAACCCTAACCCTAACCCTAACCCTAACCCTAACCCTAACCCTAACCCTAACCCTAACCCTAACCCTAACCCTAACCCTAACCCTAACCCTAACCCTAACCCTAACCCTAACCCTAACCCTAACCCTAACCCTAACCCTAACCCTAACCCTAACCCTAACCCTAACCCTAACCCTAACCCTAACCCTAACCCTAACCCTAACCCTAACCCTAACCCTAACCCTAACCCTAACCCTAACCCTAACCCTAACCCTAACCCTAACCCTAACCCTAACCCTAACCCTAACCCTAACCCTAACCCTAACCCTAACCCTAACCCTAACCCTAACCCTAACCCTAACCCTAACCCTAACCCTAACCCTAACCCTAACCCTAACCCTAACCCTAACCCTAACCCTAACCCTAACCCTAACCCTAACCCTAACCCTAACCCTAACCCTAACCCTAACCCTAACCCTAACCCTAACCCTAACCCTAACCCTAACCCTAACCCTAACCCTAACCCTAACCCTAACCCTAACCCTAACCCTAACCCTAACCCTAACCCTAACCCTAACCCTAACCCTAACCCTAACCCTAACCCTAACCCTAACCCTAACCCTAACCCTAACCCTAACCCTAACCCTAACCCTAACCCTAACCCTAACCCTAACCCTAACCCTAACCCTAACCCTAACCCTAACCCTAACCCTAACCCTAACCCTAACCCTAACCCTAACCCTAACCCTAACCCTAACCCTAACCCTAACCCTAACCCTAACCCTAACCCTAACCCTAACCCTAACCCTAACCCTAACCCTAACCCTAACCCTAACCCTAACCCTAACCCTAACCCTAACCCTAACCCTAACCCTAACCCTAACCCTAACCCTAACCCTAACCCTAACCCTAACCCTAACCCTAACCCTAACCCTAACCCTAACCCTAACCCTAACCCTAACCCTAACCCTAACCCTAACCCTAACCCTAACCCTAACCCTAACCCTAACCCTAACCCTAACCCTAACCCTAACCCTAACCCTAACCCTAACCCTAACCCTAACCCTAACCCTAACCCTAACCCTAACCCTAACCCTAACCCTAACCCTAACCCTAACCCTAACCCTAACCCTAACCCTAACCCTAACCCTAACCCTAACCCTAACCCTAACCCTAACCCTAACCCTAACCCTAACCCTAACCCTAACCCTAACCCTAACCCTAACCCTAACCCTAACCCTAACCCTAACCCTAACCCTAACCCTAACCCTAACCCTAACCCTAAAGGTACTAACCCTAACCCTAACCCTAACCCTAAAGGTACTAACCCTAACCCTAACCCTAACCCTAAAGGTACTAACCCTAACCCTAACCCTAACCCTAGGGTTAGGGTTAGGGTTAGTAAGCACTTTGGTGTGTGTCCGGGCTTGTCTCCTATTCTGTCTCACATCTGTTTCTGGACTGCATTCCACAACTTAACCTCCTGTGCAGCCCCATGGGTGTTCCGGACCGTGTTTCATGCCCGCAGAGCCCACCGGCAAAAGCTGCACAATTTGAATCCAGTCTCTCCCGGTGTCGCTAGTCTTTCCCAGTTGTCAACTAGCCTGTTCCTAGTCGTCAGTCAGCCTTTCCCAACAGTCAGCCGTAGGAGGTTCAGTGATTGCAATACATGCTGCGCATGCTTCTCATTGCCTTTTAACCGCTTCTTCAGCAGTCTTCCTCTTGCCAGGTTTTGGGGCTAATAATGCCAATAGAAAAAATTGGAGGCCGGATTTGAAAAGAGGGGAAAAAACTGGACTAGGTCAATATCTCACAAAATTTCTATGGGCCACCAGAAAAAAGTCGAATTTTCAACTTGTTCTGCCATAGACAGGTAACTAAAAAGCCCAACTCTTTCTACCCACTTTGCAACCCAAAACAGATCCTTTCTTTTGAAAGTGAAGGAATACTCGGAATAGAATTTCCTTCGGCACCAGGGTAGAACAGGGCCCGCTTCATGTCATACTCGAAAATCTAAGCCCTAGCTGCCTGCAAAGCCCCAAAATCGACTGTTTCATTTTTTGACAAGTCTAGACAAATCTAGAAAACATGTTCCTCTTGGCCTGGTTGGAGGTTGCATCACCTTTTGGTCTCTTGCTCGTATCGATTCAAACTAAAGACCTGCATGATCTAGAGACATTGGCAGTCATTTATTTGTAAGTTTTGTGTATGGATGGGCCAATGCCACACCAGCAGAAATTTGTTTAAGTCACAAACAAGATACGCCATTGTCTCTTTTAAGACCTTCCAGTTTTCGCAAGTCTTGCCCGAATCTGGGCTCAAATAAATCACCCTTCTCCTCAACACAGACTTTTGAGATTTGCAGGATCTAGAGATAAACATGTATTTCCCCAGTCTTTTAAATGGCAACGGTCATCTATGTCTTAAACTTGATCCAGACAGAGAAACGATCGGGCATGTCTGATCGGCGGGACGTTCGGCATGGCGATAATGGGCGATTTTATATTTCCACCAAACATGGCCTCACAAAAACACTGCTACAGCCTTTATTTCTGGCCGGATTGACTTGTCCTTGGTATTTACGGAAACTAGAGACATGGAGCTACAATTGTGGGGGTTATTTCTTTTCCATCGGCACAGGATGGCCGACAACTAGTGGGTCGAATGTCTTGAAAATTGGCACTCTACCAATGTTGCCAAAAAACAATCATTCATGTGAGATCACATATGCAAGATCACAAACATCTCACCCAGACCTCATAGTTCTGATCTCACATCTATGAGAAGTTTCTGAGCTCACTGAGATATCACAGCTGTTAGCTAAATGTGAGCTAGAACTTGTGAACTCACACTGAGATCACACTGAAACCATTCATGTGAGATCACATATGCAAGATCACAAAAATCTCACCCAGACCTCACAGTTCTGATATCACATACATGAGAAGTTTCTGAGCTCATAGTGAGATCTACATGAGCTCACTTCCTAGTAGTAGGGGAATAAGGCATCAAAATGGCCACAATCGTGCACTTTTGGTTAAACGCATCAAACTTCTCACGATTGGTCATTGACCCCTGGTGATCAAAATCTGATATGGAACAGTGAAATTCGAGCCGGATTCTGCCACTAGGGGGCGTTTTTGTATGACTTTCCGCGTGTTTCTTGTTATAACGGCTTAAATATTAATCTGAGGTATTTGATTATATTAAACCATAAATAGAGGAGATTATGAGCTTTCATTTGATGTAAACTATGTTATTATACCTTAAATATTAATGACGTTATGATTTTTTGAAATTTTCCCATAATTCAAAATTTTCCCAAACCACATTTCTTTTTAGCTACAGTATGGGAACTGTTCAGTTTAAATGTTAGTGACAATTAAAAGAGTTAAAGAGCTTATCAAGAGCTTTCATTTTAGACCAATACCAAAAGAATCGGACAAATATTTGTCCTTTGACAATTAATTTTAGAAAAAAACATAAAATGGTGAATTTTGTAGATAATCAATCAAAAAAGAAGGAATCATGGAATTGTTTTAAACTTTGGATTTAGAAGGAACATGTTTGTGGGAACCCAAAAAGCCCCCCAAAACATATCTTATGAGTTTAGTTTATATTGCAGAGACCACTGAAATTTACTACTCTTCAGTACCAGAGTCTATGGGAAAAACAGGTATTTTCTGAATTATGCAATTTCCTTTAAAATCTGCATATATATACATAGCTGACATTATTTTACCCTTTATTAAAATAAAAGGGTGCGGGTGGGCGGGGTGGGCGGGGTGGGCTGGGGGGTGGGGGTGGTCAGTCATAGAACTAAAAGAAAACTTATTCAGCTTTTTTCATGATGAGTTAAAAAAGGGTACATGTGTCATGTTCTAAACTGAATAATATTTTTCCGAAGTATGTTTAACCCTGTTTTTTTTACCTGATATAAAGGATCAATCAACTGTGGAGAAAAGCAGATGTATGCAAAGCCATTTCACAAATATTATATAACAGTGTCAAGAATAAGAACACTGGTGCCACATCTACCATTTGTCACAATAAGGGCAGAGAAACCCCATTACCCATCTACTTGGCACTAAAAATTGATTCAACAACAAGGAAAAAGGCTCTAGTTGACACTCTGCATAATCTGGGTTTATGTATATATGATGGGTCTCAGTACTGATATATTAGGGACATTTAGCAACCACAACGCTAACGTAAATGCTAGTTGCTCATGATGGGTGGGCCGTACGTAATGGCAGGAATCAATCAGTTTTAGAGGTTGAGAGGTGTTTTCAGAGGGGGAAAAAACATGCAATTTCATGAAGGTGAGTAGTGTGTTACACCTGAATACACAGAAAAACACCTACGCTTATTTGTACATAAAAATGAAATCACAATTGACCATCATTTTAGCGTGAAATAGACATACGTTGGGAACGTATTGACACACCTCTTAGCGTAATTGACGTCTGTATCTCAGGTAGCATGCTAAGAATAGCACACCTAGTGGTGACGTAGTCCTCACAAAAGATACGTTAGCGTTAGTGTTAGCGTTGTGGTTGCTAAATGTCCCTAATATATAGTCTGCTCCCTTTATTATGACACTGGTTTGTCTGTCCATCCCATTTGAATAAGCATGCCTGTACCATGCAGTCTTCAACAACCTCTCCTGATTCATTCCATGGAACTGCAATTTCACTAACACAAGATCCTCAGACTGACCTCCCTCCTAAACCAGGATTTGGTATCATTGAAACTAATAGTCAACAGAAGCCTGCCATTCCAGTATCATATGCAATGTTCCTCCAACTCTGCTACTAAACAAGAATCCAATCGTCCCATATCAAGAGGGCTTGAGGTTTGAAATTTCAATTTCTGTGAATGAAAGGTAATTGGAATGGTTAAATTATGTAGCAATGACTCTAGAGCAAGATGATTCTGAAAAAGAAAATTCTTCGTTGTGGCCATCTCACTTTGCTTCCATTCAGATGCAAAAAGTAGAACATACATATCCAATATTGGACTCTTGCCATTGTTCACAGAGTTTGCTCATTCTCAATCCATGAGGAAGTATGCTATGTATATTGTTAAGGCAGCCACTATGCATTTAAACCAAATCCAAGTCCCAGCTATTGTTATGGACCAACAACTGTTTGCAATGCAATGCAACTTCAAGGAAACACATGGTGAAGTTAAGTATGTGGTAATTTTAGGAGGACACCATATAGAAATGGCTGGGATGAAAACTGATTAGAGGGTAGTGGCTTGACCACTGCATTGGTTTCCGCCAGGATTGCAAGCAGTGGTATTGCCGATTCATTGAACAAAGCATCCCATCTTACAAGAACCACCATGTTCCACCAAATAACTGCAGCAGCTCTCCATATCCTCAAAAAAGAGGCATACTCTAAGTCCAATGAGAATCATTTTGCAGAGGCCATGGATTTTACAGCTTGGTGCAAAAGCATGGCTGAGCAGCAACCACAGTTCCATTATTGGAATCAAGTGCTCAATCTTCACCTTGCTGTTCAAGTCTAGTTGCAGCATTTAGAGATGCCAACTTTCAAGGTTACTTAAAGTCATTGATGGCCATTGTCATTTGGATGTTTGAATGCCATTATAAAAGGGGATGGTGGGGCTATAGGTATCACTGATAATCCATCTGAATCGATGGCTGATTTCTGGGTCAGAAATATCTAGACTGATTCAGTATTTTGAGAATGAGGAGGCAGTGAATCCAGATGAATATCAGCACCACAAATCTGGTATATGGTGGTGTAGCAATAAATGAGCTAGGAAATCCTTTCCAATATGACAGCAGCGATTTGCTCACCCAGAATACAAAGGATATCATGGATGCTAAAGTAAGAAAATCTGTCTAAAGCGCTTATGTTGCTGGACTGAAACAGTTCCAAAATTTCACAGCGGAGTGCTTGATCAACAGCTAGATCAAAACCTGTGACAGTGTTATACCTTATTGCATCATAAGTATACATCCCTAAAATTTTAATTCATTATACCTTATATTGTTTAATTCATGCCCTCCTGGCCAATCAGAGCTGGGCCTAATGAACCATTGTTCATTAACCCAGATATAAGAAACTGCCTGGGGCACAGTCTAGCAAGTTACCTGTCTGATTAACACCAAGGTTATACCATCACTCTGTATACCTGTACCAGGAATAGATACATCTTTAACTTCATTAATTTGTAACCTTTGTGTTAGACAAGTTGTAACAACAGCTTGTAAATCAACCCTGGCCTCCTGCATTGCCCAAGTTAGGTGACATGTGGAGTGGGAACAAAGCTTACCTCCTGTTTTCCAATATCACCAAAGCATATGGTTTGTACAAATATAGGCTTGTGTTGCCAGACTAATAATTGGGCTTATATAGATATACCTGTACTATTTTTCTGATTTATTTGATAGATAACCTGTAAACTTAGTGCATTTCAATCCTATTAACATTAAATGGCATGAACAATGTACAAGATTGGAAAAGCAGTACGTTTTAGCAATTAGCAATTTAGCTCCTTTCCTCATTTTAACTAATCTAAAATATTCATTTTTTTGTTTTTTTATTAAATTAAGTGGTAACGGTACAGATATTTGTCTGATCTATTTGCTATTGGTCTCAAATGAAAGCTCTTGATAAGCTCTTTAACTCTTTTAATTGTCACTAACATCTAAACTGAACAGTTTCCAGTCTGTAGCTAAAGGAATATTAAGTTTGAGAAAATTTCAAATTATGAGAAAATTTCAAAAATGCATAACGTCACGAATATTTAAGGTATAATAACATAGTTTACATCAAATGAAAGCTCATAATCTCCTCTATTTATGGTTCAATATAATCAAATACCTCAAATTAATATTTAAGCCGTTATAACAAAAAACGCGCGGAAGGTCATACAAAAACGCCCCCTAGTGGCAGGATCCGGCTCGAATTTCACTGTTCCATATCAGATTTTAATCACCAGGGGTCAATGACCAATCGTGAGAAGTTTGATGCTTTTAACCAAAAGTGCACGATTATTTCCTTATTCCCGTGTTACTGTTTTTTTTTGTTGTGGGTCATTTTCCTGTAACACATTTTGTGTTCATACAGTAATTGTTTTTGCTATTACTGCAGTCACAGGCGCTGTACTTTGTTGCACATTCCCCGTGATATAAAACCAACCTCATTCAGACCTGCCAAGTTCTGGAAATCAAAATGCGGGAGGTTTTTTGTGGCAAAACCACCGCTAGGGGTTCCGGGGCACCCCCACCCCATCCCTCAAAAAAATATGTGCACAATCTTTGAACTTTACTTTAATGGTATTCTAACAAATAAATAACATTTTTATTTACACGTTTCTCATCGTTCATTATTGTTGTCGTTCATTCAAAATAAATGATGATTAATATTTCAGAATAGACTATCCTTGGATTTGGGAAGACATTACTTTTCTTCCTATTATACTGATGATGCAAATATCTGGGCTCTACCTGGTGTACTCTTCGAACAAGGTGTCGTTAGGATTAGGGTAGTTAATTATATTTTACCCAATGACATTTTTTGACCGATTTATAATTTACTTATGATTTATCTCTACTTGAGAGATCCTTCCTTTGACTCTAATGTTTTTTGGCCTAAAATAGATATTTCTTGTGTATGTCATAATTTAGAAATATTTAGGCGCCTATAAACATCTAGATGTGTATTCTTTTTGTGTAAGTGCAGCTGTTTTTACTTAGAATATTTTTCTCCATCAAATATTTCTGTTAAACTTAAAATCGTGCAAGGATTCATGCCATGTACAGGGGTGGATCAAGGGTCTAAAATGAGGTGGGGTCCAAGATGAAAAGGGCACCAGTCCATGCCAAAAAATGATCCAGAGGGGCACAAAGGCATACAAGGGAGAGATCGTCAGAAAATGTTACTTTGATATACCAATTATTCATATTTGTCTAATTTAGCAGAATTTACCAAATTTGTAGACCTGCCTTATGTGCATATTCTGAAACTCTGACTGACTAGGGGGGTTTGGGAAATTATAAAACTTAAGGTGCCATTTGGGGGCATTTGGCGCTTTTTGAAGCACACAATACAGTATTTAATCACACATGAAAAGTAATCGTTTTATTTCTATTATTTATTTTGACTTTCAAAAACCAGGGATCTAGTGTGCAATGACCTAAGAAACACAAAACATACAACACTGGCTGGCTGTTGCAAGTGATGTAGGGGTGAAGTAGGGTCTCGGGGCATGTTGCCCCCCAAATTGTAAAACCTGTGAGAGTGAATGAAATGGATCATAATTGATACATAAATACAAAAAAAAATTAGGGGGAAAATCTCAAAGGCAAATGAAACTAATTTTGACATTGAATCAAAATCTCCCTCAAAAGATGAAATCATATGCATCCAATGAATTATAAATTAATTCTTTTATCTACCATATCCATCTTCCTGTATAACTTTTAAACTTACTTTGACAAAACATTCTATTTCATCTAAAAACTTTTATATATCAAAACTCTTCATTTACCATTGTCAAAAATAAAATATATTTCTCCATACCCGGTGTTGTTCTCTCATGAGGCAAAATGCGGGAGAATCTGAGAGTAATTTCATTATAGGATTAAGACAATGCATGGCCTATATAAAGCCAGGTCGGGTTTGGGGGAAATAACAGGGGCAGGGGAATGGGATTTATTCCTAAATACACAGATGCAGGCTTTACCGAGGATGCATTAATTGCTAGTGCATGGATGCTTCCCTATTTACTAAGGATTGGACTATAGGGTTTACAAAATAAAAACAGAATGATATTGTATGTAGTATTTTTTTTTATATCTGTAATACATATACATCATGTAATATTAACATGTTGAAAATACTGGATTCGTTTGTATCTGGGTAGGAACAGATGGAACCTATACTTCCAACAATTTCTTCAGGAAATCTTTTGTGTATGATTACGCATGATAAATTGAAATGCTGAAAAGAGTGAAAATATATTGAGACGTTTAAAGAATTTAATAGTATGCAACCACGGTCTTTCGAAAACGTATGCTAGATCAATAAAGAGTTAAGTTAATCATGATAACTTCCATTAAGATCCCAGAAAATATAAGAAATAATCAAGTTACTCCGTTCAAACGTTCAAAAGTTCAACTGTACACATTTCTAATTTTGACCCATACATGTAGAGATTTCATCCAATCACGTCGCTAGTTTATGACGCAACTATTGGAGAGAGAAGTGTGGGAAAGTTCCATGTCTCAGGGGAATGTTCACGGCAAGGTTGGTCGCGGCAATGTATGGAGCGGGAAGGGGTGCAGTGGGCGTGGTGAGGCACACCTCTTGCATGGGCGTGAGTCGCGGTTAGGTAAGGTGTTGCGGTAAGTACAGCGCGGAAAGATTTGGCGCGGCAAGGGTGGTACCCATGTGATAATTATTCCTCATGTTACAGTGATGAGAATGAAACAAAACTAGATGTTTGATACGAAAAGAATTGTCAGCTGGTAAACTTTCTATCTCAAATGATAGACCAAAATGTGTCCACGCCATGGGCGTGATATCCAAAGCTGATGGTGGTATACATAGACAAAATTGACTACTGGCTGTGTGAGAGGTGGTTATCTCCCGCGGGCGTAACAATTTCGTAAGGGGTGCGTAGCACCCGACGAAATTGTGTAGCACAAGGGAGATAACCACCTCTCACACAGCCAGAAGTCTATTTTGTATTTATTATACCTCTGGGAGGGATGATATGGAAAGCCATAGGCTACAGCATAGGAAAACCGTATTACCCTCTGGGCGGTATTTACATATCATATTGCCCTCTGGCGGAATTTTTGTTGAAAAAATAGTCCCATGTTCGAATCCTTATTTTCTCTATTTAAATAATTATTTTCGCGGAAAAAAGACTCTAAATATATCGTATGTAATGATATAATCATAATTATAATGATAAACAACTGTTAAATTCCGAATTTATTGCGTATTTAAATAGAAAAAAAAGATCCGAAAATGAGTGAGGTGGACCGGAAGTGAAGCTAACTCACTAAGTGAGAGCGTAAACAAAACGAGTGGTGAACAGAGCTCGTTGTCCAACTCCAATTTCCATCGAATCACTCCAATTTCCATCGAATTTCCACTTAATTCTTCACCAAAAAACATCAGAAGTGGTATAATAAGACCCATAACTGACTGCAGACGACCTATTGATCATTCTATCAATAATTATGTATCTGAGGTTTGCTCCACCTTTGCTTTTGTCACTCTGGATCATGTCATGCAGGATCTGAGGAGGGGTGCCTACATGTGTACAGTTGATTTGAAATCTGCCTACCGAAGTGTCTTAATTCATCCTAGCAATCGTACATATTGTGGCCCTAAATGGAAATCTGGTTGTGATGAGTGCTACTTAGTCGACAATTTCATCTGTTTTGGGGCTAAATCTGCACCGTATTGTTTTGCTAGAATTACAGACACTGTGACCAGGATCATGCGACGACACGGCTATGTCTGTTATTCATATCTCGACGATTTTCTACTTTGTGCCCCATCATATGAGGAATGTGTGAAATCTCAGCAATTTTTGATACATTTGTTGGGAGATCTTGGCTTCTATGTTTCGTGGGGGAAGGTTACAAACCCATCTCCCCGGAATCAGTATTTGGGAATATACATCGATAGCAAGAACATGACTCTAAGTTTACCTGAAGACAAGGTGTTAAAACTCAAGAATGAGCTAGAGTTCTTTGCATCCAGGAAGTTTGGATCTCGTCGACAAATACGTAGGTTGGCTGGCCTCCTTTACCATTGCAGTAAAGTCATTCGTGGTGGGAGGTTGTATTGTCACCATGTTATCGATCTACTGAAACCTCTTGCAAAGAAACGTCGTGTTCATCTGAATGTTGGCTTTCATAATGATCTGGAATGGTGGAGGTCGGCCATGGTTAAATTCAATGGAACTAGAGATTTGTCTGTGAAGTCAGACATGAGTCAAGGCATTGCTCTTGTATGTGAGAACGATGAATTTGTGGCCTCCTTCAGGGACCTGGCTTATATGGGAGTCTTCCAGCCAGGGAACCTTGCTTGCGAGGACATAGTTTCATGTTTTCATCACGAGAATTCATCTCAGATCTTCATTAACCAACCTGTGAAAAATGTGCAAGTTTTCAAATACCTTGTGTCATTATCTGTGGTGTTATTGCATTGGATAGAGTTCTTTAGAAATTTAGGAATCTATCTGATGTGTCCTTATAAGAAGGTGATACAGTGTCTGACACGAGAGAGGGCTCCTGATGAGACTTGTGCTAACATCATTAGGACGATATTCTGGATTTGTGATGGGAACAATTGCTTCTTAGACCCTGTTCTCCTTTGATTTTCCAGAGATTTGTGCATTAGATGAGAAGGTATCCCTTGTGTGACAGAATGCCTTGGCTTCCAGTACCCTGTCTGTTAGATCCTCTCAATGGAAGAAGTATTACAGTTTTTGTGAAACGTTTGAGATTGTACCTCATCCAGTAGTGCCTGAAAATGTCTGCAGATTCCTCGTGTGGGCGTCTGAGAAGTTGGCATATTCATCTTTGGAAAATTACACATCTGTCATTAATCATCTAGCGAAGTTGGAGGGCTCCCCTGATATTCGTTCAGATTTTCGTCTTAATTTAACCTTACGTGGTCTGAAACGACTGTTGGGTGATGCAAAGTCTCAAAAGGATCCTATATTTCCTGATGAGTTGGTGAAAATATTTTATCAAGTGAATATGGAATCAGATAGAGAGGTAGCTGTGTGGTTGGGCCTTCTATTATGCTATCGCACGTTACTTCGTAAATGCCATGTGTTTGCTGGCTCATTCAACGACCATCTGCTTCTTAGATCTGATATTAAATGGTACAACTGGGGTGCTATGGTAACCGTATCAAGTTCCAAAATGAATCAATGTCATTCTTATCACCATTTAAATCAAATTTAATATCTCAGAGATTAAGATCGATATGCGAGGTAATCCACTTCCATCCGCCGTTAGTTCAAAAGTTTTCAAGGAGGGAGCACGCTACTTTTTTCTCCCCTTTGTTTTGTTTTTTCCTGTTTTTTCCCGTTGACTGTTAACATTTTGCTCGGTGATGGTTTCATTAAGGGACATGGCAACCCTACTCATATCAACACAAAAGAGTCCTGTTGCTGGGGACTTCTTAGCACTGGCTGGAGTACTTGTTTTCCTCTTCAGTTGGTGCGTTTTCCGACTCTATTTCCATTTCACGAGATTACTTACTCTACACTACTGGAGAAAGAATAGAGGTTGTGAATGCGTTCAAATATCTTGGATTCTTGTTAGACAGTGATCTTAATATGTCCCAGCATATAAATAACATCTGTGTAAAAGCTAGAATATTATTTAGGAGATTGTGCAAGATCAGACACTATGTCAACAAGCAAATTGCATTATTGATATATAAGACATATATATTACCTGTTATTGAGATTGGTATTATTATAACCGATTTAGCCATACAGAACGATATACGAAGGTTACAACTAATTCAGAATAGTTGTCTATGTGTCATCTATGGGCCAAAAAAACGAATAAGAGATTACAGAATAACAACAGTGTCTTTGCATAAAAGCTATTGTATTCTACCTTTATGTGTAAGACGCATGCAACAATTTCTCTCATTATTTAGAAATGTATTTAAATTTGATGACAAATTTGTTGTACCGTATAATATGAGGGGTGGGGGTAGACTTGAGATTGGAATTTGGAGGAAGGAGAGAATACGTAGGAGTCTGTTTGGCAAAATCAGACTGCTGTGGAATACTCTGCCTGCAAATATGAGAAACCGAGTTGATGACCCTAAAATATTTAAACGAAATGTGAATAGATTATGCTGGAATAAGTTCCACGCAAATGGTGATGTATGGGAGATACCTAACTCTTTGAGCTAGGGAAACTTGTAATCATATTAGAATAGATATACAGATATACAGCTGTCCCGATTTTGATAGGATTTATGAAGTAAGTTGATTCGTGGCTACAGATACAACAGGTCGTCGTCATTAGTCGATTGATGAGTCGAGATAATAATTGGAATAAAATAAATATGTATTAGGTAAAAATTATCGTGATAATATGACTGTCTTGCATATTTGTGACACGGCGCAGGTGGTGGTGCTACTATCTGTTTTTATCACTCAGGTATTTTGTATAGTTAATTGTTTTGATATATCATTTAATATTATTAGAAGAACATCATCATGTACTGAGATATAGTGTATATATTGCATAATGTCTTGATGAATAAAACATTTAAAAACAAACACTAGTCGAGCTGTCATCACTGGTATCTGGATCATTGTCTGAATCGTCTCCCATAGTGGTATTCAAGTTTTGACCAGTCATAGAGGTGAGTTGCCTATTTGCATTCAATCTCTTTTCTTCTGACGCAGGCGATTTCTTGAATGCTCTACGATGTCTTGGGTTCCTTCATTTTGGAGATAGCTTAGAAGGAGTGATGGTCGGAGGGGGCGGGGATGTCAGAGTAATCTTGTTTACTTCATTGCGATATTTTTCCTGCATTTCTTCTCTAATCTCCATTAAGATCTTGCCCTGCTTATTAAAGCCAGACGTGTCCCAAGTGTGGGTGCGTGGGTGTACTGATCCTAAGAAATATCCGCAGCCCCAGAAACGATCTCCAGTCGCTTTGACAAGTTCAATATCGCCAGTTTCTAGAAGCAATTTATGTATCGTAGAGTTTTGTCAAATTTCAGTCGAATTATCAACTTCATGTACTGTGCTTCCTTAGTTTTCCATTCATCGTTTACTGACAATTTAGAGCCCTTTTCCTTGATCTGAAAGGGATCTCTCATTGAGCTGCCGCAAAGTGACCATTGTTTAACGCCTTCTTATACATGAAACAATGCTCGACAGAGGAGAAAACCAATTCTTTCATTCTTATTGTTGTATTATACAGATTGCTTGGCCAAGCATGCTGACCCTGATAGGCAATGACTCCGCCCACCTTCTGTACCTTGATGCTGGATGGCTTGATCTCTACTGGAATACAATCAAGTTCATTTATTTGTAAGTCTTGCCTTTGATTTCTACTTTGTCCCCTTTAGCTTTTGCATTTATGTCGATTTTCTTGTCTGAGGCCTGTTTAGCAATTTGTCTCAGAAGGTTTCGTGATCACCAAACATCAGGATTTAGATCATCCTCGAATGACAAGTACTTTTGTGAAGGGAATTGGTCATCAGGAAATATGGAATGGTAAAAAATCCTAGCTTTGTTAGCCAGGAACATCTTTTTGTCGCTCAAGGCGATGAAGTTCACCATTATAGGATCCAGCCTGTTCGAATATGTTCTGTTCTTACTAGAAAACTTCATCCAATCTTCCAGGATTAAACTCAGGCAATGCCAGTTTAATAACCTCTGTGCATGTATCAATCAAATCAACATGATGTTTTCCTCTAACACTGTTGAAAATGAGAGACTTTTGCCTCAGTCGCGTGTCAAAATCATTGTTTAATTCTTTCTGAATTTTTAGTTCATACTGAAGATTATCCACAGTCGATTCTAACGATTTCACCTGTTTGATAAGTTCTTTAGCCAGTCCTTTTATTTCCATTTTGCTTTGGATCTCATCACTATGGGATTTAGTTAAGTCATCCAAAAAGTCTTTGGTTTTTGTAGCATATTCAGTAAGACCATTATGACTGGCCACTAGTTGAGGGAGAGTAACCCTTTCCTTCTCCGAACCTGCCATTGTTTGTGTTTTTTCTGTGATATTATTCGAAGAAATGTTCACATCAGTAGAAATATCACCACTAACACCTTTGCTTACTTTTCTATGTTCAGGTGATCCTCCTTCAGACCCAGAAGCTTTTCTTTTACCACGAGCAGAGTCCGATTGCAGATTGACACTCATATTCTCATCCAGTGACAGGTGTGTGACAGTCATTGTGTGACTTGTAGTAAACAATTGGCGATGATTGATGAATGGCGGGAACGTACACAAGGGATCCCCTATTACCGTCCACTTTGAGTAACAGACTATAATTAGAGTGACAAATTACAGCCTACAGTTCATCAAATGTTCGTCTAGATGATCTTGGGATCTTCAGTAGATGGTATGTCCATATGTTTTTTGTAAAATCCAATATTTAGTCATTAAAATCGGTTGTGTGTCTCAGTCTAGTAATACACGTCCATACGTACCACCGTCATCGCATCATTCAAATGAGTCCCCAGACACCCAAAAGTCATAAAGATAATTGATGACTCCTAGGGAACCTCTCCTAGCTAGACAACACACAATGAAATTGCTCACTTGGGTGAAGATGAAGTGTGCAGATCGTATATGTCTATCTTGGAGATATATAGGCACAGAGTTCTCATGCCATGTTTTGCCCTGGAACTTCCTTTGAGGAAGTATACTTTCATGTTTTTGTTGCTTCTTATTCTTGGCTTGCATCGATGCACAAGTTGGTTAATATATGGTGTTCGATCTGAGTTTGATTTTTGACAATTTTGTTTATTGCAACTACTGACTGGTTTTAAACATTTTGATCATCAGGTGAGCAAGGAATGAACAGGCCTTCTGACCCTGATTCCTCTGCCAGGTATTCATTATACCTATTGATATCCAGCCCTGTAAATGTAGCAAAACTCACCATTGGTTTCTCATTTCTTATCAGGTGATGGCACGGTGATGGTAGAAGGTATGACATTCCACACATGCTCTTCATATAAGGCCTGGTTCTGGTGTTTCAGGTTTATTTGTCTACCCTTTTCATACTTATTGCAGGTGGTAAGATCACATATCCCAGCAGTACTAATAATACATTTTGGCCATTGTAGAGCTACAATTGGTATTGTAGTGTCTACAGACTTATTTATTATGGCTCCTGGTTGAACAATATCTTACAGCCGCCTACCTGGCTGACCTATCAAGAGGTGTTCCTCAAATCCTCTAGGCCCTACCTAGACCTAGACCCTTGAATCAGCCAATATTAATATGTGTGTAGTGTCCGATCGACGGCCTTAAGCGACTATGAGACTTAATCTATCGAATAAAGACAACGACAACAACAGGATCTAATGGACCTCGCCAGCTTCTCTCTTTATATACTTCTGTTCCTCACCCGGGCTGCTCTCACGAGAACAACAACAATACAATACGTCATATCGAATAATCAATATATAGGTGTGCATACACAATGGGTGTATAAGGAAGGAATAATCAGTAAATATATGGAACAAGCAGTATCACACAGCAATAAAAAAGTTAAAATACAGACCACCGAAATACAACGACCTCTATCGGTCAAACCCACCACAACCGCGACCAGCGCGGCTACTCTAGACTTACTAGCGGGACTGGTACAACAGCCGCGTAGCCCCGGCTCTGGTTTAACAAATGTCAATCCAGAGCCGCGCACCACAATGCCCCTCCCCTTTTATTGTTAGGAGGGCACAACCGCTTTAGACCTTACACAAGAGTCTATACCATAAGGTTTACAAGTAAGTTTAACGCAAGCAACAATAGTAGGTAAATTTGACACTCAAACAATATAAAAATCATCACAGAGTAAAAATATGATAACACAGGAATCCATACCGGTTTGTAGAATACACGAACAACGCTGAAGTAAAAACACACAAGGAATTCTATCGCAGTGTGAAGAAGTATCCACTCCAGTCCATAAGAAAGTTTTAGTCTGTATGTAAAAGTATTCACAGAGTTTCCAACCGCAAGGTATTGTCCGCAGGTTGGTAAACGTAGCACAAATGTCCGGTAACATCCTAGTTTAGTCCGTTTGAGGCACAAGTTGGTAGGTCTTGATAATAGTCTTTTGCTGGTGTTCGAGGTAAAATCCAACGTCCAAGTCCAAGCTGGTTACAATCCGACCAAGGTGACTGGTAGAAAGGTCATCCCGGGTCATGTCCATCAAGTCTGGTCATCTCAGCTGGGCTATCCACTACCGCATACGGCTCGAGTTCATCACATCTCAAGTATCAAAATGAACAACAAACCTCAAAGACAGATTCCAAGGCGAAATTTTAAACCGTCGGGTAAGCATCATCAGGGTCTCCCTTCAGCAATTCCTCCTCATACGCAGGATCAATTTCCATATTCCTATCTTCCTCATCAACACCCCGTTCCCAGGTATCGCTACCATGGGGAGAACCAGAAATATCCTGCTTCTCATTACCAACAGAGATAGTACCCGGGTCTGACTGCGTTTCTAACACAACTTCCTTGGTCGGTGTGGGTTGGTCTTCCCCCGAACCAAAAGTCATAGCCCTAGCAATCATATCGCCAATTTTTCTCACCGGGGAGGAGAAAAGAGGAGTCACGGTTGACAGTTGAACTGACCCCTTCTCCCCAATACCCACGGGAGTCACACCAACAAATCCTGGCGGAGCAATGGGAGCGCCACTCGCATCCAAAATACCAGCGGCTGACTGACCATGAACACGAGCGGGAGAGCCCTGTATAGACGGGTTTCCCCCTAACTGCCGCTGCACTCCACCGAACTGGGTCAGAGGCGCAAAGCCCTGCATTAAATAAGGACTATATGAAGGCAAGGACAATTGAGACTGCTGCATATGCTGGCTTTGCTGTTGTTGCAAAGTTTGCTGCAACTGCCGTTCTTGCTGCAACTGTTGCTGTTGCAACTGCTGCTGCTGCAACTGCTGCTGTTGCAAATGCTGTTGTTGTTGCAGAGACTGTTGCAACATATGCTGTTGTAATGGCGATTGAGCAGGCAACTGTACAGTAGTCTGACTCCACCTGGCACCACAACGTTGCGGAGATACCAAATCAATTGATGGGTTCATCACTGACTTCCAACTATCACCACAAGGTCCTTCCAAAATCTCCTTAACAATAATCGGCTTAACAGGAGTCACAGCCGGAGCAGCTGGCAATCTCTGCAAAGTCAATTTCTGTAGAGGTGGGTGAGGTTGCACGACAACTCGCTGCGGCCGAGGCGACACTTTCAACACTCCCTCAGCAGGCGGTTGTGTCTGCCTTCTCTGTGGAGAAGCAGGCAACTTCGCCAGAGAAGCGGTATGTTGCTGCAACAAATCCGACATAATCTTTGCCAGATCCGATTTTCTCACCACATCAGAGTCAACCGCTTCCTCCTTCTTCTCAGTCTTTTTCCTTTTCATCTCCGGTTCACCAGACTCATAAGCAGAGAGCTGACACTTCAAATCTAGAATTGTTTCCCTAGAAAGATGGTCCTCCTGCTTATAATACTCCAACTGCCTGGTTAAATCAACGATCCTAGCCCGCATAGCCGGGATCTCTGCCGCAGCTGCT
Organism: Sthenelais limicola; assembly: GCA_942159475.1. Classification (NCBI taxonomy): domain Eukaryota; kingdom Metazoa; phylum Annelida; class Polychaeta; order Phyllodocida; family Sigalionidae; genus Sthenelais; species Sthenelais limicola. The sequence continues at coordinate 130,164,179 of OW804098.1, read as the reverse complement.
CTCACCTCGCTGATATCAATCATAGGGGTTAAAGCAACTTGTACGGCTAGCTTCACAGCATCTAAGGACCGAGCGACAGCTTGGTTGATACCAATTGAAGCATCGGACAAGGTTCTATCAATATCTGTGGCGGCAGAACACAAAGTCTCATCTGTAGGCAAATAAGGAAGCACAGAAGCTGAAGCAACCGGCCTAGTACTTTCCTGATTTGTATTCACCATATTGACAGGCAACTCTCCATGAGCAACCACCCGCCTATCAGTTGCTTCATCACCAGGAGCACCAGCGGCAGCCGCAGGCATATTCAATGCAGCCACGCTTGACGTATCCTTCGGGCGAGCACCAGTCAACACGGCAGCAATAGTCGCTTGAGAAGGACCTTTAGCAGTCCAAGCATTCTTCGCAGGCAAAGGAGCATCAGCGAAATTTTTATTCACCGTTCTCCTAGCCTCAGTAGCACTATGCCGGGCCTCGGCTAGAGCTCGATGGCGACCGATGGTCATAACACGATCAAGATCGTATCTGCCCATCCGCGCAAATCTCACACAGCCGAGGTTAGCCGCTTCCTGCTCCACCACTCTGTAGCTGGACGTCCACTCCCGCGATCTTTCAGGTCCATTCCTATGTCCACTAGGGCCCTTCATCAAATGTTTAATCAAGTCTGATCGTCTGTCTAACCTTACTCCACACGAATGGGCATGTGGGCAAGTAAGGAGGTGCACAGCTGGGCAGTGCTCCTCACACAAATGTCGATAAAATCGTTCTTTGGTGCGATAGATTTTAATCCCAGAAGGATTAATTTCCTCGCCCAAATAACGACACCAAGTGAATGGGCACCTGTACCCTGGTTTCCATAGCAAGGGGGCGCCATTCAACTTATCCATTATCAATTCAATAATCTGCTTATGTCCATCAGCTGGAGCTTTCCCAGTACGAGATTTCAAATAATGAAATTTATCCTCGTACCGAGGCATTATTGGAGCTTCCGTCCAATAATCTCCCAACACTTCATCTTCATCATCCGATTCTGGAGCAGTGGTAACTCCATCATTCTTCTTGGGGACAATATTAGCCATATTGGTTGGGGTCAACTCAATTCCCTCAAGCCTATCTTTCAACCACCAACGAGCTTGGTTTCGCACGGGAATAGAGCTGTCAGTCATCTTCTTAGCCGCACCCTTCCAACCTGGCTTTGACAACGCCTTCACAACATCCTCTACCGTATTTAGGCCGGGACCACCTGTGTGACTGGAACGCGCCTGGTCACCACCATCCACGGAGGAGCCTCGCGAACTACTGCTCGCATTCCTCTGCCTATCACGGGTCTTGCGGGTGTCCTTAGGCGCACCCTTAGGAGAACTAAATTCCTTCTTCTTCAATTTCGATTTACCACTGTCAGATTTTGCACTATCTGACACGGCACCAGAGTCTTTATTCTTTTCGGTCTTCTCATCCAATTTCTTGTCTGTCTTAACATCCGATTTCTTGTCCGTCTTAACATCCGATTTCTTGTCCTTCCTCTTAGGTTTAGGCAAAGGAGCGGCTGTGGTAGTTTCCTCACCATCACTATCACCCGCCTCGGCGGCTTTGGAAGCAGAAGCAGTAGCCTTGACATGCTTAACTTTCCTCCGCGACCTAAGCTTAGGAATTTGCCAATCAGCCACAGCCTTGCGCTCCTTCGCCTTCTCCAACTCCATTCTCTTTTTCTCAATCTTCTCATAATCTGCTTTTATCTCAGCCTCCATTTCTTCAGCCCAGCTTGCACTAGGCGGCTCCTCTAGCGAGACAGATTCAGCGACCACAGGCGCAGCGTCTTCGGCTGTGGGCTGACTCCCGCTAGCTGCTGCATCATCACCAACCACCGCCTCCTTCTTCTGATTATCGCCCGGAGGCGACTCAACATCCATGGCCGACTCCTCCTTGTCAGACATCCTATCTGCTTGAGAACTCCAGATGGAGTTTCAAGGTTAGGGACACAGACAAAATACAAACTCTGCCAACCAACTCAACAACAACCTAGGAATACAATGATTTATCGGGGGGATAAGCCAAGCAAACCAAGTCACATACAACTGGATAGTGAAACACGTGTGTTGTGTTCACTGCCCGAGCGTACTCTGCAGACGGACGCTCTTGCCAGCTCTCGTGACCTAGTCTCGCGACACCTCCGCCAATCGGAGGACTTTCTTCCCTCTAAATATAGCATCATAAACCTGTTGCCGAGCCGTTCACGCCAGAGTACACACGGCCTGGATACCGCTGCCTGCCTGCTCACTATAGCAAGCATACACACAGTACCAGGGACCTGAACTCCCGAGCAAAGTCCATCACTCTTCCACTTGCAGTAACCAATATCATTAGAAAAGAAAATCAAGCAGTCTCTCTCTACTTTCCGTGGGGTGTATTGCTTCGGCCCAATCACATTTCCCAGTAGGTGTCAGGACAATGAGAGGCTACATGCCCTGCCAGTCGATTACATTTTCCAAATCAATTCAATTACTGAACCACGTACAGTAATTATGATGTTTTTTATTAAATAACTCCCACACACGGAGTAGCTTCACTCCCGCCATGCTCGTGTAAGACATTATTAAACCAGTACTTCTCGTTGTGTCATTTTTTTTTCCTTGCACCTTTCACCCAATTTTTTCACTCATAGCCTAATCGGTCAGGTGCTTGCCTATGACGCCTAGGCCGCTCCTCTAAGTAACCTGATCGCAACAAACCATCCATAGTCTTGGCTAGTGGTGAACCTTCTACCTTTTCCTCAGAATCTGAATCACTGGAACTCTCAGACACCACAGCCGCTGTGCCACCTTCCAGCTTCGTTCCCAGGCCCGGCGGCTGGTCAGACAACAAAGCTGGTTTATTGGGCGGACGGCCGCGCCTTTTCACATGTCTAACTATATTAGCTGCAGGTAACACGGCAGGAGCATGCCGCCCGGGTATGACACGACCTTGAGGAGTAATCTTCAAGTAGTCTTTACCCGCTACCTGCTGCTTCTGATACTCTGATGCTCTATGCAAGTTAGTAACCTGCACTGGAGTCCCATCTGCATCAAAAGCCAATTTTAGTAAATCTCCATTCCATCTGAGAACTCCCTCCTCAGTCCTGAGTTCATAGGTAGAACCCTGCACACGACGTATGACTTCAAAAGGACCATCCCATTTAGGGCCATATTTCTTCTGAGCCATAGGCGTCGCATACCTCCATACAACATCTCCAGATTTGAAAACCTTGGGTCTCGCCCGCCTATCAAAATATCGTTTCTGATAAACGGCTGAATGCCCCAAACGCTCCCTAACAAATCTATGTCCTTTCAGCAATAGCGTTTTAATCTCCTCCACAAAGACACTGCGACAAGGGAAATCAACGTCCCCAGTCAGAGTACCATATATAATGTCAGCCGGGACTGTTAATTCTGTACCGAATACCACCAAATTTGGCGTGCACATAGTACTCTTATGCACCGCTCCTCTATAAGCATGTGCAATACAGGGCACCAACAAATCCCAATTCAAATCCTCAAATTGTGTCAAACATGACAATTGCTCAACAAGAACACGATTCCAACGTTCTACCTGCCCATTTGCCTGGGGTCTATAGGGAAGGGACATCAACTGCTCTATGTCAAGCAAGAGTAATAACTCCTTTAAAAGAGCTGAACGAAATTCTGGCGCTCCATCAGTCTGGAGGGAGACCGGTGGGCCGTACCTTAGTACCCACTCAGTAAACAAGGCCATCGCACAGGTAGCGGCTGTGTGATCGGGAAGCGGGTAAGCCTCAGCCCACTTAGAAAAATAATCTGTGACAACCATCACACAACTATTTCCCCTAGGGGTTCTCCTCAATGGACCAATGATATCCAAAGCAATGCGGCTCCAGCGCACACCATGGATTTCCTTCTTCAACGGGGTTATACCTTTTCCACCCCTACTCTTACAAGAAGCGCAAACTTCACAGCCGCGTACCCAATCGGCGATATCCCTCTTCATCCGGGGCCAAACAAACTTTTGTCTTGCCGCCTGATAAGTTTTGAACTCGCCAAAGTGAGCTGCAAGCTTACTCCCGTGCAAAGTACGGAATAACTCCTTCCTCAGAGCTAGAGGTACCAGTACACGTGTATACACAACTCCGTTGTCGCTTTCCCAATCCATACACAGCAATTCTTTTTCCACTTTTAAAAATTCTATCTTACTCACATAGTAACAGAACTCTCCCCCCTCAGCCAACAAAGCTTTATTGTCCGGCTTCTGAGTAAGACCCTGTACTATTGATTTGATTCTGGTGAGAACATCATCTTCTTCTTGCGCCACCTTCAACCGATCACCCGCCAATGTTGAAAATATATGGTAGTCCACAGTCATTGTAGCTACTACGGCGTCATGTGCACCACAATCCAGACAATCTTCTCTGGGACATCTTCTCACCGGCAGCCGCGAAAGCGCGTCCGCATTTATGTGTTTGCGGCCCGGCCTATGAACAATCTGATCTTCCCGCAATCCATAATGCTGCAAAGTGGTTAACCACCTTGCTAGCATACCAGAAGGGTCTCTAAAGTTCATTAACCAGCGCAACGAAGCATGATCAGTTCTCAACATAAAGTCATGTTGCCCTATTATATAATGTTGAAACTTAGATAAATAAGTCAAAACAGCTAGCAACTCTCTTTTTGTAGCACAGTAATTCTGTTGCGCCTTAGTCAACGTATTACTGGCATAACTCAAAACCACCTCTCTCGAATTCTGCATCTGAGAGAGGACTCCAGACATACCGAATCCACTCGCGTCAGTATCCAGAATGATAGTTCCAGACGGCTGTGGGTAGCCTAATACAGGAGGAGATGTCAATAAATCTTTCAGGTCTGCAAAGGCCTTATGACAATTATCATCAAAGGTCACACGCCGATTATTCTTCAGCTCCGCCCCGGCTACCAATGCTTGAATAGGAGCTGCAACCTCTGAGAAATTGGGCATAAATTCTCTATAATATGAAGCGAAACCCAGAAACTGACGGACCTGCTTAATAGTAGTCGGAACCGGCCAAGAATGGACTTTCTCCAACTTATCCGGATCCGCGCGGACTCCATCTTGCGAAACAATTCTCCCCAAATACTTCACATTCAGTTTGAAAAATTCACATTTCTTCGGTTTAAGCTTCAACCCATAATCGGCTAGTCTCTGCAAGACTTTTTCCGTATTTAACAATGCTTCATCAAAACTGGAGCCAAAGATGATTACATCGTCCAAATAAACAAGACAGCATTTCCACCTCAATCCAGCCAACATTTGTTCCATCATACGCTCAAATGTGGCAGGCGCATTGCATAGTCCAAAACTCATAACCTTGAATTGGAACAGGCCCATAGTCGAGACAAAAGCCGTCTTCTCCTTACTAGCTTCGTCCATGGCAATTTGCCAGTAACCGCTCTCTAAATCCAAAGTTATAAACCATAAGTTACCACCCAATGCCTCAATGCTTTCATCTATTCTAGGAAGAGGGAAAGAATCCTTCTTTGTGACCGCATTGACTGGACGATAGTCAACACAAAACCTGTCAGTGCCGTCACTTTTCTTCACAATCACAACCGCAGATCCCCAGGGGCTATTACTAGGTTCTATAACACCTTTATCGAGCATGTCTTGAATCTGTTTCTCAGCAGCTTCTCGACGCGCGCGCGGCAGGCGTCTATACACACTTTTAATTGGCACAGCATCACCTGTGTCAACCACATGACGCACTTTGTTAGTGTGTCCCAGTGTTTCACCCGGCAACCTGAAGCAATGTTTATACTGCCAAAGCAGATTCCTTAGTCTAATTATGTCCTCCGCCTTAGACAAATCAGACCCTCTTACCAATTTCGCTAGTGGGCATTCATCCACTGGCGGCATTGGAACCTCTGGTTCCAACATCTCCACATCAACAATAGGAGAATTATCATTCAAGAAATCTTCTCCCCTTGCTGTCTGCAGTTCGATCAGTACAGGAGAGCTAGTGGGATTGCATACAGACAGCGTGCAATTATATCGGTCGCCAGCAACCAATAAACTCCCTGCAACATAACATCCCAACTCCGCCTCATCTGGTTCAAAGAACATGTCCTCATTCGGGGACATTGGGCCAATGCCACTACAAATAGTGGAGAAAGCGTCTATGAAAATACTCTCACAGTTGCTCCTTGTCATAGGCCCACTTTGCAATGCCCTGCACATTACCGATTGTTCACCTGCCTCGAGAGTGAATAAACCAGACCAGTCGGAATTACATTTATGGAGATAGATAAAATCCATCCCCAAGATACCAGCTTCTGCTCCAACCAAACCACTTACCACCAGGCAGTTGAGGGCATACCAAGCACCTCCCAACCCCAGCGCGAGTCGCACACACCCATGCGTCTTTAGATTATGACCAGTCCCAGCATAGCACGTCACTCCACATGGCATCAATGACGGCCTGACTGAGAGTTCATCATATACATGCCTTTTTACCAGCGTGCATTGTGCCCCCCAGTCAATAAGGAATTGACCAGTTACATTCACTAAAGTCACATCCGCATACATGCGCTCAGCCACAAGCGGACGATTGCGGTCTGAAACACAAATCTCAAAATCACGCAAGTCACACACCATCACCTTACTCACCACCCGGGCATCTTCCCCCCATTCAACTTTTAGAATTTGCCCAGGCATGCATACATACTCAGGATCTCCTTCATTCACCACCATCACTGAGCATGTGGCGCGCCCAATTGCGCCAATGCCGCTGCCCTCGTGCACTTCACCTCCAAGATCACCTTCTCCATGGGCGTCCCCAGGCTGATCTAGGGGCACAAGAACATCGGATCCAATTGGTTTACTAGCCCGATTTATCGACAATGCGGTGTGTATGCTGTTTGTCGCGATCTCCTGTTCACCGCCTAAGAAGATCCGACCTTGTTTAACAGCAGAGCCAACTGTTCCTTAATTGCCGCAGCCTGAGCTGTAAAGTCATCAAAAGACTTAACATGTGTTTTTTGTTTAACACAATCCGCCCACATGTGTCCTTCTTGCTGACAATAGTAGCATTTCCGAGGCATACCAGGTCTTCTCCTATAATTTCCTTCAGAAGAACCCTTTCTACCCCCCTCACCCGACTCGGCAGGTGGTGGTGGTGGTAAAGCCTCCAGTTGCGGTTTTGGCCTTTTCTGCCACGCCCGAAAAGCTTGAAACTCTGCCATTTCTCTATCATCCCATTCTCGTTCCGATTTGGTCACAGTAGTTACCGTTGACACACCCGCCTCGCTTTTAATCGAGTGTAAATGCGAAGACGTGTGTGAAACTCCACTGGTTCCAAATACATCCCTATATCTAGTAGCGGCTGCCGCAGCCGAAACTATATCGGTCGGCTCCTGCATTGCAACATATTGCGACATGCCTTTATCCACCAGCCCATCAAGAAATGTTTTTACCGCCATATCATGCAACGTGCCATCCCATTCACCGAAAGCATGTACTGCCTTCAAACTTAAGTTCTGGCTGAAAGCAGCCGGACTCTGCCCAGGATCTTGCCTGCATTCGAAAAATTCCCGCTTTCGCGTCTTATCAGACTTTTCAGCCTGATAATCATATTCGAGCATCTGTAGCAGCTGATCGACTGAAAAATCATCCGGCTCCAGCATCATAGCTTGCGGCAGCTGTTTACCTACTCCGGTTAGCAGTTGTATTTTATAAGTCTCATCATCCCAATTATTTGAACGTGCTATCATTACTGTGCGTCTTTGATAGTCACGCCAATCCTCTCGACCATCCCATTCAGGGAAGTTCACAGTTCTAGGGTTGCGAATTGGCTTAGTTGGTTTGAACTTAGGCATGCCAAATGCAGGTCCCTTACCTTCAGGTAAGTAGCCCGCAGCTGGATCTATTGACCGCCTAACTCCACTCATATTGGCCGGCAATGATCGCCTTACCGCGCCCATAATTCCATAACCGACTGGACTAGGACTAGAAGGGCGCAAACCACGCGCAGCTTCTAAAGCACTCCTCCTGTCACCTTTAAACGCCCGCCCGCCAGTTGGTGCGTCCGGCATGACCGACGTATAATGTGGTGGATATGATGCTACATTATCTGGACTTCCTTTCCTTTGATCAAAGTCAGGTAAATCATTCATGATTCGGGTGTATGATTCATTAGTTATACCGCCCGGATTCTCATAAATAGGAGTGCTAACCTTTTCCACCTCGTCAGCAAAAGCAATACCCCTAGCCCTGTGCTGTGGGACTTGAAAGTCAAAGCGGCTATTCAATTCTTCCAAATTCACTCTCATACGCTCATTATTCTTACGTTCCCAAGCGCGCTTAGCCTCTAGTGAAGTCAATTTTTCACTTTGATCTTTCACTACAGATCTTAAACGAGCTTCTTCCTTTCTAGCCAAATTCAATTCCGATTCAGTATAAGCCGCTTTCTCCAGGGCCTCTTTCCCCTTCCTTGCAGACTCCAATACCGAATCATTCATCAAATTCAAAGTACTCACTTGCGTAGAGATGAGTTTATCCATCCTATCATAGGTCATGCGCCTATTCCTAGTACGGTCCTGAGTCCATTCGGATTGCAACTGACCAATATCCGCATGAACCACTGGAGTCATGGGAGGCAATTTACCATGCAAAAACTCATCCTCGTCCGAGCCAATATCCACAATCTCCGGTTTTTTCTTCAACGCACTACGAGGAAGCTTTGACAACTTCCTTCTCATGGTCACTTTCAAATCGGGCGGTTGTACATGTTCATCGCCGCTACTTGAATTAGCTTCTATGCTCGCTTTCACCCGCACATTAGCATCAACATGGGGTTCCAGCGATCGATTGAAATTCAGTTTTGACTGGGCCAACTGATTTTCCAAGTCCTGAATAGTCTGATTCGTTTGCTGCAGAAATTCATCCACAGCCATCAGGTCATCCGGTGCTCCAGTGGAGAGCCGGACATCTTTCCCCTTGTCACCCATCGGCACTCCTCGTTAGAGGCTACCGACGGCTGACACAGGTCTCACCCGTTAGCGAGCAAAAATCCAAAAATGGTCACGGCACCAAATTGTAGTGTCCGATCGACGGCCTTAAGCGACTATGAGACTTAATCTATCGAATAAAGACAACGACAACAACAGGATCTAATGGACCTCGCCAGCTTCTCTCTTTATATACTTCTGTTCCTCACCCGGGCTGCTCTCACGAGAACAACAACAATACAATACGTCATATCGAATAATCAATATATAGGTGTGCATACACAATGGGTGTATAAGGAAGGAATAATCAGTAAATATATGGAACAAGCAGTATCACACAGCAATAAAAAAGTTAAAATACAGACCACCGAAATACAACGACCTCTATCGGTCAAACCCACCACAACCGCGACCAGCGCGGCTACTCTAGACTTACTAGCGGGACTGGTACAACAGCCGCGTAGCCCCGGCTCTGGTTTAACAAATGTCAATCCAGAGCCGCGCACCACATGTGTACTGATACTTACCTATTCAGAACTTAAGAAACCTTACAAATTATGATGTTTATATGAATAATTGTAACCGTACTCCATTATATCAAACTATCATTTCATTTTATTATACTCTTAAATATCACCCCATCCCATGTCATTATACCATTAATTTAACACAAAAAAGCAAATTAGAAATGTACTGTCAAACATGATATGTAACACCGTGTTTATTGTTCAAATGTGTTTTGTGATTTTCAGGATGTGGTGGAATACAGAGATGTCCCTAACCGTTATAAAAAAATCAGCACTGGCACATGCCATGCTCTTTTTCCTGAATAAAATTCATGCAAAAAAAAAAGAAAATGCATCCAACCTTTCCATCCCTTCTCAACGCTCATTATGCCTAAATATGATATTGATATTGATATCAAGACTGGTCCCGAGCAATTTTGCTGTAGTTGGATGTGCAGCTAGGGCCATTTTAACTGCTGCACGGTAGTGGGCCCATGGGGTTGATTTCACTGATTGGTAGCAAAAAGTTGTTGAAAAAAACTTCATCCAGTATTTCCGGGTTAGGCTCTCCCACTACCTATCTATAAGCTAAGGTTTTGTATGTCAGCCCTAATTGATCGGAGACCACACTACTATCTTTAATTTGGGGGTCGGTGCGCCCTGAATAAAAGCATGTCCATCTAAGGCCAAATGCCTAGCTATATCAATTTGGATTTCTGTCCCTATCTCGTTTTACCATGAACATTGGTGCTTCAGTGTGCGTAGTACTATCGTGGAACTGTTGTTGTGTTCACAGAGTCCACAGATTGACTCAGTTGATTGTTGTTGTTGTCATTATCCAATCCACACTGCTCAGGCATCCCTGTTGATTATTCCAAGGTCAAAATGCACTGCATTATGATATAATGTCCAATTTGATGTTTATTTTGTGTGTTCTACCTATGGCTAAAGTATGAATACTACATAGCTCATGGGACTCCAGAAAGTAACACAAAGACAGCAGGATATAGAATGAGAGAGGAGCACCACCCCCAGTGCTGTATGTAGTCTTTATATAGAGGTTTCATACATGGCAAGACAAGTGACTACAAGTGACTACTCGTGTTTACACTGCTTAACTCTTGGTACCACTACTGGAGTAGTGAAGACACTGCCTGACTCTTGTTAACACCACTGGAGTAGTGAAGACACTGCTCGACTAGTGAAATAACCTAGATCCTATCTGGGTAAGTGTGACCCAGAGCTGACCCAGGCCAGCCTAACCAGGTAATGTCAACAGGTCATGTTCTGGCCTAGTTTGAGCAGCTGTTTGAGCAGCTGGTGATAAGACTCAAACTTTGAGCTACAGCTAACACACAAACTTACATGTAGTTATATAAAGGCTATATTGTAAATAGAAAAGAGGCTATATTGTTACAGAAGAGAGGATATATATCTATAACTATAACTATAATTGTATTTAATTAAAGTCAATTTGTAACATATATATAATCGTTTTTATTTCTATAAAACATCAATATATAGAAATACGGCTGATACTCTCTGTGACACAGGTCTTCCAGGCAGGCCAGCAACTTAAAACATATGTATAAAGTTCATAGTACTTGTGATAATTGTTACTTAAGAGTAACATTAATGAATGTTATTTTGAACACATACTCATGTGCTTACTTCTCATTTGTTTAGCATGAAGTAACTCATGGCAATGGCTTTATGTGCCGGTTGATGTGAAATAAAAAACTTAGCATATAATAACATTGACTTGAATAAAGACATAGCATATAAAACATTAACGTATGTAAATAACAAACCTCAGATTATCTACAAAGGTGTCTAATACATAGTTAAGTATAAAAGTTGGACACCCCTGTAATTACTTCAAGCCGTCCCATACCTCCTGAAGGTAAACAGTCCTCAGGAAGGTACGGAAAGCTTTACGGTTCTTACACTGGTGAGCTCTAGGCTCCAAATTGTTCCATGCTTCAGGGACTTATTTTATCGGTACGAGGTGTGAGAGATTTCAATATTCTTTTGCCTTGATAATTTCTCAATTTAAAGTTGTCCAGATATCACTTAAGATCATATATATTAATGGTTTGTGTAAACATTCACGGATTGGTTTGTGCTAAATTCCATGAATGGAGAGCGATTTAACTGATTCTCAGATACATTTGAAGGAATGGCAAGTGATGAATGAGCCCCATTAGCAACAATTGGAGAAGAGATCTGATGTGATACGTGAATGGTAGAGGTTGGAGGTGCTTTTCTACTGCCAGATTCTACCAGTAGTATGGATGTATTTTATATGCCTTCCAAACTGGATAGAGATTATGTTAGATGGATTCACTGCAGACTATGAGGCTGCTTTGAGCTGGGGCAGCAGCTTGCTCTGACAATATATTGAGCCCCATTGCAATGAAATGAAACCCACAAAATGTTATAGAAAGTCAGTACTTCCTAAATGATGTAAAACAACTGGGAACTGAAACAATTGAGTCTCTTTCAACTGCTCATAAATTGGTGAACTGAAGAGTCAGACTTTATTCTAGATAGAAATCATGAATTGCCTTACCTATTTGTCTAGAAGGAACCTTATCTTATTCCTGATGTCATGTCAGTTGTACCATGTGTATTACATCTATAGAGTTGGGACAACATCATGCACATGTCCAGATGTAAGTACTTCAGAGCTTCTCTGTCTCAATATAAGCTCCATCCATGACTCTGGTCTTCATAGGAAACTACATAATCACTTTCCTTCACTGACCAATACCCAAGAACCTCCAACTGTAAAAGATCTGGAGTTTTTAAATGCAATATTGATGTCAGGAATACAGGACAAGTTAAATACTGTCTCAGTAAATAGTAAACTATCGTCCACATATACAGTATCTACTGCATTTATGAATGTTGGCAGGACTAAATGCCTGACACCAGCAAACGTCACCTTCCTCTTGCACTTTGACCAGGAGAAGCAGTGGGAAATCATCAGATTCATAAACAACATAAGGAGAGACTTTCCTGCAGTGCATGTCATTATACACATTGAGGGTTTCGAGCTGGACAAGTTTACTTCTGATAAGATAAAGATATTGAGGTTGATGAAGGATAGTTCCAGGGTGGGTTCAGTGTGGAATGAGCTGGTGAGGCAGGCTAAGACTGAGGTGGTACTCATTGGTAAAGATGTCATCCACATGGATGAGGACATACTGCTGGAGGAAGCTCTGTCCAGACTGACCTGCCAGACTCAGGTGTCAGTAGTGGGTGCAGCTTACAGGTATGCTGATGGCCGCTGGTACATGGGGTGCCAACAGTCACACCTCACCAACTACTCCCTCACATACACATCAGGCTATCAGACCTCTCATGACAGCTGTGTCTATTGCCACCATGTTGATGGGCCTTTCCTTATCTACACACATGTAGCCAGACAAATCCCTTTCAACACAGATTTGAGACAAAATGCAATCTTTCATGATTACTTCCTCAGATTACTGAGTAAAAACAAAACATTGATGCTTTGCCCGTTCAGTTTGTTTTATTTAAAAAACGCTGTTGAACCAAGAGCACCAGAAGCATGGGTTGACTTTGCTAGCATGTGGCAGCTGGACTCTCTGACTTTTGATGGGAAGATTATCCAAATACCATGTAACAAGTCTGTATACCAGTGCAAACGTGTGACAAGAGATGGTAAAGCTCTTCATCCCTGCTGTCTAAGAGACCTTGCTGAGCAAGTTAAGTTCCTTCACAAGATATCAGAACAGCATGGCATTAAGACACACTTGAGTTTTGGCACATTGCTTGGTGCACTAAAATACAATGGGGTAACGCCATGGGAAAAGGATGCAGATTCTTCATTTTACCTCCATGATTCAACATACAGAACAGCAAAACTCATTGGTCCTCTATTTAGAAAAGCTGGTTTCTCCCTACTCATTCACAACAAAGAAAGGTTGAGTTTCAATGTATACAGAAATGCATCTGGCTGGAGAAATCAGACTCATTTCCCCCATGATGCAGGATGGAGGATAGAATGGCTGGGTACAACAGACCTGGACTATCAGTATCCAAACAAGAAATATGATATATTAGGGTTTAAGGAAACAAGAGTGCTCTTTGATGGTTCATGGCTCCTGAGCCCCAGAAACCCTGGCTACACTGTATATAAACAGTACAAGAATGATATTTTCAAACACTGTCAGCACAATCTAGACTATGGCCTGCCATACAATAACACATATACACCAAGGGGGTGGCGGCCATGTAAACAGGCTGCACCTGGCCGGCATAATTGCCTCAGTCAATATGATAGCGATGGCAATATACAGTTCAGGCGCAATCAATACCAGTGAGGCTCCTCAAAAGGTTTTGCCTCAAATAAGAAAAATGAACTGAGAAATGAGCCTGCCAATATGTCTCTCATCATTCCATGACCCACTACATTACGTCTAACGATAGCACCCCTTGCCAACTAAATGCAGCAGTAATCAAATACATAATATACATATGTAGTAGATCGGAGGTTATATATAGCCCTCCGCGTCAAGAGTGTGTATAAATCAAATGTCCTTGACCTTCCCTGTGTCTCCGTAACGCTTCACTGAGCACGGAATGGGCTTTCGGATTTGTGTTAGTTGCAAGAGAGATATGTTTTACCATTATCACCCATTTGCAGGAATCTTATAGTCTATTCAACTACAGCAGAATGTGTATCATGTATAACCAATTACTGTATTCCTGTACGACCTATTCTTATGTAATGTATTCACTGATATTGTTTGCCTGGTGCAACACCTCTTTTATGATGTGAGGACAAGTATGACCTTGCTCCTGCCTGTAAGGTGTAGGCATTCACTCTAAGGCTTTGAGTGGATCAGTTCAGTCCTATGCTGGGACTGAGCCGGGTCTGTTGAGACTTGCAGTCTGGTCGTGGGTGGCAATAAACCTAACGAAAGAGACATTTCCGTGTTGGTGTTCTTCCTTGCCTTCGTCGAGAGCCGTGTCCGCCGTAGTCGAACCTGGGTTGGAATGAGCCTCTAGTAATAAAGCACTTTACTATAGAGGCGATTCATTACAATTGGTGCCGTGACCAGTTCTTGACCTCACGAAGCTGATTTTGCAAGTTTTCCGTTGACCGTCCCATATTCCCAGAGGAATAGAAACTGCTACTAGCAGTGAGCCTGGCAGGCTTGATTGTCCCATATTTCTCTCGGAGAAATAGAGTGCCGTAGCAGAAAAAATCCGTAGTAAGAAAATATTCCGCAATAACAATGGCGGAGGCGGATTTGATGGTGCCTAATGGGGTAGACCATACTCGAGAACCAGCACTAAATGGTGTCGCGGGAGCTGGAGAGCTTTCCTCGATAGCCATTGACAGTGAAAGAGATATGGGTTTACAACCTGGCGGACTGTTCGGACCACCACCTCCGATAGACATGTACGGAAGGGGGCCACCCCTAACCGGAATGTTCGGAAGAGGTACACCGTATCCAGACAGGGGAGGACGCTTGTCACGTTCTCATGACGCTAGACCAATGTTTGGTGGTGCCTACCCTCCCCCAACTGATAGATTTGGAGGGAGAGCCTTTGCTAGGTGGAGAAATAACCCGGAGGAGATGTCTGAGGACGACCTCCGGCACTCCCTAGCAGGGGCAAGGAGGGATTGCAAAAATGAACGGGCACGGAGAGAGGACCTGAGTAATCAGATCCAACAACTTTCCGCTTTGAATAATGACCTGAGGGAGCGTATGAGAGTTATGGAAGTCGATACGCTGGCGGACCGTCAAGCTTATAAATTACAAATCCGTGAGCTTCGGGAAAGCAGCGATCGAGCCAGACTCCATACAACGGAATTGGAGCATGATGTGTTAGGTAAGCTACATGATCTAGCAGCCAAACAGACTCCGCTTAAGAATCCTGTGACATCCACCTTCGCGGATTCGAGAGTGAAGTATGCTCCAATGACAGATGATCCGTGACGTGATCCATGAAAGGTGACTTTTTCTAAAGGAACGATGGGGGCAACATCGTCTCCTAAGGAGAGCCACAGAGTGATTATAGAATCGGTGTCCGATGATACGGATGACGAACGGCCCGGAAGTGTAGTTGGTGCTTGTGGTAGCGAGGGACCTCCTTCTACTGGGGAGGAAGCCAACAAGGGAAGCAAGTCGAAAGGCAAGCATGTTCCCCCTTCCACGCTGTTCACGTCCAAAGTCAAAGGACATGATTCTGACAGTTCTGTAGAGGATCGAGCAGGGGAAACCCTTTCGAAACGCTCTCACAGGAAAGACCGATCACTGGTTGCTGGCCTCACGTATGAAGGACCCAGTGACTCAGAATCGGACTTTGAGTATGATTACTCTGAGGGTGAAGATAGTCACCATGATAAGATGCCTCAGCTGAAACTATGGGATGGTAAAAGCTCCTGGCGGATGTATTTGGCGGAGACCAAAGTTGTTGCCGAGGCATACAATTGGACTCCGAAACAGTTCCTTCGCCAGTTGAAGTGCGGAACTAGGAAGCAATTGACGGAGTTGGGACCTTTGCCAAAGAAGACCTCTCTCAAGGAGTATGTGGCTCACATGGAAGCCAACTTCGGAGAGAAGTCTAAAGCTAAGATCCAGGCAGAGTTCTACAACTGTCGCCAGACCCCAGGACAAGCCGTGAGGCTGTTCGGGAATGAGGTAGCCAGGAGGGGCCGGAGAGCATTCGGATCCCTGGACAAGACACTGAGTGCTGTATCCCTTCGCATTTACTTGCAGGGATTGACTAATCAGGAAATGGCAGTGTGGGTGCGTTTAAAACAACCCCATGATCTCCTACGTGCAATACATTGGTCGGAAGTGTGGGAAAGCTGTTATATGGATGCAGCAACCATAGCTACAGTCAATACAGCTACCGTTGCACCAGTAGCAACGACCCCACTCCGGAAAATAAAAGGGCGCGGAGGTCACACTGACGGAGCAGTAGTCCAGGTCACAGAAACCACGGAGGAAGTAGCGGGTCATTCCGAGACTGATCCCTCCGAGGTGATAGTGCAAGCTTTCCGAAACTTCTTGGAAGGCCAGAGAAAGGGTGGCAATTGGGCGTCGTGGAGGGATGGTCGTTCTCCTCAGGGGAGAAAAATGTACCATAAACCCAGGCACTCAAATTGCTACTATTGCGGGCAAGAGGGTCACTTCATTGCTGACTGCCCGAAGAAACCTGAGAAGGGAGTTGGGAACCAAGGGACAAGTACTGGCGGTTCCGGAAAACTCCAGCGGGTCCGCATAAGAAGCGAGGCGGGACCCGAGGAATCTAAAGCGCTTCGTAGTACCACAATTCAATTGGAAACTGCGAATTGTGTGGATATTGGGAGTGAGGCTCTGGCTCCCGTAAGTACGGCAAGGGAAGGCATTGTAAGTCCTTCTAGCTGGAACGCGGATACTGACGTCTGGTTGCCTGGGGAGCGCACTCGCCCGGTGGGTCTGTGTGACCTTGTTGAGGGTAGTTCGGGAGACACCGATGTGCGGTGGGGTAAACCCGGACTCCAAGCAGTGATAGGGCAGGTGGTGATAGTGGAGGAAGGTCCCAACACCATAGCTCGTATCAGTCGGATATCCAGCAATGAGCAGCGAACCCTGAGAAATCACGATCATGTGATCGGTGAGAGATGGTACGTGTCGGTATCTGTGAATGGGGATGTCGGTGAATTTCTGTGGGACCCAGGTGCAACCACAAGCCTGATTACTAAGAAATTCTATGATTCCCTCCAACGCCCACCGTCGATGGCTCCGTCCCGTCTGACGTGCATGATGGGTAATGATTCTCGGATTACTGTACACGGATGTGCTGTGATTCCTGTGGCGATGGGAAGGCGGACGTATATGATCACTTGTCTGGTAGTATCGGGTTTGTCTGGACCCGAGGCCGGAATACTTGCTCGTGACTTCGACCATGTGCATCAATGTGATGTATACTGCTCAGGGAAACTAGCTTTGAATAACGGAGAGGACGCAGTACAAATGCACTACTGGCGTGGACCCCGTTCAAAGCAGCCGAGTCCCTCTGTGAAGTCGATTAAGGTGGAGGAGACAGAGGATGGATACCAGGTAACACTGAGGGAAGCGGTGATTATCCAACCTCATACGGTCACACTGGCCAAGATTGACATTCGCAGGGGCTCTGACGCATCAATAGGTTTGATGGTCGAGCCCGACCAGAGATTGCTGACTGAATTTGCCCTGGGAAGCCTTGATACGTATATATCGGCTGTCAGTCCGACTGCTGTGGCAGCTTTCAGCAATCCGTCCGACCAAACCCTTCGTCTTGATACAGATGTGGTGGTTGGAAAAGTAAGTGAGGTGACGCTGCAATCGTCCCCTCTTACTTGTCCGGAGGGGGTGGATCAAGAGATCAAGAAAGCAATCGTCAACTCAATACAGGTGGTAGAAATACCGTCTGTAGTAGATGATGAGCTGATTATGCCGGACACTCCCGTACCACCTAGTACGGAATGTCCGCTGAAGAAACTTGTTCGAGATACAGACTTGACGGATCCTAGTGAGAAGTCAAGGCTGTTTGGTCTCCTCGACGAGTTTAGGGGGTGCTTTCCTCTACCTGGAGACGGGTGGAAAGAAAAGCCCGGATGTACCCATGTGGTCCGTCACGTCATTGACACTGCGAATGCCCGCCCTATCAAACTTCCATATAGGCGGATTCCGGTGGCAAAGCGTGACGCAGCGGAAGCAGAGATCTGGAAGATGTACGAACAGGGACGCATTGAGCACTCTACTAGTCCGTGGGGAGCACCCATTGTGATGGTAGGAAAGAAAGATGGTACTCAGCGTTTCTGTGTCGATTATCGCCAGTTGAATTCCGTGACGGTGAAGGATAGCTTCCCACTCCCCAGAATTGATGAATGTGTTGAGGCGCTAGGCGGAAACAAGTGGTTCTGCTCCCTCGACTTGGAAAGCGGATACTGGCAGATAGCCATGGATGAGGAAAGCAAAGCCAAAACAGCTTTCCTGTCCAGTATGGGATTGTTTCAGTTTAAAGTAATGGCCTTTGGACTGTGCAATGCCCCAGCTACCTTCCAGCGAATGATGGATCGGATGCTAGACGACCTTAAATGGAAGTCTTGCCTAGTCTATCTGGATGATGTGGTGGTGTTCGGGAGAACTTTTGAACAATGTCTCCAGAACCTCCGACTCGTCCTGGAGAGAATCCGGGAATATGGATTGAAATTGAAACCCAAGAAATGTGAACTCTTCCGCCGAGAGGTGGAATACTTGGGCAGATTGGTCTCAGACAAGGGCTGCTAGGGAACCGGAATTTCTGTGTGCGGACGGACCACGCATCCTTGCGGTGGTTGCTCAACTTCAAAGATCCAATGGACATGCTCGCACGTTGGCTAGCCCAACTGCAAGAGTATGGCCTGGATCAGGGCATGATTCTCCATAGGGCGGGGAAAAAACATCTAAATGCTGACGCGCTTTCTCGACTTCCAACACGGAAGTGCGGACGCTTAGATTGTGAAGATTGTGGGGCTCATGAAGCAGTTGTCGCTGAGGCAACTGTGACAATGGCCTCACCGAACGAGATAATCCAGAAGGCTCAGCAGGATGATCCGCTGATCCAGCGAGTTATCGATGTGGTGGAAGGTAGGAAACTGCCCCCGGACAAGCAGTCACTGTCAGTGGAGTCGGATGAATACTGTACCTACATCCATAACTTGGGGAGTTTGAAGATGAGAGAAGGTGTGTTGTGCTTGACTTGGGTTCGGCGACGCACTGGAAGGACGTACGTCAGTAAAGTTATTCCTACTGCTCTCCGTTCAGAAATATTCCATGGAGTGCAAGACCATGGGTCATTTTGGGTTCTTCAAAACCTCCTGGGCTGTGAAGTTGAAATATTTCTGGCCTGGCATGAGGGGAGACCTGAAACGCTGGATTAGGGCCTGCCCGTAATGTAGTATGC
The DNA here is from genome assembly GCA_942159475.1 of Sthenelais limicola. Taxonomy (NCBI): domain Eukaryota; kingdom Metazoa; phylum Annelida; class Polychaeta; order Phyllodocida; family Sigalionidae; genus Sthenelais; species Sthenelais limicola. The sequence goes on along the minus strand of OW804098.1, from coordinate 130,144,735 downwards.
GGAAGACGAGAGGTGGTGGTGGAATCACCCCTCTGAAGAAGGAATTGCATGGAGAACGATGGAGCCGAGTGGCTTTGGATATTATCGGTCCCTTTCACCCTACCCCTCGGGGAAACAACTATGTGATGGTTGTGGTGGACCACTTTTCGAAGTGGGCGGAGGCCTATCCAATGCCAGATCACACAGCAGAGCGATGTGCGGAAGTGCTCTTCCGGGAATGGATTTTGCGCTTCGGGTGCCCTGTGTCGTTACAAACGGATGGAGCCCCGGAATTCAGATCTACCCTGTTGAAGAGTCTGTTTGAGATGCTGGGAATCGAGAAATTGATCACCCTGCCGTATAGACCACAGTCTAATGGGCAGGCGGAAAGATTTAATCGGATCCTAGTGGAGCAGCTGTCTTGTCTGACGGATTACAGTTCCACGGACTGGGATATGCTGGCTCCGTGTATTGCTCATGCCTATCGGGCTAGCATACACGCGAACACGCTGTGCACGCCAAATTCTATCGTATTCGGGACGGACTTGGTCACTCCGATGGACTTGATCTACGGAGTAGAGCCGGGTACCCTGGATTTTCCATGTCGTGTGGCGTTCGTTGAGAACCTAAGACATTGGATGAGGCTAGGGCATCAGTTTGTTCGGGATAATCTCGGAGTATCGGCAGTGCACCAGAAACGAGATTATGACCGGAAAGCAAACCCTAGACGCTTTGAAGTGGGTGCTGTTGTATACCGCTACAACCACCCTCAGGCTAGTAAGAAGATCGGTCCCAAGTGGGATGGGCCCTTCAAGGTGAAAAGATTCATAGGGGGCACAACCTATGAACTTGAGACAGTAAAGGGTATCGTGAGATGTCATGTAGATTATCTCAAACCTGCCTTTGACAAGAACAGACGTATTCAGGTGGTAAATCTAGATAGAACACCAGAATTCCGTGCTCTGAAAGACGCTGGACGCGATGTCCTGAGGCTGGAAAGTGGCAAAGTCCTTCCAGGGAAGGAATGTCCTGAATTGAAAAAGAAAGATAAAGTCTCTGTATGTGTGAAACAAAGGGGAAGACGGAAGAAGCCGGAGGGGGTGAAAGATATCATTCCTCCTCCAGTGCTAGCCGCCCCAAGAGTTAGCACAGAAAAGAAGAAGAAGAAAGTTGGGAGACCTCGTAAAACGATGGGTAAAACCAGAGTAATACCAGTGCTTCCCAAGAGAAAGAGAGGCCGACCTCGGAAGATTCCAGTTGACACTGTAGCTCCGCCAAAACCAAACTCTCCCAAAGTGAAGAGAGGTAGGCCGAGGGGAGCTAAAGGGAAGACTGGAGACGGAAGAGGGAAGAAAGGAGATCAGGACGTATCCCCTGGGAAAACTGTAACGAGAAAACGAGTGTGCCGTCCCCCAGATCGGTTACAGTTGGGAGTTTAGACCATGTTGTGTGTGCCAACAAGGGGAATTATGATCTGATTCCCCGAGTAAACACAACGAGAAGTCGACTGGAAGTGTAAGACGGAAAAATACACTGAAGTCCCCGAACGACACATGTGAACTGGATGTTCCATGTGGCTGGGAGTAACCTTGATTCCAGGAATTAGTAGTTGCTAGAGTAACTGGAGCTGTACAGCCTGGCTTGGGTTAGGGCTGCGAAGCATAGAGAATCTAACTTCGTGGTACTGTTTGCCCTGAATCTTGTCTGAAATGACTTGAAATTGCTATTTGACAGCGTTGCTACCTATGAAAATGAATGGAATTCAATTCCACTCTTGTCTCAGTGGAGAGAATAGCGGGTTGCGGTGATAAAGACTCTGGTCTGAACCTCGTACGCCTATGCTAGACATGCAAAACCGGGTAACGTTATCCGGCAGGTAGTGGCGGGACACGGTGGCGCTGCGAGCATACGGCGAGAGGGCGAACTAGCGTTGAAACAGGTGGTGCTAACGGAAGTGGCATCCGGTTGACACTGGTTCTCTCCGCCTCGTGGCTCACTTTGCTTCCGACCGCCAACCTGTAAGTACGCTTCTCTATCATGCACCTTATTCCACTGATCCTTGCTTGAATATTCTATGAGGTAGTATTTGATAGTTGAACTACTTGAGAAAGAATGCTTTTAAGACACTGTAGATGGTTGACGCGGAGTCGTACGTCTAGTATAAGACGAAAGTTTCTGTGTTTCTGTGTGTGGAGATAGATCACCGGCGCTACGACCCACGCCGCCATGTTGGATGCTGTGAGCGGTGTGACCACACTAGTATTTCTATCGAGTATTACGCTGATTTGGTCCACCCTAGGGTTCCGGGGATACTGTTTTTAGTTACAAAACATTCTTGGGGATAGTACTACTCGGTTCACTGTCTCCCGGAGTGATTTTTTAACAAAATATTGTGTACATAATGTTCTGGTTGCAATCGTCCCTGTGACTAAGCATGTAATGTTATGTTATAGGAACGAGAACTCAACGTGACCGCTGCCGTCTGAAGTGTATCCTGTGAATCCTGAGCTTTGAGAAAACTGACTGAAAATGAGTGAATCGGATACTCATGAGAAAGCTGCTAGTGTAGACTTGGGCGAGTCTGGTGGTTCCGACCACGAGCTCGACATGGAGGCGGAATCCCAGTTGCTGGAAGAGACCGGTGACGGTCCCGGCCATGTAGCTGAGATGACACCTCTGACAGAGAAAGATGTCCGTGACACCGGGAAAGGCTCCGTGGAAACACGGCAGTCCTCTCGCGGGAGACGGAAACAGGAGTCTCCAGCCAAGTCTACTAGCAAGACCCGGAAAGCGTCCAAGTCCCCAGCTACGGGTCGACAAGGCGTTGAACGTGGACGGGACACACTGCGGAAACTCGCTGAAGTCCGAGTAGTGGTCCAGCCCATGGAAGTGGTAGAGACTACCTCTACCACTAAGAAATCTGATTCGAAGGAGAGTAATACCCAGAGCAAGAAGAGTGTTACCCCTTCGAGCCAGAAAGGAAAGAGGAAAGTGGTGAAATCCCATAGACGTCGTTCCGTGTGGAGGGACAGCCAGTTCCGGAGTCTTCCGCGTGGTACTGACATCCGTTCCACATTTGACACCGGAGTAAGGGTGGTGAACGTGAACCCTGAGATGGATATCCCCGGCGCCATGGCTGCCATGGCCGAGGAGAGTGAAGATGAGTCAGATGTGAAGGGGTTGGAACACGGTATGATGGACCGTTACGAAAGCCAACTCTTCCCGAGTCTGCTCAGGCTGGGTTCCGTGGACACAGGCAGTTATGAGAAGGTTGTGGGCGCTGTGGACTTGTGGGAGCCCGGCTTCTGTTGTCCCTTTGCCGTCTGCCGGTACCTTCCCTTCAACGGAAAAGGAGTCCGTGTCTATGCTACAAGGCAGAGACTATTCCGCCACCTGTGTGAGGAGCACACTCCCAGGTTGGAGGTCTGGACCTGCCCTTCTGCCCGTTGCCAGCAGAGGCTAGACCGGAGATGTGAGCTTGTGCGCTACTTGCAGTACGGAGAGGAAGTGTGCCACAACAAGGGATTGTCAGAGGCTGTCCGGAAAGCCATGGCGGTGACGCCCACTCATGAGCCGTCCCCCAGGTTTAACTTGATGAGCTATCTGACTGCAGAAGACCTACAGCAGGTGAGACGAGCTACCTCGGTTGGAAAGTCCTCCACCAGCTCGAGGCAGTTTGTTAAGCCTAAAGACCGGAAAACGCCTTCTGCAGCGAAAGGATGTGCTCCTGATCCAGAGCCATCCACCAGCAAAGGCAAGACAAAGAAGCAGAAGAAGAGAAGGAGAGAACGCTCCAGTTCCTCTCGCTCTGAGTCCATGTGCAGTGACCGGAGCTCTTCTCCTGCCCCTAAGACTGCGAAAGTACTGAATCCGGTAGCACAGCAGGCCTGTGCTAAGTTGGAAGCAGAGCTCCCGGGGGCAAGCTTCCACAGAAAAGCTACTGGAGAAAAGTGAGACCGAAGTCGGTGATGTGTTGGATTTGGCCAACGATGCATTGACGGAGGTTGGAGAGAAAGTGACAGCAGCATTCCAGACCTTGGCGGAACCACTGTCACAGCTGAGAACAGTACGAGAACAGATCCGCGAGCTAACGACTCTTCGTGAGGAGAATCGTGCGCAAGCCGGTCTAATCCGAGACCAGAGATCGTGGCTCAAGGAGAGAGATGCGAAAATCCAGTCCCAACTGGAAGAGATTAGCGCTCTCCGGGCGGAGTTGGAGGCTTTCCGTAATCCTTCATCCTCTAGCGGGTCACAGCAGACGGAGAACATCATGTCCGGGATCCGCCCTCTGGGAGGCACTACCCCGACATGGATGTGGAGTGCTGGCATGGGAATGGAGGCAATACCTCCCATGCAGCCACAGCAAGCCTTGGTGGGAACCGGTTTCGGAGGTCAAGTAGACTTCAACGAAATGCGGAACCTAATGATGATGGGAAGGTTGTTCCGGGAGACCATGGCACAACCTCTCCCCTTACTAAGGCAGGAACTTCCAGGGGAGACTCCGTTAACCCCCGGAAGGAATTGGACAGTGAACACCCCTGCAGCCACAGGTAGTGCCCCAACTGGTTCCGAGGAGGTAAAGAAACCAGATGGTGGGACGTAAAAGTGTTTTTGCAAAAGTAGCCACGCTGGTTACTTACTGTTCAAGATTACCTTGCGATGCGGAACGACCATGGACTTGCCCCTGACCCCGGAACCTGTACGTGTGGATGGATGGACCCCTTTGATAACCCGGAATTGCCCCTCGGAAACCTGAAAGCTCGGAAATGTAAGAAGCCGCTGATAAACCTTGGACTCTGACTACCTCTTGACAATTCAAATGGATTGACAGCTGCTGACTCGGAACAACCTCGGAAGCCGGAAATTTTTTTCCGCCGATTCGTAAGAAGTTTAGTACATTTTACTTACAGCCTGGTGCTTTTCATAAATGAAATGTTTTGTCGTAGCAGGTCTACCAAAGCTCCTTATGTAAAGGCTGTTTAAAACTTTTGAGTATGTTGATTCAGAAGGAATCACTTACAATGTAAAATGTAATTCTAGAGATGTCGCGATTTGTTGTTCGTGTGGAGGTCACAAGTATGCTCCTGCCTGTACTGATTCGCACTGTTAATTCTCTATGTCATTTCTTACTTTACTTTGATGTTCCGTGTTGATGTTCACAGTATAATTTATTACTCCCGTATAGATTGTTTACAAAGTTGGTAAAAATCTTAAATTATGGAGGGGGTATTGTAGTAGATCGGAGGTTATATATAGCCCTCCGTGTCAAGAGTGTGTATAAATCAAATGTCCTTGACCTTCCCCGTGTCTCCGTAACGCTTCACTGAGCACGGAATGGGCTTTCGGATTTGTGTTAGTTGCAAGAGAGATATGTTTTACCATTATCACCCATTTGCAGGAATCTTATAGTCTATTCAACTACAGCAGAATGTGTATCATGTATAACCATTTACTGTATTCCTGTACGACCTATTCTTATGTAATGTATTCACTGATATTGTTTGCCTGGTGCAACACCTCTTTTATGATGTGAGGACAAGTATGACCTTGCTCCTGCCTGTAAGGTGTAGGCATTCACTCTAAGGCTTTGAGTGGATCAGTTCAGTCCTATGCTGGGACTGAGCCGGGTCTGTTGAGACTTGCAGTCTGGTCGTGGGTGGCAATAAACCTAACGAAAGAGACATTTCCGTGTTGGTGTTCTTCCTTGCCTTTGTCAAGAGCCGTGTCCGCCGTAGTCGAACCTGGGTTGGAATGAGCCTCTAGTAATAAAGCACTTCACTATAGAGGCGATTCACTACACATATTCTAACTAGATTTGTTATCAAAATATGTTCAATTTGATTGGATATCATGAATAAATTTGAATTTCTAATGAATAAAACTAATATGGTTTGAGCCGTAATATTGTCACACAGGAACCCAAAGTCAATTGTTGAATGGCTAACCATAGCACTCCCATGAAATGAGGCAGTAGTCAAAATGAAAACTGACATAATTCTACCCAATTCTTTCATCAAATATTTTAATTAGATTAGATATTATAGATGAGCATTTAATTAATATGACTACACACAAAATAAGACCATACTGGTTCACATGGGACCAGAAAGTAAATCTGATTAGATGTTATAAATGAATGTTTGTTTTTAATGAGTCAATAAAATATAATATTGTAGTGGTTTTTCCCTTAATACCACCAACCAGATTCACTTTCGACGTTCCACGCAAAGAAGACACAACACGGATGTAAACTACGTTACTCCAGCTCCCTTCTTTATTCAACTCTTATCCGGACATGAAGCTCCCAGAAGCTTAACACAACCTTGGTGTCCATGGACACCTAACTCTTATGGAGTGCAGTCCAAAGTGGTCCCTGCACTCATACACATATTAAGTCCTTGTAAGGAATAAAGAAGGAGAGATCCTTTAACATTGAGAATCTGGAAGTGTAAATAATAAAGCCCAACATGGCTACTAAAAGTTATAGTAAAGATGATAAAGAGACACAAGGCGTTTATGTAAGTTAAGAATGTAAAACCAAGCATGGTTCGCCCCGTGGCGCTTGCTGGTGTTAGTCACCAGAAGTAAATCCCCTTCAATATAATATATATTCACATTTGACCCCTGAGACTCTTTAATGTGGCCTCAATGTCAATGCTGTACTGGCTAAGGATAGCACTCCCAACCTAACCCAATTGAGGTTATAACAAAATAGTTAATGTGTATATTTCAGCTCATTTCCTTCCTAAAATGTTTTGAATTAGATATGATATCACAAACAAGTATGGAAGACGAGGGTGTCATGTGTTGAAAAGTGAAGTTCTGTTTTATTTTTAAAAAAGAAAATCATTTTCCTTTCTTTTCATTTTCAAGCATCACATTTTAAATATAAAATCACTTTCCTTTTCGTTTTGACTTTCGTTTGAATGTCATAGGTCACTACCGGTATCGCTTTAATTTTCATTTCAACATCACATGTCACTATCATTTTGATTTCTGTTTTGACTTCCGTGATTTTAAACGAGACAAGATCTTATCAGATCTTGGATTGGTTATGTTCCTGTAGCATAAATGCTAATGCTCAATGTCCATTGGACATAAAACCCAGTGTTAGAGCATTGAAAGAGGCATCCACACCATCCACTGACTACTGAAGGAAGTCGGTCATGGGGGTGCATTGTAGCAGTGTACAGCAATGTTTAGTGCAGCAATGTTTAGTGCAGCATTGTTTAGTGCAGCATTGTTTAGTGCAGCAATGTTTAGTACAGCAATGTTTAGTGCAGCATTGTAGCAGTGTACAGCATTGTTTAGTGCAGCAATGTTTAGTGCAGCATTGTAGCAGTGTACAGCATTGTTTAGTGCAGCAATGTTTAGTGCAGCATTGTTTAGTGCAGCATTGTTTAGTGCAGCAATGTTTAGTGCAGCCCTCCTCAGTGCACCAATGTTTAGTGCACCAATATTTAGTGCACCCATGTTCAGCAATGTTTAGTGCATGTGTTGGTGTGTAAGACCTTTAAACTGCATGTTACCAAGCCTAGGGAGCAAGCATAGGTCAAGAGTGGAGGTCAATTGAATGCATGAATAATAGATGTTGTAGTTCACCTGTATTAAGAGTGAGCCCTGACAGCTCGTAGAATAATCAATAGCTACTTCCCTTTCGGTGACAGGGGTGTGTTGATCTGGGAGTTGAGAGGATTAAGCATTGCCTCGTGACATGTGTTGTGTGTGTCAGCGAGTGATTGGTTTAGATTGAATCATGCGATGATGCACGGGTAATGACCAGACAATCACATGTGCAGGACAAGCAGACATTGGATAGTGTAAGTCAGGCCATATAGTAGAACTAAACATATGGGCATATATATATGAGAGGTGCAGAGACTATCTTCAGATCTTCTTCCACCATCATCTTCTTCTGCAACCTACTGATATAGTCTTCAACACCACTCTATATCAGTTAGGAGGAGCCATTGCCCTTTAGGCCTCTTTGCCTAAGAGATAGAGACAGATTGATAGATCCAGGAGTATGGGTGAAAACCCCCATTGGAGACCTATTGATAGAAGAACTACATATAGCTAGAACTAGCTAATATGGGACAGTCTCCTGATTCAGTCTTCAGAACAATAGATAAGTACATCTACCTGTTTATAACTGTGAACTGTATAACTGTATGATTGTACCACTGTATAACTGTATAACCGTATCACTGGATACACCTGAACATTGACCATTGGGTTTGATCTGTGACTCTATTGAAAGGTATACATGTATGTATTTATATCCAACCTGAACATGTATGTGAGTAGGAGTCTCACTGACCGGAAGGAAGAAAGGCATTGTATTCAAGGCACTCTATATCAATACTAAACCTAGTATTGCAAAACACACAAGGGCTGGTTAAGATTCTATTTTATGGTATAGGAATTGTGTTCTCATTGGGAAAGCAATGGGTAAAGACTATAACTGCAATATATAGATCTATAGAGAGAAAAGCAGAGGCAACAGCCCCAGACAACTACTACTCCTTTCAAGCAGGCGAAGCAGAAGCAACCCAAAGAGATTTAACCCATTGACAATAGGGGGAGTATCTTTTCTCCTATAATAAGCAATAATATTATATTAAGCTATAATTGTTGATTACCTAAATATATACCTTGCCCAGGCCAGGTAAATCATTTCCGATAAAATAACCCTTCTATTGGGCTACAAAACGAGGAGAATTTGTGACGAAAATTGACCAGAAATAAATTATTGGTCAGTCATTGGAATTAGCTAAGCTCTTGAGTGAGTGAGTGAGATTGGTTGCTTTTCGCCCTTATCAACACATTGAAGGTTATATCAAGGGCGAGAGAGCTGAGAGGGAGGCAGTTTATGATCATACCCAGGAAACAGAGATAGAGACGAAGGGAGAGAGAGACAGAGAAAAGAGACAGAAAGGCACTTTAAGGTCTTACCAGGGCCAGGCTAAGCTCTTGTATGTCATGTATTTGGCATAAAATACTAACAATAGAGTTAGATGATAAGAAAAGGAACCGTTTTGCAGCCGTTTTACAGGTGAAATTTATTAATTAAATAACTAGTATTGTTTTAACCTAAGGTATATGGTTGTAATGCGGCGGCCAGACAATGGCTATTTGTGTGGCGGGAAAAAATGGTAGAGAGATGAAAATGTGTACTGTAGTAGGTCTATTTAATACCAGGGGGTACAAGATCGGTTGGTTTGAAATTGTTGAAATTGATTTTTTTAAGAAATTTTATTGACCTGGTTTCGGTGGTACAGTGATATTCTCACAGACTCAAACTAGTTGTATGTAGTTGTATTACTGTGATGTCATCGCCCTGACCAGGGACAAGTACAGAATTATTAATAATAGCTGAGTGGATTGCCGTATATGTTCAGTTGACTGATCTAGTGATCACACTGCATGGGGTTATAAATAGTGCATAAATGCCAGTGGTCACAGTATGAGGACATTATATATAACAAGAGCCTATTACCAATTGTTTACCCCACCTTTGAGTGATACCCCCAACAGTCACCTGGTTAGCAGGCTATATATCTTTCGATTATATATTGTTTTCTTGGGTAGTATTGTAGTTGTAATGGGGTTGTATGATATGATTAACACTACCTGGATATTCCAGAAAACTGCTTTAGTTTACTAAAGTAGACGCTTCAAACCACATATCAGGCGATTATGTGTGAGAAGGTATACTTTAGGCGGAAATCCACTGTCAGATGTTATACTTAAACATGAAGCATGATAAAGGGGAGAGAAGTAGAAAAATTATAGACATTAACGGTAGGACAGCTCTCTTGCAACTGAGCGGACAACATTTGTGCTAGGCTATTTATATTAGACTGGGGTGGGCAGTTCAAACATAGAATCTAGGCGCCTTCTGTAATCACTGTTTGGACAGAACTATTGGGAAATTAACACTATCTGGATATTCAAGAAATCTGTATTAGTTTACGACTCAAACAGTAAAAGTGGGCGTCGCCACTTTGAACCATACCCTTTCACAAAGTATAAAAGCGCGAGCAAACTCTTGCCACCTTTTAGTGTATAGTGGAAAGCCGAGCAGGCAACATGTATTATTAACGTTATTAAGCATTATTACATGTATTTAATAATTGCTTATAAACAACTTTTTTTAAATAACTCAACTTTTAACAATTGTGGTGATTTCTGAACACTGCTATAATCTCTCTTTAAGATTCACCTTAGCTTTCAAGCATGTGAAAATGATGCCACACCCCCATGAGTATGGGTGAGCGAAAAGGGGCATTAACAAGTGTTAAAACTTAAATGTGTGACATTGCTGCTATAATATGATAGTGTTTTCACAGAAGCCAATGTTGGCATACAGAAATAGTACTGTGTCAAGATAAAATCGGAATTGGCTCACAAATCCTTCCACTTCCACTATTGATATCTTAATGTAATATAGAAAAGGCAAAGCCAATGGAGCGCCCACTACTTGATTTTGACATGGGTATAAAATGATACGTCATAGAATGCTTATAAACATGTCAATATGTTTAATAAAATAACATAATTATGCTAGCGCCCGTATAAGATTATCTGTCAGGCATGGAAGTCACCATGAAAATTACCAGCTGTTGATTTATTTAGAATTGAGATTTAACCGTTTAAAATTTTATTTTAAAGAAAAGAATCTTGAAGAATGAAGCAATGAGTAGATGCTTCAAATCACATATCAGGCAATTATGTGTGAGAAGGTTTCTTAGTAGAAATCCACTGTCTGTTTGAGTTATACACTTACACAAGAAGCATGATAAAAGAGAAAAATAGAAGAAACACTCTAAACGTTATCTGTAGGATAGCGCTATTACAACTGAGCGGACAATATTCATGCAAAGCTATTTATATTAGACAGGGGTGGGCAGTTCATACATAGAATCGAGGCGCCCTCTGTAATCACTGTTTGGACAGAACTATTGGGAAATTAACACTATCTGGATAGTTCACACTATGTATATATGTACTTATCTGATATTGTTGATATTTTAAAATCTAATGGAAATAATCTGGATACATGATACCTAAACATTTGGTACCCCATGCGTACATTAATTATGGTTTCAGTAGTATAACTTGTATTACCAATTGTTGATGCATAAATGTACGTCTGAATGAACATTACAACTTAAATCATCCTCCCCCACGTCTATTACCACACAGGTCTAGGGTGATTGACTATTACACTAAATTGTCAAGTGATTATAGGACCATGTGTGACAATATACCAAGTACATATACTAAGGTGTAACATTTAGCGCGACAATATTCTGGAGCTATATGACAGTGCATATTGTTATACTAGCAGGTGTAGCTCCATAAAAATGCTCAATATGATGTAAATGTGTTTATGCGGATATGATAGGATGAGAAATGAGTGGGCTGTGCGCCTGTGAAAACCGTTTTCGTGCAAGGATAAAATTTATGTTAAAAAGAATAAGGTCATTCCATGTGTTTTCACAGTTTTTTAGTAGAATATTTAGCGATTGCATTGGAATGGTCTCACATTGGCTAATGTACGATGGTGCATTATATCTCAATAAGTCTGTGATTGACACTGGAAACAAATCCAAAATGAAATCAGCTGAGACTGGCAGATGTTAGCTTCAATAATACAATAACAAAAATACGCATTTTTTTTAAAAATAATTATTTTTGTCAAATTGTCAGCAGTAATAGAGCTAATCAAAACAATTACTGATTCGCCACCTAGTGTTAGGACTGTAGTGTAGTCTACTGCGGGGCTGTTGTGAACAAACAATATGGCGTCGGGCAGCTCCCTCCATTCTACTGCAGCTTTGAGTTGAATATTTCACAAAAGACCATACAGGTAAGAAGCATTTATTGTATTCACCATTTAGGCTACACTATCAGTAAAGTGATTATACCAGCCTCATTTCTAAAAACCACTGGTCTGTATTAGCTAGGTTTTGTTTTAAATCTATGCATCATTACGGTACATTACACAATCCAAAATGGCGGCATGTCCGTTGAAGTAAACATAAGGCTAAGCTACAATGGGTTCGTATGGTGCAGAGGCTCCATATCTCCCGATATGGTGGGAGATCTCCCTCTAATTCAAAGGTTTTAACTAATTCTCCCGATCTCCTGATGTGGGAGGGAAATCAAATGATTATCTAAATGCAAAACAATCGGCATGGGATGGAAGTTATAATAATGAATAATGATGTAGGTGTGGTGAGTTAGGTTTGTCTGCTCGCTGCAGTGCTGACCGGGCATGTTCCAAATATGACCCGGGTATCAGCTGACACAGCCGGGTAATAGCCGGACTTGTCCGGAAGGTATTGGATTATTGCATTTATGTAACAGGTGGTGCTGTTTGCCTGTGAGGCTCTTGTTTATGGTATTTTACAGTATTGATCTCATTTGTTTGCACTTGTTCTTATATTTAAACACCCAGTAGAATCGGGTTGTTTCTTATCTAAAGGGTTATGTTGCCGTTGTATATACGCAACTCTATACTGTGTTATTAGAGTGCCCTGGACTTGTGTGATTATAATTGGTAATAAACGAGAGACTGCTAGCAAGGACTATTAGATCTGGGTTTTAGTGTTGTTACTCGAACTGCGATCACGAACCGGCCGGGTAATTCACTACAATTTGGTGCCGTGACCACTAGTTTTTGCTGGAAGTAGGGTGAGACTCGCCAAACTTATGTTTGGAAGAGGAAGAGGACGGGTCCAGTATGAGGACGAAACTGGTAGACCTAATTGGTTAGCATCCGGATACAAAATGGCAGATTGGACTGACTATGATGAGGTCAGGGATAATCCGGAGGTTATTGTAGAAAGGGGCGGAGCTACTGCTATGGTTCATTCAACTCCTCCTGCAGTCTATAGGACAGCCGGGCGAGGTAGAGGTGTTTCCCGGGTAGGTTTAACACCTGGCCCTGGTTTTGATAAAGTGGTTGGTCAACGTAAGAGGCAACCTGGACCTATAGTTCCTCCATGTTCTCCGCCTCCACCAAAGCCGGCTTGGTATGATGAGGAAGAGCAGGATTTGACTCGGATGTGGAGAAATGATGTGTTGAGGGGAGCGGGTAGGCGGATGACTTTTGACAAAATGGACACTCTTATTGGCTCGCAGCGTCGACGAATTGATGGAATGAATGAATCGGTTGCTATCTTGGCTGCTGCTAGGACAGCAAAAGATCTAGCTAAGGTGCAGGAGGAAGATAGAGAGTTGCGACAGGTTATCCAAGATCAGGCAGATAGAATGGAGGAACTGGTCAAAGAGTTGAAGGCAGCTAAGGAGTGTGATTCACCCGCTAGCCGGGGAAACTATAGTAGCACTCCATTTAGGAAGCCTCCCCAGTTGTCCGATAATACCTATGCCCGTATCATTGGTGAGTTACCCGAATTTGGTCTGTCTCACCGGTGTGGAAATGTGGAAGTTAATCGGGGCGGGTCACGGGACCCTGAGAAGAAGGAAGTAATGTTATTTAAAAATAAGGGCGATACTGACACTGGTCGTGTGACAGCTCCCCCGGATAATACCGTCGGTGCTGATGAAAACCCGGGCGAGAGTGGTAATCCAGTGGCGAGGCGTAATATGCGTCGCTCTATGGACCCGGCAGCTACTTATGACCCGGTGCAGAGTAAGGTACCGTATGGTAAACCTGGTCGTAACATGAGTAAACCGGAACTATAACCCAAACCATTGAATTTTCCGATATGGGATGGTAAAAAGGATTGGCGGGAGTATCATCGGTCAACCTTATCGGTAGCCAGAGCCATGAATTGGGATGATGACACTTATAAAGTGCAATTAATGGCTGCGGTATCTGATCACATGCCAAATATAGCGGTGTTAAAAGCTGATATGTATACACTGGACGAAGTATTTGATATGATGGATTATGAGTACGAAAATGAGAAACCGGCTGATACCAGGCAGAGAGAATTCTTTGCTCTGCGTCAAACGGCTAAGTCCTTCTAACTTTGCTCAGCTGGTGTCTCTAAAGGCTTTATACGCATTTGGTGAATGGGATTCGACATTGCATTCTATGGCCATCAAAGTATTCCTAGATGGTTTGATGGATCCGGAAATGGCGAAATATGTGGCGCTACAAAATCCTACAAAAATGTAGTGTTGGCGGGTGCTAGTGCCACTAGATACAGGGATGTTTGCAAAGAAACTACTAGATTAGTTCCAATATCGACCATGGAAGTTGGATTGGGCCAATCACAATCTAGGGAGTTGGCTATAGTAGAGGCTACAGGAGCAACGGGTGTCTCTACTGACTCGGCTGATTTCTTCGAATTTAAAGCTTGGCAAGCTAGAAATAAAGGAAATGGAGAAAATAAAAATAAACCGTTTGTGAAGAAATATCCATACAAGAGTGGTGCTACGGGTGATAAACCTCCACCTGTGTGTTATTTTTGTAGAGAAGAAGGCCACTTGTTCCGACAGTGTCAGAAGCAAGTTCAACACCTTGCAGCTATGGAAGGTGTGGTCCGGTTTATGGCCAAGTTGAAGGAGAAGGAGGAGGCGGAAAACGCACTAGGGCCTTCCAAGCAGGCGTAGGAAGTGCCCGGTTGAGTTCTATGCATGCCATACCTGGTCATATAGTGAAGGCGGAGTTGGCCGGCGGGGAGCAGGAGGTGTGCCCTGGGAAGCTAGGGGACGCCCGGCGGGGAAGTTCTCGGGGAACGAGTCACACAGATCGTTCTTTACAATGGTCAGTTCTGGTGCTATGCTCGGCTGTGAGCGTCCAGGGTGGAGACCCGGGCTATTCTTGTGTACCCAGACAAATTTTGAGGTTTGAAAGTGGTTGTTGGGGTACTAGGTTACACAAGATTATGGCATATGACCTTCAGGACTATGGCATACAAATCTCTGATCTGCATTGTCCCAGAATAGAGGAGAGGTGGTATGTGAGTGTAACTGTAGGGAATGTAACCGGACAGTTTTTGGTGGACTGGGGTGCTCAATGCACACTGATTAAGAAATGTGTATTTGACCAGCTGTCAGTGAGACCTCACTTGATACCGTGTAGAGTGACGTGTTATGCTGGCACCGGACATAACCTGGTTACACATGGTTGCATAAGAGTTGCATTAGGAGCAGGTGATCAATGGTTTGCTCTCAACTGTCTGGTTGTTAGTGGTTTAGTCGGTATAGAGGCCGGAATACTGGGTATGGATTTTATATTTTTACACCAGTGTAATTCAGACTGGTCGGGCAAATTCACCTTGGAAGATGGTGAACACACTGTAGCGTGCAGATCATTGCAAAGTGGATCTCTGGTAGTGAATAAGACTGAGAGTGTTTTCGTGGACGCTTTCTCGTCTGTTTGCTCAGGTGGAGTTCTTGGGTCCCCCGGTGGAGGCCAGATCTTTGCCCCAAACGGCTCTGAATTGGGAAGTTTCCTAGAATATAATGCTCCGGTTATGGAAACACAAATCGGAAATACGCTATTGGTAACTAACCCGACGGGAGAACCAATACTGGTTGAGCTGCACACAGCTATAGAGGGAGAATTGGCTAATGATAAGTATTCACCTATCGTGGATGTGGAATTACTGGAACCAGAGGTCCCAATGCCTCTTGGTGATAGTTGTCCCCTGGAGAAGTTGGTGATTGGGTCAGATTTGGTCAGGGCGGTTGATCGAGGAAGACTGTTAAAATTATTGCTGTCCTACAAGGATTGTTTTCGGTTACCGGGTGAAATATTGGGTCATACTAATGTAGTAATGCACCGGGTTGATACTGGAGATGCAGCTCCAATTAAGTCCGGTTGCAGAAGGTTACCGCCGGCTAAGCGGGAGGCGGCGGAGAAACAAATACAGGATATGCTCGATAAAGGGGTAATTGAAGAGAGTAATAGTCCTTGGGGGGCTGGTATTGTGATTGTGAAAAAGAAAGATGGTACTGTAGTACTGTACAGGTTTTGTGTAGACTATAGGCCATTAAATGCCGTCACAAAGAAGGACTCATTCCCTCTTCCTAGAATTGATGAATGTATCGATGCATTGGGAGGTAACAAATGGTTTGTCACACTGGATCTGGAAAGTGGTTATTGGCAAATTGCCGTGGATCCAGCTAGCCGGGAGAAGACCGCTTTTGTCTCCTCTATGGGCTTGTATCAATTTAAGGTCATGAGCTGTGGCTTATGTAATGCCCCGGCTACCTTTGAGCGCATGATGGAACAAATGCTGTTGGGTCTGGGCTGGAAGGTTTGCTTGGTGTATTTGGACGATATAATTATATTTGGTAGGACCCTGGATGAAACTTTGCAGAATACTGAATTAGTCTTGCAGAGACTTAGGTCTTATGGGCTAAAATTGAAACCCAAGAAGTGTGAATTCTTTTAACTGGAAGTGCAATACCTGGGCCGGATAGTGTCTGAAGGGGGGATCCGGCCAGACCCCTCTAAGTTAGACCGGGTCCGGGAATGGCCAGTGCCCTCTACTGTACGAGAGGTACGTCAGTTTTTAGGGTTCGCGTCTTACTATAGGGAATTTATGCCTAAGTTCTCTGAGATTGCTGAACCTATTCAAGCTCTGGTGATAGGAGCTAATTCAAAGACAAAATGGGTGGTTTTTGATGAAAAATGTTTGGAGGCATTAGGTCTTTTAAAAGAATTGTTGACTAGAGCTCCTGTTCTGGGATACCCGCAGCCGGCTGGTACTATAATCCTGGATACAGATGCCAGTGGATTTGGTATGGCCGGAGTTCTGTCTCAGATTCAGGAGGGTAAAGAGGTTGTACTCAGCTATGCAAGTAATAGTCTGAGCCGGGCTCAGCGGAATTATTGCGCTACAAAGAGGGAGTTGTTGGCTGTGCTAACGTATTTGGGTAAATTCCAACACTACATCATAGGGAGGGAAGATTTCGTTCTTAGAATGCATCATGCCTCGTTACGATGGTTGATGACCTTTAAAGACCCATCTGGTATGTTGGCTCGTTGGTTAACTACTCTTCAACACTATGGTATTTCAGCTAAGCAGATTTCTCATCGGGCTGGGAAAAATCATTCGAATGCCGATGCATTATCGAGATTACCTGTCCGGAAATGCCCGCGAGAAGATTGCCCTGACTGCGGTGAGCATGATGCGGTTATTGCTGTGATGACAATGGAGTATGAAATATTTGCGCAATTGGCTGGTGATCGGTTAAGACAGGCACAAGCTGAGGATGGGATATTGAAGAGGATAGCAGCCTTGCTGGAAAGCAATGCTCCTTGCCCGGAGAAAAAGGATCTATTGGCTGAGGATGACGAATATTGCTTCTATGCTAAGCTGTTACCTAAAATGGAGTTGGTAGATGGTGTGGTGTATACAAGAGCGGCTGTTCCATTCTGCTTGAGGAAGGAGTTGTTCCAGACTTTGCACGGGAACAAGCTCTCGGTCCACTTTGGTGAATTCAAGACATACCAGGCGGCATTAAAGAAATTTATCTGGCCCCGGATGAACTTGGATATAGCTGACTGGGTAAGAGGCTGCGAAGCTTGTGCTTCTTGCAAAAGCAGGGGTGGTAAAGGCATTACTCCACTGAGAAAGGAATTACATGGAGTGCGTTGGAGCCGGGTCGCTTTGGATATAATTGGTCCATTTAAAAAGACTCCGAGAGGGAATGTCTGTGTAATGGTGGTTACTGACTACTTCTCAAAATGGGCTGAGGCATATCCCTTGCCGGATCACACTGCGGCAACTTGTGCTATGGTGTTGTTCACTGAGTGGATATTGAGATATGGGCCGCCTGTGTCCCTGCAGACAGATGGAGCTCCGGAGTTCCGGTCAGCTCTGTTGAAGGAATTGTTGGAAATGTTGGATATTGAGAAGCTGATGACTCTTCCCTACAGACCGATGGCGAATGGGCAGGTAGAGAGATTTAATAGAGTTTTGGTAGAGCAGCTCTCTTGCTTAACAGAGTACGATGATCTGCTGGTGCCCTGTATTGCCAAATAGTGTTGTATTTGGTACTGAGCTGGTTACTCCGGCTGATATCATATATGGCACATTAACTGGAGATGTTGACTTTCCCTGCCACACTGCATTTGTGGAAGAGATAAGACAACTATTGAGGAAGGGGCATAAATTTGTAAGGGAACGGTTGGGTCATGCTGCGGTCTATCAGAAAAGATATTTCGATAGGCGGGCTAGACCCTGGGTGTTTCAGGCTGGTGATATGGTGTGGCGCTATGCAACACCATTAGCGCAGAAGAAATATGGACCCAAATGGGATGGCCCGTTTGAGGTGGTAAGGAGAGTTCAAGGGTGTACTTATGAATTAAGAACAACAGATGGTCTTCTTCGCTGGAATGGTAATTTATTGAAAAAAGCTTTCAATTCAGATGGTAAACCGGTCCAGGTAACAAACTTGCACTGTGCTCCGGAGTATCAGAAACAACTGGTTGCCGGGAGAGATATTATCCGAGTTGCCCCAGACGGGAAGGTAATGCCGGGTACTGAAGCTCCTGAGGTTACTCCGGGCGACCAAATTGTCCATCATGTGAAGAGACGTGGCCGGCCGCCCAAAGCTAAGGCTGTAGCAGTGGGGGATAAACCGCCTCTACCCGCTGCACTGTCTTCGGGTGAGTCGAGCTCAGAAAGTGATGTAGAGGAAGAAAATCTGGTTTCTGACGTTGATAAGGTATTACCTAAGGCTCTGGACAAATTGGTTAAATCTGAGTATTTACTAAAACGTCCTCAGAGAAATGTAAGACAGCCTGACAGATTGGGATTCAAATAAGGTTTATTGTTTCGTCGACTGGTGCTAAAAAATGACACAACGAGAAGTACATTGGTTGATGCATGGGGAATGTTTACGGTAGACATTTTTTCTGTGCTAATGCAAATAGCTATACGTGGATGCTTCAGGTGCATGCTTTCCTGGCCTCTAATTGTTTGATCATGGTGTAGTTTCTTCCATACACGCATGTTTGCATGTATCAAATGGGATTAAATCAACCTATTAGGTGTCAGGACTGAATGGCTTGATTAAGATGGTTTCTAGTGCCATGCTCGGTGGCCCGGTTACATGGATAACTTGACTTGGAGTTGGCGGGTGTGTTTGTAGGTCGCCACGAGGGGGCTACGATTGAAACCAGCTCGGTGACAGGGAGAGAGTGCTATTTTGGGATGTGTCCCATCGTTCTGATTGGTGGTTGGCGCATCGAGGTCAGAGGACGGAGCGTGAGTCGGCAGTCAGTGGCAGAGTTACGTTCGGGGCACACGTGTATGGTGTCTCTCTAAAACTGAATTGAACCTTGCCCAAAAGAAAGTAAAGTTTGTCCCCTATTGGTTGTGTGTACAAGGTACGAGGTTGAATTGTGCACAGTTTTACGTTGGTGATTCTCATGGCTGAGGCCGAGGTCGACATGGAGGTGGAAAGTGGTGATACTGGTGGTGGCGATATCACCCCAGTCGAGGAGACAGTGGTGACGACTCAGGCCAAGGGTCGTGAGGCTGGTCCTGAGCAACATGGTGAGAAGGAAACTGGACATACCTCCCGGCCTTAGGAGAAGAAGGAGAACAGAGAAAAATCTAGGTCTCGTTCTCGGCAGTCTTCTTCAGACAGCAAGGGTAGGAGGGAAGACAAGAAAACTGGTTCTGGCGAGGATAAGAAAGAAACTGGAAAGAAGTCGGATAAAGAAAGGAAACCTAAGACTGGCGAGATAACTGGAAATGTTAACCCGGGTAAGTCCGGCAAGACTAAGCCTAAGTCAGCCGCGACTGACCCCGGGCAGCAACCGGGTAGTGACATAGAGATGGAGGAGAATGAGGAATTCCCTACTGTAGCAGCGGCCGCTGCCGCTGGTGGTACTAGCCGTGGAAGGAAGTTGGTACAAACTACTAACCCCCCTAAGATCAGGAGGCCTAGGAGTAGTAGTATCAACTCTTTACAAACGGTTGAAGATATACGGAGAGCTCATCAGGGCACACACTGGAAAGGTCAGCCGAAACGTCAGTATGATACTGACTTTCCTATCAGGAGCGCTGACCGCTATAGACGCCGGGGAGTATTGGAAAGGGTTAAGTTAACTCAGCGGAACGTGGCAGATATCAATCCGGCTGAGGATAATGATTCTAAATTGATTGTGCCTGAGTGCCCGGAGTCGGAAGATGAGGACGAATGTCTACAGGACTATTGGGAAAAAGCGCCTATGATGCAGGAATACGAGGCCAGATTCCATTTCCTGAAAAGCCGGTCTGGTCGGGCAGAGACCAGTGATACCGTCATTAGTGGGATGGTAAAGAACAAACTGGAAGGTGTATGTTCGTTGTGGCAGCCCGGATTTAGGTGTCCATTCACCTATTGCCGTTACACTGGTCCGGAGATGAATAAGGGAGGAGTGAAACGATACCGCACCCGGGAGCGCTTCTTTCGACACCTGTGCGAGGAGCACTGTCCGGCTGTGTTAGTATTGACATGTGCACACGCCATGTCATGCAACGTCCGTCTGGACAGGCGTTCTGACATGGTTGGGCATTTGATGGTCGCTCATAAAGATGGTAAACCAAAAGCTAGGGATTATGCTGTTGGTTTTAGCGTTCTGACAGACGAGATTCCTAATTTTGGCTGTCAGCGTTATAGCAAACTTGGTGTTTTGGATATTGAGAGAATTGAACTTGGAAAGCGGAGTAGTAAGGTGGTTGGAAAAAAAGATTTCCAACGCTCCAATTGCCCCTCCCCCTCTCTTTGGTGCTTGGGACTTAGCTGGCCCGAGAGGAAAAGTGATTAAAGGTGGTGGTTCCGGCCCCTCTGCGGCGATTGGTGCTAACCCGGACACTGTACCTGGTTCTGTGGATACAGGAGTGGTTTTACCCGCTACTCCTGCTTCAAATGTGGTCCATTCTGATGTACGTATGGATGTCCATGCTGCCAATACCTCGGCGATGGGCAGTTTGGATCACACAGGTGGTTGCAATGATTCACAGGAGACTGTGGATTATTCGCCTAGTATGGAATTACCTGAAGCTGGTGTGGTGCAACGCTCTCTACAGGGAGTGTCCGGGGCTATGGACGATGGTTTTGCCGACATCCAGGCAGCTACATGCACAGCTATGAAAAGGATCCAGTCGGCCGCTGGAGAATTTAGAAAAGTGCAGGGTTGCTTCGGAACGGATTCCAGCTCTGGAAAAAAGGGTTAAGGAATTAGAGGCGAAACTCAAATTCTATAAGGATGTTGATGCCCGGTCAAGGGAGGAAATCCTGTCGTTACAGGAGAAACTGGCTACGATGGAGGAGAACGAACGGGCATCTCCTGCTCCAAAAAGAAAGAAAGTGGAGCCAGGAGTTGACAAATCGGTCGGAACAGACAGGATAATCAAACCTTCTGTCACTGCTTCTTCAGCTAGTGATAAACTGGACACTAGAGATCCGGCTGTACCTCATGTGCTGCAGCAGACTCTTAACTCGGTGATTGCAGAGAACCGGAATGCCATGGCTAGTGTGTTTCGCTCAATGATGAGGGAAAGTTTAATGCAGTCAACTGCTTACAATCCCTTGGACATGAGCCGGGAATATATGGTTGATGAGATGCAGCCTTCTGCCTCTCACTCGCAGATGGATATGTCACAAATGGGTATGAGCCGGGAGGCCCAAATGGCCAGGCCCCCTCCAACTCCTTCGAGGGTTTTCGATCGGAACTTTATGATGGCGGGCTTGCAATATAGACCCCCTCAACACCCGGGTATGGGAGCGTTTAGTAACCTGGTTGATAGTATTTCGGCTGCTGGCATTAGAGCAGGTGTGGGTAGTTTGAGTGCCTCAGGAAGCATTCCACCCGGTTTTCCACGCAACCAACCCCCATTGCAGAGTAGTTAGCCTGCTGGTCACCAAGGTAGGCCGGACATGGTATTTGTAAACAGTTCGTACGCTCAAGGGGTTGTGGAGACTACTCCCACTCGGTTGGCGACACTAGACGGCCAGCGGTTAGAGCAGGATGGGGCGACCGAATCAGACACTGGTTATCCAAACCCGGCGAAGGTAGTAGTGAAGGTATGCTTTCAGTTGGTGATGAAGACGAGGAGATTAAAACAATGTAACTCATATGTATAAATAGGAGGTGTCGTGGATGATAAATGGCTATATCTGGTGTTTAATTGGTTATATCTGGTGAACCTGACGGCGGCGTGGGAGCGTCATTCCCCAGCGTGTGACTACTCCATGTGACTACCCGGACGGATGCTGAACGTGGTGATACCTTGCTAGCAGTGCTATGCCTTTTTTTCTCCTGCCTTCCCTGGACTTACCTGGACTGTGCTTACCGGACATTATAAACAATACTCAAAGGATTAACTGGAGCGTGATTTACTTCATCGTTTTAGATGGACTTGTTCCAGATACCTAGGATTGTGCCGTGGAACATCGTATGAAAGACAGTAAATATAATTTCTTTGTCCTGTTCTTCTGATATTAGGCAGACGAAGTTCGGTGATTTATACCTTTTTATGCTGTATGTTTCATTCTTATGTTTTCCACCGCGTGTGTATCTTGTGTTGTGTATCCGGTAAATCTTTCATAACTCATGTATGGGTTTTTTATTGTGTTGACAGATATTCATTTGCAACCATATTTAAACAGTCATGTATTTGTCTGTGTCGGTTGGACCCGCCTAAAAGAAAAAGGATAGGGGGCATTGTGGTGAGTTAGGTTTGTCCGCTCGCTGCAGTGCTGCCCGGGCATGTTCCAAATATGAGCCGGGTATCAGCTGACACAGCCGGGTAATAGCCGGACTTGTCCGGAAGGTATTGGATTATTGCATTTATGTAACAGGTGGCGCTGTGTGCCTGTGAGGCTCTTGTTTATGGTATTTTACAGTATTGATCTCATTTGTTTGCACTTGTTCTTATATTTAAACACCCAGTAGTATCGGGTTGTTTCTTATCTAAAGGGTTATGTTGCTGTTGTATATGCGCAACTCTATACTGTGTTATTAGAGTGCCCTGGACTTGTGTGATTATAATTGGTAATAAACGAGAGACTGCTAGCAAGGACTATTAGATCTGGGTTTTAGTGTTGTTACTCGAACTGCGATCACGAACCGGCCGGGTAATTCACTACATAGGCTACCATTCATAAATTTATGAATACTGTAGTGTTGCAGGGAGCGACAAATCGCACAGGTGTGAGTAATGCTTCTGTCACCTTCACCTCTCACACATATATGTGAGAAAAGAAAAAATATATATGGGTCAAGTTAAGGGTTCCAACTATATTTCTTGCCACATTGTTTTCACATGGGTTATGTCACACACTGGATATCTTATGTCAATTATTAGGCCTATTTAGGACGGATCATTATGTAATAATAATGTCTCTAAATTCTATTATTGTCTACAGTAAATACGTTTCCAATGTGTGAGTACTACATCATGGGGAAGGTAAATATCAATATTAAATTATATGGAGATCGATCAAAGACCAACTCATACACCCCACCCCTCACTCATACACCCCACCCCTGACTCATACACCCCACCCCTCACACATACACCCCACCCCTCACTCATACACCCCACCCCTCACACATACACCCCACCCCTCACACATACACCCTACCCCTAACTCATACACCCTACCCCTCACATATACACCCCACCCCTCACTTATACACCCCACCCCTGACTCATACACCCCACCCCTCACACATACACCCCACCCCTCACTTATACACCCTACCCCTCACACATACACCCCACCCCTCACACATTCACCCCACCCCTCACACATACACCCCACCCCTCACTTATACACCCCACCCCTGACTCATACACCCCACCCCTCACACATACACCCCACCCCTCACTCATACACCCCACCCCTCACACATACACCCCACCCCTCACACATACACCCTACCCCTAACTCATACACCCTACCCCTCACACATACACCCCACCCCTCACACATACACCCCACCCCTCACACATACACCCCACCCCTCACTCATACACCCCACCCCTCACACATACACCCCACCCCTCACACATACACCCTACCCCTAACTCATACACCCCACCCCTCACACATACACCCCACCCCTCACACATTCACCCCACCCCTCACACATACACCCCACCCCTCACTTATACACCCTACCCCTCACTTATACACCCCACCCCTCACTTATACACCCCACCCCTCACACATACACCCCACCCCTCACACATACACCCTACCCCTAACTCATACACCCTACCCCTAACTCATACACCCTACCCCTCACACATACACCCTACCCCTCAGTCATACACCCCACCCCTGACTCATACACCCTACCCCTCACACATTCACCCCACCCCTCACTTATACACCCCACCCCTCACTTATACACCCCACCCCTCACTTATACACCCCACCCCTCACACATACACCCTACCCCTAACTCATACACCCTACCCCTAACTCATACACCCTACCCCTCAGTCATACACCCCACCCCTCACACATACACCCCACCCCTGACACATACACCCCACCCCTGACACATACACCCCACCCCTCACACATTCACCCCACCCCTCACTTATACACCCCACCCCTCACTTATACACCCCACCCCTCACACATACACCCTACCCCTCACACATACACCCCACCCCTCACACATACACCCCACGCCTCACACATACACCCCACCCCTGACTCATACACCCTACCCCTCACACATTCACCCCACGCCTCACTTATACACCCCACCCCTCACACATACACCCTACCCCTCACACATACACCCCACCCATCACACATACACCCCACGCCTCACACATACACCCCACCCCTGACTCATACACCCTACCCCTCACACATTCACCCCACCCCTCACTTATACACCCCACCCCTCACACATACACCCCACCCCTCACACATACACCCTACCCCTCACACATACACCCCACCCCTCACACATACACCCCACGCCTCACACATACACCCCACCCCTGACTCATACACCCTACCCCTCACACATACACCCCACCCCTCACTCATACACCCCACCCCTCACACATACACCCCACCCCTCACACATACACCCTACCCCTAACTCATACACCCCACCCCTCACACATACACCCCACCCCTCACTTATACACCCCACCCCTGACTCATACACCCCACCCCTCACACATACACCCCACCCCTCACTTATACACCCTACCCCTCACACATACACCCCACCCCTCACACATACACCCTACCCCTCACACATACACCCTACCCCTCACACATACACCCCACCCCTCACTTATACACCCCACCCCTCACTCATACACCCCACCCCTCACACATACACCCTACCCCTCACTCATACACCCCACCCCTCACACATACACCCCACCCCTCACTCATACACCCCACCCCTCACACATACACCCCACCCCTCACTTATACACCCCACCCCTGACTCATACACCCCACCCCTCACACATACACCCCACCCCTCACTCATACACCCCACCCCTCACACATACACCCCACCCCTCACACATACACCCTACCCCTCACACATACACCCTACCCCTCACACATACACCTCACCCCTCACACATACACCCCACCCCTCACTCATACACCCCACCCCTCACACATACACCCCACCCCTCACACATACACCCTACCCCTCACACATACACCTCACCCCTCACACATACAGCCCACCCCTCACACATACACCCCACCCCTCACACATACACCCCACCCCTCACTTATACACCCCACCCCTCACACATACACCCTACCCCTAACTCATACACCCTACCCCTCACACATACACCCCACCCCTCACACATTCACACCACCCCTCACACATACACCCCACCCCTCACACATACACCCCACCCCTCACTTATACACCCTACCCCTCACTCATACACCCCACCCCTCACACATACACCCCACCCCTCACACATACACCCCACGCCTCACACATACACCCCACCCCTCACACATACACCCCACCCCTCACACATACACCCCACCCCTCACTTATACACCCTACCCCTCACACATACACCCCACCCCTCACACATACACCCCACCCCTCACACATACACCCCACGCCTCACACATACACCCCACCCCTCACACATACACCCCACCCCGCACACATACACCCCACCCCTCACTTATACACCCTACCCCTCACTCATACACCCCTGCCCTCACTTATACACCCTACCCCTCACTTATACACCCCACCCCTCATTTATACACCCCACCCCTCACACATACACCCCACCCCTCACACATACACCCTACCCCTAACTCATACACCCTACCCCTAACTCATACACCCTACCCCTCACACATACACCCTACCCCTCAGTCATACACCCCACCCCTGACTCATACACCCTACCCCTCACACATTCACCCCACCCCTCACTTATACACCCCACCCCTCACTTATACACCCCACCCCTCACTTATACACCCCACCCCTCACACATACACCCTACCCCTAACTCATACACCCTACCCCTAACTCATACACCCTACCCCTCAGTCATACACCCCACCCCTCACACATACACCCCACCCCTGACACATACACCCCACCCCTGACACATACACCCCACCCCTCACACATTCACCCCACCCCTCACTTATACACCCCACCCCTCACTTATACACCCCACCCCTCACACATACACCCTACCCCTCACACATACACCCCACCCCTCACACATACACCCCACGCCTCACACATACACCCCACCCCTGACTCATACACCCTACCCCTCACACATTCACCCCACGCCTCACTTATACACCCCACCCCTCACACATACACCCTACCCCTCACACATACACCCCACCCCTCACACATACACCCCACGCCTCACACATACACCCCACCCCTGACTCATACACCCTACCCCTCACACATTCACCCCACCCCTCACTTATACACCCCACCCCTCACACATACACCCCACCCCTCACACATACACCCTACCCCTCACACATACACCCCACCCCTCACACATACACCCCACGCCTCACACATACACCCCACCCCTGACTCATACACCCTACCCCTCACACATACACCCCACCCCTCACTTATACACCCTACCCCTAACTCATACACCCTACCCCTCACACATACACCCCACCCCTCACTTATACACCCTACCCCTCACACATACACCCCACCCCTGACTCATACACCCTACCCCTCACACATTCACCCCACCCCTCACTTATACACCCCACCCCTCACACATACACCCCACCCCTCACACATACACCCAACCCCTCACACATACACCCTACCCCTAACTCATACACCCTACCCCTAACTCATACACCCCACCCCTCACACATACACCCCACCCCTCACTTATACACCCTACCCCTCACTCATACACCCCACCCCTCACACATACACCCAACCCCTCACACATACACCCTACCCCTCACACATACACCCCACCCCTCACACCCACACCCCACCCCTCACACATACACCCCACCTCTCACACATACACCTCACACATACACCCCACCCCTCACTCATACACCCCACCCCTCACACATACACCCCACCCCTCACACATACACCCAACCCCTCACTTATACACCCCACCCCTCACACATACTCCCCACCCCTCACACATACACCTCACCCCTCACACATACACCCCACCCCTCACACATACACCTCACACATTCACCCCACCCCTCACACATTCACCCCACCCCTCACACATACACCCTACCCCTCACACATACACCCTACCCCTCACACATTCACCCCACCCCTCACACATACACCCCACCCCTCACACATACACCTCACACATACACCCTACCCCTCACACATACACCCCACCCCTCACACATACACCCCACCCCTCACACATACACCCCACCCCTCACACATACACCTCACACATACACACCAACCCTAACTCTTGTCTGTGTTTTATTTTGCAGAGTCTGGACGGCAGTACAAACCACTGGAGTGCCCAAAGTGCCCGAGTTTCAAGTGACATGCTGAAATTTGATACATTTAAAATAGTCAAGTCAGAAAATTTTATCCTGAAGTCAAAATAGTACTGACTTGACTATTTTGACTTTACGTTCAACTATTTTGACTTCACAAGCATATAAAAGTTACACAAGATCCAACTATATTTCCACCACCCTAGATATAGGGCTAGGCTACATTTAACAAGATATAACCAGTGGACATCTACTGCACAAATGGCTCTCCAGGGCCTGGAAACTCTAGACTATTGGTCTTCCGAACACTTTATAAAGACATTTAAGCAACTACTGATAGCGGTGGGCACAAATATTCATTTGATACAGGATTTTTCCTCCATTGATGTTACATACACATTACTTTATATTAAATATCACCTTTACATATCAAATAAATATAGCATTTAGTGAGTTCTATACACATAAGACGCAAAAATAGATTTACTATGAATTCACACTTGACCACTGGAAATTCACATTTGGTTTTAAAGGTATCAAATTTCAGCATGGCACTTGAAACTCGGGCACTTTGGGCACTCCAGTGGTTTGTACTGCCATCCAGACTCTGCAAAATAAAACACAGACAAGAGTTAGGGTTGGTGTGTATGTGTGAGGTGTATGTGTGAGGGGTGGGGTGTATGTGTGAGGGGTGGGGTGTATGTGTGAGGGGTGGGGTGTATGTGTGAGGGGTAGGGTGTATGTGTGATGGGTGGGGTGTATGTGTGAGGGTTGGGGTGTATGTGTGAGGGGTGGGGTGTATGTGTGAGGGGTAGGGTGTATGTGTGAGGGGTGGGGTGTATGTGTGAGGGGTGGGGTGTATGTGTGAGGGGTAGGGTGTATGTGTGAGGGGTGGGGTGTAAGAAGTGAGGGGTGTGGTGTATGAGTGAGGGGTAGGGTGTATAAGTGAGGGGTAGGGTGTATGAGTGAGGGGTAGGGTGTATAAGTGAGGGGTGGGGTGTATGTGTGAGGGGTGGGGTGTATGTGTGAGGGGTAGGGTGTATGAGTGAGGGGTAGGGTGTATGTGTGAGGGGTGGGGTGTATAAGTAAGGGGTAGGGTGTATAAGTGAGGGGTGGGGTGTATGTGTGAGGGGTAGGGTGTATAAGTGAGGGGTAGGGTGTATAAGTGAGGGGTGGGGTGTATGTGTGAGGGGTAGGGTGTATAAGTGAGGGGTAGGGTGTATAAGTGAGGGGTGGGGTGTATGTGTGAGGGGTGGGGTGTATGTGTGAGGGGTAGGGTGTATGAGTGAGGGGTAGGGTGTATGTGTGAGGGGTGGGGTGTATAAGTGAGGGGTGGGGTGTATGTGTGAGGGGTGGGGTGTATGTGTGAGGGGTGGGGTGTATGTGTGAGGGGTAGGGTGTATGAGTTAGGGGTAGGGTGTATAAGTGAGGGTTGGGGTGTATGTGTGAGGGGTGGGGTGTATAAGTGAGGGGTGGGGTGTATGTGTGAGGGGTAGGGTGTATGAGTTAGGGGTGGGGTGTATGTGTGAGGGGTAGGGTGTATAAGTGAGGGGTGGGGTGTATGAGTTAGGGGTAGGGTGTATGAGTTAGGGGTAGGGTGTATGAGTTAGGGGTAGGGTGTATAAGTGAGGGGTGGGGTGTATGTGTGAGGTGTATGTGTGAGGAGTGGGGTGTATGTGTGAGGGGTGGGGTGTGTGTGTGAGGGGTGGGGTGTATGTGTGAGGGGTGGGGTGTATGTGTGAGGGGTGGGGTGTATGTGTGAGGGGTGGGGTTTATAAGTGAGGGGTGGGGTGTAAGAAGTGAGGGGTGGGGTGTATGAGTGAGGGGTAGGGTGTATAAGTGAGGGGTGGGGTGTATGAGTTAGGGGTAGGGTGTATAAGTGAGGGGTGGGGTGTATGAGTGAGGGGTAGGGTGTATAAGTGAGGGGTGGGGTGTATGAGTGAGGGGTAGGGTGTATGAGTGAGGGGTGAGGTGTATGTGTGAGGGGTGGGGTGTATAAGTGAGGGGTGGGGTGTATGTGTGAGGGGTGGGGTGTATGAGTGAGGGGTAGGGTGTATGTGTGAGGGGTGGGGTGTATGTGTGAGGGGTGGGGTGTATGTGTGAGGGGTGGGGTGTATAAGTGAGGGGTGGGGTGAATGTGTGAGGGGTAGGGTGTATGAGTTAGGGGTAGGGTGTATGAGTTAGGGGTGGGGTGTATGTGTGAGGGGTAGGGTGTATAAGTGAGGGGTGGGGTGTATGAGTTAGGGGTAGGGTGTATGAGTTAGGGGTAGGGTGTATGAGTTAGGGGTAGGGTGTATGAGTGAGGGGTGGGGTGTATGAGTGAGGGGTAGGGTGTATGAGTGAGGGGTGAGGTGTATGAGTTAGGGGTAGGGTGTATAAGTGAGGGGTGGGGTGTATGAGTGAGGGGTAGGGTGTATGAGTGAGGGGTGAGGTGTATGTGTGAGGGGTAGGGTGTATAAGTGAGGGGTGGGGTGTATGAGTGAGGGGTAGGGTGTATGAGTGAGGGGTGAGGTGTATGTGTGAGGGGTGGGGTGTATGAGTGAGGGGTAGGGTGTATAAGTGAGGGGTGGGGTGTATGAGTGAGGGGTAGGGTGTATGAGTGAGGGGTGAGGTGTATGTGTGAGGGGTAGGGTGTATGAGTGAGGGGTGGGGTGTATGTGTGAGGGGTGGGGTGTATGTGTGAGGGGTGGGGTGTATGTGTGAGGGGTGGGGTGAATGTGTGAGGGGTGGGGTGTATAAGTGAGGGGTGGGGTGTATGTGTGAGGGGTAGGGTGTATGAGTGAGGGGTGGGGTGAATGTGTGAGGGGTGGGGTGTATAAGTGAGGGGTGGGGTGTATGTGTGAGGGGTAGGGTGTATGAGTAAGGGGTGGGGTGTATGTGTGAGGGGTAGGGTGAATGTGTGAGGGGTAGGGTGTATGAGTGAGGGGTGGGGTGAATGTGTGAGGGGTGGGGTGTATAAGTGAGGGGTGGGGTGTATGTGTGAGGGGTGGGGTGTATAAGTAAGGGGTGGGGTGTATGTGTGAGGGGTGGGGTGGGGTGTATGTGTGAGGGGTAGGGTGTATGAGTGAGGGGTGGGGTGAATGTGTGAGGGGTGGGGTGTATAAGTGAGGGGTAGGGTGTATGAGTGAGGGGTAGGGTGTATGAGTCAGGGGTGGGGTGTATGTGTGAGGGGTGGGGTGTATGTGTGAGGGGTAGGGTGTAAGAAGTGAGGGGTGGGGTGTATGAGTTAGGGGTAGGGTGTATAAGTGAGGGGTGGGGTGTATAAGTGAGGGGTGGGGTGTATAAGTGAGGGGTGGGGTGTATAAGTGAGGGGTGGGGTGTAAGAAGTGAGGGGTGTGGTGTATGAGTGAGGGGTGGGGTGTATAAGTGAGGGGTAGGGTGTATGAGTGAGGGGTGGGGTGTATGTGTGAGGGGTAGGGTGTAAGAAGTGAGGGGTGTGGTGTATAAGTGAGGGGTGGGGTGAATGTGTGAGGGGTGGGGTGTATAAGTGAGGGGTAGGGTGTATGTGTGAGGGGTAGGGTGTAAGAAGTGAGGGGTGTGGTGTATAAGTGAGGGGTGGGGTGAATGTGTGAGGGGTAGGGTGTATAAGTGAGGGGTGGGGTGAATGTGTGAGGGGTGGGGTGTATGTGTGAGGGGTGGGGAGTACGTGTGAGGGGTAGGGTGTATAAGTGAGGGGTGGGGTGTATGTGTGAGGGGTGTGGTGTATGAGTGAGGGGTAGGGTGTATAAGTGAGGGGTGGGGTGTATGTGTGAGGGGTAGGGTGTATGAGTTAGGGGTGGGGTGTATGTGTGAGGGGTAGGGTGTATAAGTAAGGGGTGGGGTGTATGAGTTAGGGGTAGGGTGTATGAGTTAGGGGTAGGGTGTATGAGTTAGGGGTAGGGTGTAAAAGTGAGGGGTGGGGTGTATGTGTGAGGGGTGGGGTGTATGAGTTAGGGGTAGGGTGTATAAGTGAGGGGTGGGGTGAATGTGTTAGGGGTAGGGTGTATGTGTGAGGGGTTGGGTGTATGTGTGAGGGGTGGGGTGTATGAGTGAGGGGTGGGGTGTATGTGTGAGGGGTGGGGTGAATGTGTGAGGGGTGGGGTGTATGAGTGAGGGGTAGGGTGTATGAGTGAGGGGTGGGGTGTATAAGTGAGGGGTGGGGTGAATGTGTGAGGGGTAGGGTGTATAAGTGAGGGGCGGGGTGTATGTGTGAGGGGTGGGGTGTATGTGTGAGGGGTGGGGTGTATGTGTGAGGGGTGGGGTGAATGTGTGAGGGGTGGGGTGTATGTGTGAGGGGTGGGGTGTATAAGTGTGGGGTGGGGTGAATGTGTGAGGGGTAGGGTGTATAAGTGAGGGGTGGGGTGAATGTGTGAGGGGTGGGGTGTATGTGTGAGGGGTGGGGAGTACGTGTGAGGGGTAGGGTGTATAAGTGAGGGGTGGGGTGTATGTGTGAGGGGTGGGGTGTTTGAGTGAGGGGTGGGGTGTATAAGTGAGGGGTGGGGTGTATGAGTGAGGGGTAGGGTGTATAAGTAAGGGGTGGGGTGTATGAGTGAGGGGTAGGGTGTATGAGTGAGGGGTGAGGTGTATGTGTGAGGGGTAGGGTGTATGTGTGAGGGGTGGGGTGTATAAGTGAGGGGTGGGGTGAATGTGTGAGGGGTGGTGTGTATGTGTGAGGGGTGGGGTGTATGAGTTAGGGGTAGGGTGTATGAGTTAGGGGTAGGGTGTATGAGTTAGGGGTAGGGTGTATGAGTGAGGGGTGGGGTGTATAAGTGAGGGGTGGGGTGTATGTGTGAGGGGTGGGGTGTATGTGTGAGGGGTGGGGTGTATGTGTGAGGGGTGGGGTGTATGTGTGAGGGGTGGGGTGTATGTGTGAGGGGTGGTGTGTATGTGTGAGGGGTGGGGTGTATGTGTGAGGGGTGAGGTGTATGTGTGAGGGGTAGGGTGTATGTGTGAGGGGTGGGGTGTATAAGTGAGGGGTGGGGTGAATGTGTGAGGGGTAGGGTGTATGAGTGAGGGGTAGGGTGTATGTGTGAGGGGTGGGTAGTATGTGTGAGGGGTGGGGTGTATAAGTGAGGGTTGGGGTGTATGTGTGAGGGGTGGGGTGTATGAGTGAGGGGTAGGGTGTATGTGTGAGGGGTGGGGTGTATGTGTGAGGGGTGGGGTGTATAAGTGAGGGTTGGGGTGTATGTGTGAGGGGTGGGGTGTATGTGTGAGGGGTGGGGTGTATGTGTGAGGGGTGGGGTGTATGAGTTAGGGGTAGGGTGTATAAGTGAGGGGTGGGGTGAATGTGTTAGGGGTAGGGTGTATGTGTGAGGGGTTGGGTGTATGTGTGAGGGGTGGGGTGTATGAGTGAGGGGTGGGGTGTATGTGTGAGGGGTGGGGTGAATGTGTGAGGGGTGGGGTGTATGAGTGAGGGGTAGGGTGTATGAGTGAGGGGTGGGGTGTATAAGTGAGGGGTGGGGTGAATGTGTGAGGGGTAGGGTGTATAAGTGAGGGGCAGGGTGTATGTGTGATGGGTGGGGTGTTTGTGTGAGGGGTGGGGTGTATGTGTGAGGGGTGGGGTGAATGTGTGAGGGGTGGGGTGTATGTGTGAGGGGTGGGGTGTATAAGTGTGGGGTGGGGTGAATGTGTGAGGGGTAGGGTGTATAAGTGAGGGGTGGGGTGTATGTGTGAGGGGTGGGGTGTATGTGTGAGGGGTGGGGAGTACGTGTGAGGGGTAGGGTGTATAAGTGAGGGGTGGGGTGTATGTGTGAGGGGTGGGGTGTATGAGTGAGGGGTGGGGTGTATAAGTGAGGGGTGGGGTGTATGAGTGAGGGGTAGGGTGTATAAGTAAGGGGTGGGGTGTATGAGTGAGGGGTAGGGTGTATGAGTGAGGGGTGAGGTGTATGTGTGAGGGGTAGGGTGTATGAGTCAGGGGTGGGGTGTATAAGTGAGGGGTGGGGTGTATGAGTGAGGGGTCGGGTGTATGTGTGAGGGGTGGGGTGTATGTGTGAGGGGTGGGGTGTATGTGTGAGGGGTGGGGTGTATGTGTGAGGGGTGGGGTGTATGTGTGAGGGGTGGGGTGTATAAGTGAGGGGTGGGGTGTATGTGTGAGGGGTGGGGTGTATGTGTGAGGGGTGGGGTGTATGTGTGAGGGGTGGGGTGTATGTGTGAGGGGTGGGGTGTATGTGTGAGGGGTGGGGTGTATGTGTGAGGGTTTGGGTGTATGTGTGAGGCGTGGGGTGTATGTGTGAGGGGTGAGGTGTATGAGTGAGGGGTTGGGTGTATGTGTGAGGGGTGGGGTGTATGGGTGAGGGGTGGGGTGTATAAGTGAGGGGTGGGGTGAATGTGTGTGGGGTAGGGTGTATGAGTCAGGGGTGGGGTGTATGTGTGAGGGGTAGGGTGTATAAGTGAGGGGTGGGGTGTATGTGTGAGGGGTAGGGTGTATGAGTTAGGGGTGGGGTGAATGTGTGAGAGGTGGGGTGTATAAGTGAGGGGTAGGGTGTATGTGTGAGGGGTAGGGTGTATGAGTTAGGGGTAGGGTGTATGGGTTAGGGGTAGGGTGTATAAGTGAGGGGTGGGAAGTATAAGTGAGGGATGGGGTGTATGTGTGAGGGGTAGGGTGTATGAGTCAGGGGTGGGGTGTATGTGTGAGGCGTGGGGTGTATGTGTGAGGGGTGGGGTGTATGTGTGAGGGGTAGGGTGTATGAGTTAGGGGTGGGGTGTATGTGTGAGGGGTGGGGTGTATGTGTGAGGGGTAGGGTGTATGTGTGAGGGGTGGGGTGTATGTGTGAGGGGTGGGGTGTATGTGTGAGGGGTGGGGTGTATGAGTGAGGGGTGGGGTGTATGTGTGAGGGGTGGGGTGTATGTGTGAGGGGTGGGGTGTATGTGTGAGGGGTAGGGTGTATGTGTGAGGGGTGGGGTGTATGTGTGAGGGGTGGGGTGTATGTGTGAGGGGTGGGGTGTATGAGTGAGGGGTGGGGTGTATGTGTGAGGAGTGGGGTGTATGTGTGAGGGGTAGGGTGTATGTGTGAGGGGTGGGGTTTATGTGTGAGGGGTGGGGTGTATAAGTGAGGGGTGGGGTGAATGTGTGAGGGGTGGGGTGTATGTGTGAGGGGTAGGGTGTATGTGTGAGGGGTGGGGTGAATGTGTGAGGGGTGGGGTGTATGTGTGAGGGGTAGGGTGTATAAGTGAGGGGTGGGGTGTATGTGTGAGGGGTAGGGTGTATGTTTGATGGGTGGGGTGTATGTGTGAGGGGTGGGGTGAATGTGTGAGGGGTGGGGTGTATGTGTGAGGGGTGGGGTGTATGAGTGAGGGGTAGGGTGTATAAGTGAGGGGTGGGGTGTATGTGTGAGGGGTGGGGTGTATGTGTGAGGGGTGGGGTGAATGTGTGAGGGGTGGGGTGTATGTGTGAGGGGTAGGGTGTATGAGTTAGGGGTAGGGTGTATGTGTGAGGGGTGGGGTGTATGTGTGAGGGGTGGGGTGTATGAGTGAGGGGTGGGGTGTATGTGTGAGGGGTGGGGTGTATGTGTGAGGGGTGGGGTGTATGTGTGAGGGGTGGGGTGTATGTGTGAGGGGTGGGGTGTATGTGTGAGGGGTGGGGTGTATGAGTGAGGGGTGGGGTGTATGTGTGAGGGGTGGGGTGTATGTGTGAGGGGTGGGGTGTATGTGTGAGGGGTGGGGTGTATGTGTGAGGGGTAGGGTGTATGTGTGAGGGGTGGGGTGTATGTGTGAGGGGTAGGGTGTATGAGTTAGGGGTAGGGTGTATGTGTGAGGGGTGGGGTGTATGTGTGAGGGGTAGGGTGTATGAGTTAGGGGTAGGGTGTATGTGTGAGGGGTGGGGTGTATGTGTGAGGGGTGGGGTGTATGTGTGAGGGGTGGGGTGTATGTGTGAGGGGTAGGGTGTATGAGTTAGGGGTAGGGTGTATGTGTGAGGGGTGGGGTGTATGTGTGAGGGGTGGGGTGTATGAGTGAGGGGTGGGGTGTATGTGTGAGGGGTGGGGTGTATGAGTCAGGGGTGGGGTGTATAAGTGAGGTTCTCAACCCCATCCCTACAGGTAAGGTAAGAGTGTTGCAGCTGCTAGAACGTGCATGGTAATTCACACTTACCATAAATTAAAGAGTATGTGAATCAAACAGAGGTTCCAAGACTGTCGTTTCCATCTGAGTATCTCTTTTCATTGAAATCTGCCCATCCTTGCATTTGTGGGCATAAGCTTGGAAACGTCTGCCACTGACGTGCTGTTCAAAGAGAACAAATTATGTTACTGTAACTAGATACTGCATCTATTATAGTTTAACTTTTGGTCTCAAATTTTGGAATGAACATTATGTTTGTATTCTTTATATGGAGGAAATCTCGATTAAAAATATATAATATATGAGTTACATTTTCAAAAAATGTACCATTCAACTTCGCCAATCTTCTCAAGAAACCCAAATCTTAGACGAAAATAAAGTCTAAAATACAGTTCAAACTAACCAAACAGACTGCCAGAATAAATGCAATGCTGAATATTCTCGAATTTACCAAGTAGTTAGGGATGGGGTATATGAGTGAGGGGTGGGGTGTATGAGTTGGTCTTTGATCGATCTCCATATAATTTAATATTGATATTTACCTTCCCCATGATGTAGTACTCACACATTGGAAACGTATTTACTGTAGACAATAATAGAATTTAGAGACATTATTATTACATAATGATCCGTCCTAAATAGGCCTAATAATTGACATAAGATATCCAGTGTGTGACATAACCCATGTGAAAACAATGTGGCAAGAAATATAGTTGGAACCCTTAACTTGACCCATATATATTTTTTCTTTTCTCACATATATGTGTGAGAGGTGAAGGTGACAGAAGCATTACTCACACCTGTGCGATTTGTCGCTCCCTGCAACACTACAGTATTCATAAATTTATGAATGGTAGCCTATGTAGTGAATTACCCGGCCGGTTCGTGATCGCAGTTCGAGTAACAACACTAAAACCCAGATCTAATAGTCCTTGCTAGCAGTCTCTCGTTTATTACCAATTATAATCACACAAGTCCAGGGCACTCTAATAACACAGTATAGAGTTGCGCATATACAACAGCAACATAACCCTTTAGATAAGAAACAACCCGATACTACTGGGTGTTTAAATATAAGAACAAGTGCAAACAAATGAGATCAATACTGTAAAATACCATAAACAAGAGCCTCACAGGCACACAGCGCCACCTGTTACATAAATGCAATAATCCAATACCTTCCGGACAAGTCCGGCTATTACCCGGCTGTGTCAGCTGATACCCGGCTCATATTTGGAACATGCCCGGGCAGCACTGCAGCGAGCGGACAAACCTAACTCACCACAATGCCCCCTATCCTTTTTCTTTTAGGCGGGTCCAACCGACACAGACAAATACATGACTGTTTAAATATGGTTGCAAATGAATATCTGTCAACACAATAAAAAACCCATACATGAGTTATGAAAGATTTACCGGATACACAACACAAGATACACACGCGGTGGAAAACATAAGAATGAAACATAGAGCATAAAAAGGTATAAATCACCGAACTTCGTCTGCCTAATATCAGAAGAACAGGACAAAGAAATTATATTTACTGTCTTTCATACGATGTTCCACGGCACAATCCTAGGTATCTGGAACAAGTCCATCTAAAACGATGAAGTAAATCACGCTCCAGTTAATCCTTTGAGTATTGTTTATAATGTCTGGTAAGCACAGTCCAGGTAAGTCCAGGGAAGGCAGGAGAAAAAAAGGCATAGCACTGCTAGCAAGGTATCACCACGTTCAGCATCCGTCCGGGTAGTCACATGGAGTAGTCACACGCTGGGGAATGACGCTCCCACGCCGCCGCCAGGTTCACCAGATATAACCAATTAAACACCAGATATAGCCATTTATCATCCACGACACCTCCTATTTATACATATGAGTTACATTGTTTTAATCTCCTCGTCTTCATCACCAACTGAAAGCATACCTTCACTACTACCTTCGCCGGGTTTGGATAACCAGTGTCTGATTCGGTCGCCCCATCCTGCTCTAACCGCTGGCCGTCTAGTGTCGCCAACCGAGTGGGAGTAGTCTCCACAACCCCTTGAGCGTACGAACTGTTTACAAATACCATGTCCGGCCTACCTTGGTGACCAGCAGGCTAACTACTCTGCAATGGGGGTTGGTTGCGTGGAAAACCGGGTGGAATGCTTCCTGAGGCACTCAAACTACCCACACCTGCTCTAATGCCAGCAGCCGAAATACTATCAACCAGGTTACTAAACGCTCCCATACCCGGGTGTTGAGGGGGTCTATATTGCAAGCCCGCCATCATAAAGTTCCGATCGAAAACCCTCGAAGGAGTTGGAGGGGGCCTGGCCATTTGGGCCTCCCGGCTCATACCCATTTGTGACATATCCATCTGCGAGTGAGAGGCAGAAGGCTGCATCTCATCAACCATATATTCCCGGCTCATGTCCAAGGGATTGTAAGCAGTTGACTGCATTAAACTTTCCCTCATCATTGAGCGAAACACACTAGCCATGGCATTCCGGTTCTCTGCAATCACCGAGTTAAGAGTCTGCTGCAGCACATGAGGTACAGCCGGATCTCTAGTGTCCAGTTTATCACTAGCTGAAGAAGCAGTGACAGAAGGTTTGATTATCCTGTCTGTTCCGACCGATTTGTCAACTCCTGGCTCCACTTTCTTTCTTTTTGGAGCAGGAGATGCCCGTTCGTTCTCCTCCATTGTAGCCAGTTTCTCCTGTAACGACAGGATTTCCTCCCTTGACCGGGCATCAACATCCTTATAGAATTTGAGTTTCGCCTCTAATTCCTTAACCCTTTTTTCCAGAGCTGGAATCCGTTCCGAAGCAACCCTGCACTTTTCTAAATTCTCCAGCGGCCGACTGGATCCTTTTCATAGCTGTGCATGTAGCTGCCTGGATGTCGGCAAAACCATCGTCCATAGCCCCGGACACTCCCTGTAGAGAGCGTTGCACCACACCAGCTTCAGGTAATTCCATACTAGGCGAATAATCCACAGTCTCCTGTGAATCATTGCAACCACCTGTGTGATCCAAACTGCCCATCGCCGAGGTATTGGCAGCATGGACATCCATACGTACATCAGAATGGACCACATTTGAAGCAGGAGTAGCGGGTAAAACCACTCCTGTATCCACAGAACCAGGTACAGTGTCCGGGTTAGCACCAATCGCCGCAGAGGGGCCGGAACCACCACCTTTAATCACTTTTCCTCTCGGGCCAGCTAAGTCCCAAGCACCAAAGAGAGGGGGAGGGGCAATTGGAGCGTTGGAAATCTTTTTTTCCAACCACCTTACTACTCCGCTTTCCAAGTTCAATTCTCTCCATATCCAAAACACCAAGTTTGCTATAACGCTGACAGCCAAAATTAGGAATCTCGTCTGTCAGAACGCTAAAACCAACAGCATACTCCCTAGCTTTTGGTTTACCATCTTTATGAGCGACCATCAAATGCCCAACCATGTCAGAACGCCTGTCCAGACGGACGTTGCATGACATGGCGTGTGCACATGTCAATACTAACACAGCCGGACAGTGCTCCTCGCACAGGTGTCGAAAGAAGCGCTCCCGGGTGCGGTATCGTTTCACTCCTCCCTTATTCATCTCCGGACCAGTGTAACGGCAATAGGTGAATGGACACCTAAATCCGGGCTGCCACAACGAACATACACCTTCCAGTTTGTTCTTTACCATCCCACTAATGACGGTATCACTGGTCTCTGCCCGACCAGACCGGCTTTTCAGGAAATGGAATCTGGCCTCGTATTCCTGCATCATAGGCGCTTTTTCCCAATAGTCCTGTAGACATTCGTCCTCATCTTCCGACTCCGGGCACTCAGGCACAATCAATTTAGAATCATTATCCTCAGCCGGATTGATATCTGCCACGTTCCGCTGAGTTAACTTAACCCTTTCCAATACTCCCCGGCGTCTATAGCGGTCAGCGCTCCTGATAGGAAAGTCAGTATCATACTGACGTTTCGGCTGACCTTTCCAGTGTGTGCCCTGATGAGCTCTCCGTATATCTTCCACCGTTTGTAAAGAGTTGATACTACTACTCCTAGGCCTCCTGATCTTAGGGGGGTTAGTAGTTTGTACCAACTTCCTTCCACGGCTAGTACCACCAGCGGCAGGGGCCGCTGCTACAGTAGGGAATTCCTCATTCTCCTCCATCTCTATGTCACTACCCGGTTGCTGCCCGGGGTCAGTCGCGGCTGACTTAGGCTTAGTCTTGCCGGACTTACCCGGGTTAACATTTCCAGTTTTCTCGCCAGTCTTAGGTTTCCTTTCTTTATCCGACTTCTTTCCAGTTTCTTTCTTATCCTCGCCAGAACCAGTTTTCTTGTCTTCCCTCCTACCCTTGCTGTCTGAAGAAGACTGCCGAGAACGAGACCTAGATTTTTCTCTGTTCTCCTTCTTCTCCTAAGGCCGGGAGGTATGTCCAGCTTCCTTCTCACCATGTTGCTCAGGACCAGCCTCACGACCCTTGGCCTGAGTCGTCACCACTGTCTCCTCGACTGGGGTGATATCGCCACCACCAGTATCACCACTTTCCACCTCCATGTCGACCTCGGCCTCAGCCATGAGA
Source organism: Sthenelais limicola (assembly GCA_942159475.1). Taxonomy (NCBI): domain Eukaryota; kingdom Metazoa; phylum Annelida; class Polychaeta; order Phyllodocida; family Sigalionidae; genus Sthenelais; species Sthenelais limicola. Next base: position 130,104,174 of record OW804098.1, on the reverse strand, counting down.
ATCACCAACGTAAAACTGTGCACAATTCAACCTCGTACCTTGTACACACAACCAATAGGGGACAAACTTTACTTTCTTTTGGGCAAGGTTCAATTCAGTTTTAGAGAGACACCATACACGTGTGCCCCGAACGTAACTCTGCCACTGACTGCCGACTCACGCTCTGTCCTCTGACCTCGATGCGCCAACCACCAATCAGAACGCTGGGACACATCCCAAAATAGCACTCTCTCCCTGTCACCGAGCTGGTTTCAATCGCAGCCCCCTCGTGGCGACCTACAAACACACCCGCCAACTCCAAGTCAAGTTATCCATGTAACCGGGCCACCGAGCATGGCACTAGAAACCATCTTAATCAAGCCATTCAGTCCTGACACCTAATAGGTTGATTTAATCCCATTTGATACATGCAAACAGGCGTGTATGGAAGAAACTACACCATGATCAAACAATTAGAGGCCAGGAAAGCATGCACCTGAAGCATCCACGTATAGCTATTTGCATTAGCACAGAAAAAATGTCTACCGTAAACATTCCCCATGCATCAACCAATGTACTTCTCGTTGTGTCATTTTTTAGCACCAGTCGACGAAACAATAAACCTTATTTGAATCCCAATCTGTCAGGCTGTCTTACATTTCTCTGAGGACGTTTTAGTAAATACTCAGATTTAACCAATTTGTCCAGAGCCTTAGGTAATACCTTATCAACGTCAGAAACCAGATTTTCTTCCTCTACATCACTTTCTGAGCTCGACTCACCCGAAGACAGTGCAGCGGGTAGAGGCGGTTTATCCCCCACTGCTACAGCCTTAGCTTTGGGCGGCCGGCCACGTCTCTTCACATGATGGACAATTTGGTCGCCCGGAGTAACCTCAGGAGCTTTAGTACCCGGCATTACCTTCCCGTCTGGGGCAACTCGGATAATATCTCTCCCGGCAACCAGTTGTTTCTGATACTCCGGAGCACAGTGCAAGTTTGTTACCTGGACCGGTTTACCATCTGAATTGAAAGCTTTTTTCAATAAATTACCATTCCAGCGAAGAAGACCATCTGTTGTTCTTAATTCATAAGTACACCCTTGAACTCTCCTTACCACCTCAAACGGGCCATCCCATTTGGGTCCATATTTCTTCTGCGCTAATGGTGTTGCATAGCGCCACACCATATCACCAGCCTGAAACACCCAGGGTCTAGCCCGCCTATCGAAATATCTTTTCTGATAGACCGCAGCATGACCCAACCGTTCCCTTACAAATTTATGCCCCTTCCTCAATAGTTGTCTTATCTCTTCCACAAATGCAGTGTGGCAGGGAAAGTCAACATCTCCAGTTAATGTGCCATATATGATATCAGCCGGAGTAACCAGCTCAGTACCAAATACAACACTATTTGGCGTGCAATATGTGCTTTTATGTACTGCACCCCTGTACGCGTGGGCAATACAGGGCACCAGCAGATCCCAGTTTACATCATCGTATTCTGTTAAGCAAGAGAGCTGCTCTACCAAAACTCTATTAAATCTCTCTACCTGCCCATTCGCCATCGGTCTGTAGGGAAGAGTCATCAGCTTCTCAATATCCAACATTTCCAACAATTCCTTCAACAGAGCTGACCGGAACTCCGGAGCTCCATCTGTCTGCAGGGACACAGGCGGCCCATATCTCAATATCCACTCAGTGAACAACACCATAGCACAAGTTGCCGCAGTGTGATCCGGCAAGGGATATGCCTCAGCCCATTTTGAGAAGTAGTCAGTAACCACCATTACACAGACATTCCCTCTCGGAGTCTTTTTAAATGGACCAATTATATCCAAAGCGACCCGGCTCCAACGCACTCCATGTAATTCCTTTCTCAGTGGAGTAATGCCTTTACCACCCCTGCTTTTGCAAGAAGCACAAGCTTCGCAGCCTCTTACCCAGTCAGCTATATCCAAGTTCATCCGGGGCCAGATAAATTTCTTTAATGCCGCCTTGTATGTCTTGAATTCACCAAAGTGGACCGAGAGCTTGTTCCCGTGCAAAGTCTGGAACAACTCCTTCCTCAAGCAGAATGGAACAGCCGCTCTTGTATACACCACACCATTGTCGCTTTCCCATTTCACACACAATAAACCATCTACCAACTCCATTTTAGGTAGCAGCTTAGCATAGAAGCAATATTCGTCATCCTCAGCCAATAGATCCTTTTTCTCCGGGCAAGGAGCATTGCTTTCCAGCAAGGCTGCTATCCTCTTCAATATCCCATCCTCAGCTTGTGCCTGTCTTAACCGATCACCAGCCAATTGCGCAAATATTTCATACTCCATTGTCATCACAGCAATAACCGCATCATGCTCACCGCAGTCAGGGCAATCTTCTCGCGGGCATTTCCGGACAGGTAATCTCGATAATGCATCGGCATTCGAATGATTTTTCCCAGCCCAATGAGAAATCTGCTTAGCTGAAATACCATAGTGTTGAAGAGTAGTTAACCAACGAGCCAACATACCAGATGGGTCTTTAAAGGTCATCAACCATCGTAACGAGGCATGATCCATTCTAAGAACGAAATCTTCCCTCCCTATGATGTAGTGTTGGAATTTACCCAAATACGTTAGCACAGCCAACAACTCCCTCTTTGTAGCGCAATAATTCCGCTGAGCCCGGCTCAGACTATTACTTGCATAGCTGAGTACAACTTCTTTACCCTCCTGAATCTGAGACAGAACTCCGGCCATACCAAATCCACTGGCATCTGTATCCAGGATTATAGTACCAGCCGGCTGCGGGTATCCCAGAACAGGAGCTCTAGTCAACAATTCTTTTAAACAACCTAATGCCTCCAAACATTTTTCATCAAAAACCACCCATTTTGTCTTTGAATTAGCTCCTATCACCAGAGCTTGAATAGGTTCAGCAATCTCAGAGAACTTAGGTATAAATTCCCTATAGTAAGACGCGAACCCTAAAAACTGACGTACCTCGCGTACAGTAGAGGGCACTGGCCATTCCCGGACCCGGTCTAACTTAGAGGGGTCTGGCCGGATCCCCCCTTCAGACACTATCCGGCCCAGGTATTGCACTTCCAGTTTAAAGAATTCACACTTCTTGGGTTTCAATTTTAGCCCATAAGACCTAAGTCTCTGCAAGACTAATTCAGTATTCTGCAAAGTTTCATCCAGGGTCCTACCAAATATAATTATATCATCCAAATACACCAAGCAAACCTTCCAGCGCAGACCCAACAGCATTTGTTCCATCATGCGCTCAAAGGTAGCCGGGGCATTACCATTTGTTACCTCCCAATGCATCGATACATTCATCAATTCTAGGAAGAGGGAATGAGTCCTTCTTTGTGACGGCATTTAATGGCCTATAGTCTACACAAAACCTGTCAGTACCATCTTTCTTTTTCACAATCACAATACCAGCCCCCCAAGGACTATTACTCTCTTCAATTACGCCTTTATCGAGCATATCCTGTATTTGTTTCTCCGCCGCCTCCCGCTTAGCCGGCGGTAACCTTCTGCAACCGGACTTAATTGGAGCTGCATCTCCAGTATCAACCCGGTGCGTTACTACATTAGTATGACCCAATATTTCACCCGGTAACCGAAAACAATCCTTGTAGGACAGCAATAATTTTAACAGTCTTCCTCGATCAACCGCCCTGACCAAATCTGACCCAATCACCAACTTCTCCAGGGGACAACTATCACCAAGAGGCATTGGGACCTCTGGTTCCAGTAATTCCACATCCACGATAGGTGAATATTTCTCATTAGCCAATTCTCCCTCTATAGCTGTGTGCAGCTCAACCAGTATTGGTTCTCCCGTCGGGTTAGTTACCAATAGCGTATTTCCGATTTGTGTTTCCATAACCGGAGCATTATATTCTAGGAAACTTCCAAATTCAGAGCTGTTTGGGGCAAAGATCTGGCCTCCACCGGGGGACCCAAGAACTCCACCTGAGCAAACAGACGAGAAAGCGTCCACGAAAACACTCTCAGTCTTATTCACTACCAGAGATCCACTTTGCAATGATCTGCACGCTACGGTGTGTTCACCATCTTCCAAGGTGAATTTGCCCGGCCAGTCTGAATTACACTGGTGTAAAAATATAAAATCCATACCCAGTATTCCGGCCTCTATACCGACTAAACCACTCACAACCAGACAGTTGAGAGCAAACCATTGATCACCTGCTCCTAATGCAACTCTTATGCAACCATGTGTAACCAGGTTATGTCCGGTGCCAGCATAACACGTCACTCTACACGGTATCAAGTGAGGTCTCACTGACAGCTGGTCAAATACACATTTCTTAATCAGTGTGCATTGAGCACCCCAGTCCACCAAAAACTGTCCGGTTACATTCCCTACAGTTACACTCACATACCACCTCTCCTCTATTCTGGGACAATGCAGATCAGAGATTTGTATGCCATAGTCCTGAAGGTCATATGCCATAATCTTGTGTAACCTAGTACCCCAACAACCACTTTCAAACCTCAAAATTTGTCCGGGTACACAAGAATAGCCCGGGTCTCCACCCTGGACGCACACCTCCTGCTCCCCGCCGGCCAACTCCGCCTTCACTATATGACCAGGTATGGCGTGCATAGAACTCAACCGGGCACTTCCTACGCCTGCTTGGAAGGCCCTAGTGCGTTTTCCGCCTCCTCCTTCTCCTTCAACTTGGCCATAAACCGGACCACACCTTCCATAGCTGCAAGGTGTTGAACTTGCTTCTGACACTGTCAGAACAAGTGGCCTTCTTCTCTACAAAAATAACACACAGGTGGAGGTTTATCACCCGTAGCACCACTCTTGTATGGATATTTCTTCACAAACGGTTTATTTTTATTTTCTCCATTTCCTTTATTTCTAGCTTGCCAAGCTTTAAATTCGAAGAAATCAGCCGAGTCAGTAGAGACACCCGTTGCTCCTGTAGCCTCTACTATAGCCAACTCCCTAGATTGTGATTGGCCCAATCCAACTTCCATGGTCGATATTGGAACTAATCTAGTAGTTTCTTTGCAAACATCCCTGTATCTAGTGGCACTAGCACCCGCCAACACTACATTTTTGTAGGATTTTGTAGCGCCACATATTTCGCCATTTCCGGATCCATCAAACCATCTAGGAATACTTTGATGGCCATAGAATAATTATTGCGCTAAATAGCGAGATGGTCACGCTAAGGGTATAACGCAATATTAGTGCAAAAATCAGCAAATTCTTATGGCATTTTGAGCGGAATATTTTATGCACAATTTTCAGCTTACTGTATCTTTTTTATTTCCACAATGATATCATTTGAAATTACTCATAATTAATTCTCCATGGTAGTCAATCAATTATTTAATCATTATTTCAATCCAGTTAGGCATCTGCGTTACTGGGAAGGGTTATTCCAGTTCTACTTGAAAACAGAGTGTCCCAGCCTACTTCAGATAATGAAGTATGCAATGATGGGGGGTATTTTGATCAAAACCTTTTTCCACATCAAACAACTAAATTAAATAAATAAACTATTGAGGTATGTCACTTATAAGATACCTATGGACATGATGTGGAATATCTATAGTGTTATAAATGCCACACAAGTGTATTAGCGGCACTTTCATTGTAAAAGAAATTGTAAATGCAGCCCACATACCAGTTGCGCCACCTGCTGACAATGAAATAATGAGTATTTAGACGCAATTTTTAATGCGCATTACATGCGCAATTTAGATCACACACAAAAATATGTGTATAGTGTAGGCTATACAAGATTTACTTTTAGTTAATCTGCCTATAAATGCGGGAACAGGTTTTTGACTCTCAGTAAATACCCAATATCAAAAGAATAATAGCTAATAGCACATTCGAATCACATAATTATGTCCCTGATATAAAATCCCTAAAATATTGATGCTCAAATGCAATTGGTTCCTTAATTATAGGCTGTTGAAATGCGTTTCTGGGATGACGCACCTTCTACACAAAATTCACTAATCCATCTCTATTCCCCCATAACAATTAAATGCAATAGAGATTTGTTCTTATTTCCTTATTTTTCCACACCAGAATACATACAGATTTATATCAATATTTAATTTTACCCATTCTATAGCTCACTTTTCTCAGCTGGTACCTGGAATAAAATGTGATGCGGAATGACGCACCACCTTCACCAAATTCCATAAGTACTAGAATTCTTATTGCATTTGTATCATATTTGCTGGTGGTGACGGCCTATGATCTCTCTTTACGTACACACAAAGGCAAATTACTTGAATAATATATTTTGGAATAAACAGTATCATTTGCTATTAGTCATTGAAAAAAGGCTCTTAAAGTTGAAGATTTCCCGCCATTTCGGGCCAAATCAAAATAAATTATGTCTGTTTTTGCCTTCATTCCGTGTCCATATGCATCTAGCATTAAGTAAAACTGAATTCAGTCAGATATCAAGTTATTTCTTTTTCTAAACTTTTTAATGACTCCTTATCATGAATGAAGGGTCTAGGAACTCTGTCGACGTTTCATGAGAAGTGCCCATATATAATAAAATTATTTTCTATGTATTAATTAGTCTCCAATTCGATAGATCATAAATATTTTTTTAGTAATATGGAGCTAGGCTTCGTTTAGCTTTGTGTATAGGGGTTTCTTTTACTTGGTGTCAGAGAGTGAGTATGTGTGGCAGAGAATGTAGTGTCAGATGCGCCACAGTAAGTGTGAATGCTAGGTCAGTGAGCAGTGCCAGTGCCAGGTGCCTGGGTCCTGCTGTGGCTGCTTTATAATGAGTATCTAGGCGTGATTTTGAATGCGCATTATATATCACACCCATAGGCCTATTATTGACTTTTGAAGAAAACATGTATTTGCAGATGAAATTGGTTAACTAACACATGTTTGATACAAAATTAGATGAATATGAATGAGAACTTGATCTAACACAAGTGTGAGATGACCAACAACATAGGAGGAAATAGACGCAATGGATTTCACATAATGGTTGCTAATGGGATGTCCATTTCAATGTGATTCAAAGCTATAAGTATCACACTTCACTAGTTTGCGGCCAATCACAAAATGATTGCAGTGCTATCACATTCAATTGCACTCAGTGCCCGTCGGGTGTATTTAGGGTTTCTGACTCTCTTGTAAGCTAGGACTCTAAGGTGCATTATTCTTCTGTGTTTCAGTAGGGGTACTTTGGCTATGGCATGCACTATGTCTGTTGGGGTATCATGAGGAAGCTGTAGAACTATTTTTAAGGCCCTATTTTTAAGTCTTTGAAGTTTATCGATCAGAGGTTGGTGTGCGTTATGAATCAAGACATCCCCATAGTCAAAGAAGGGGAGCAATTTGGTTTTGTATATTTTTAAAGCAGCTGGGGTATTTATTAGTTTTCTAATTTGCTGAAGCTGGTAGGTTTTGTGGGAGATTGTTTTGATCTGGTGAGCTAGTTGGGGCTTATGGTTTAGTTTGTTGTCAATTAGATAGCCTAAGTATTTGTACTGTGATACAGTTTTTAAATCGTTTCCCAGGTATGTTATCTTCTTTGAGTTTGCTATTCTCTTGTTATTCCTAGATTTGGTGATATACATGGTGTTGGATTTCTCTGTGTTTACTACAAAAATATTATTGCTACACAATTTTGTTTCCCTGGATGTATAGGACAGTGTTGTCGGCGTATAATGAAAGTTTGCAATTATTTATGTCTTGTACAAGATCATTTATGAATATGATGAACATTTGTGGGCCTAAGATTGAACCTTGAGGTACTCCAGTATTAATGGCGATGCGTGATGAGGTTTGATTATTCACTAGGGCACATTGCTTCCTGTTTTCAAGATAGTTCTTGCACCATTGGAGGAGTTTCCCTTTTATGCCTGTGTGATTGAGTTTGTCTAAAAGAATGCTATGATTTACCAGGTCAAAAGCCTTGAGAAAGTCAATAAAAGTTAATAAAGTGTCATTGCTTGAATCAAGATTCAGAGCAATATCATCAGAAAATTCGATAATCGCTTCAGTAGTAGACTTTCCTGCTCTAAAACCATATTGTTTATCATTAAGTATATCATACATTTCTAGGTAATTGGCTATTCTATTATGTATAATTTTTTCCATTATTTTGCTTGGGGTTGGGAGTAGGAAGATTGGACGGTAGTTATTCACTCTGCTCGGGTCCCCTCCTTTAAAAAGAGAGATAATCTCTGCTGTTTTCCATGATTCTGGTATAAGAGTGGTGGAAAAAGATAGATTTAAGCAGTGAGTAAATTCGTTTACTAGAGTCAATAATGCACATTTCAGTACCTTGTTTGGCATATACTTGATTGAGGAAGACTTGTTAATATCAATTTTCTTAACTAGTTTCTCGACCTCTTGTGCGTTTGTTTGAACAGAATCTATTAGGCTGAGAAGTGGGGGAGTGTTTGGTAACCAATTGGGATTTTGGCTGTTGGTAAGATCTTTGGCTATGTTGACAAAGTAGTGGTTTAGGTAGTGTGGCAGCTGATTTGGTGGGATTATTCTGTCGTAAGAATCAACTAGACTGATAGCTCCAGCTTTCCTCTTGCTGGGTGAGGTGATGCTTATAGTTTCCCAGAACTTTTTCTGATCATGAGTGTGGTCATTCAATTCACTTATTATGAAGTCTCTTTTTGGCATGCTTCATATTTAGGTTAGCTATTTTTCTTAATCTTTTAGCCTCATCCCAATCGGCTTTAGATTTCGTCTTAATGGCAGTGGCTCTTGCTCTATTTTTATCATTAAGCTGATCAAGTAAGTGAGGTGATATCCATGGATCGTTTCTGTTTTGTACTTTTATATTTCTAGTTGGACACATACTATCAAGTGTTTTAGTTATTCTGCTTATCATCGTCTCCCAGGCTTGTTCGGGGTTTCTTATTTCATAAAAAGGCCGCCAATCATAATCATTTCTGAGATGTCTTTGAAAGTTGGCTTCATTAAACTTCCTAAGAGATCTACCTTTTTTTATTACTGTTTTAACTCTAAGCTTCTCTTTTTTTCTGACTACAAATATCAGTTCATGATCACTAAGGTTAACGTTTATAACACCTTCCTTCGAGATAATGCCACAATTCGAGTATAAGTGATCAATTAACGTTCCCTCTTAACGTGATTGTTGACTCGCTGAAATGCAAGTCATCCTGGGTTTTAGACACATATCAGTGCGAGGTATAGCCTTTCCTCTTCTTGTGCACTATTCCCTCATAGTTTGGGCTTATTAAGCCTTGCCTTCTGTTAATCCTGCAAATCTCTTGGTTGATTTCAATTAAGGCTTTGTGTATTAGGTTTTGCTCATCTGAGTTGCTTGCCCAGCCATCGGTGTAGATGTCAAGAGAGAGACCTACTATCTCAGTGACATTCTAAGCATAAAATACTACATTCTAAGCATAAAATACCATATATTCATAATGAGATTTCACATGTAACAGAGACCTTTGCCCCTGCGAGCGTTTTACATTCAAGCGTTCAATCACAAAGTAATCCAATAGTACCACTCAATACATAATGCTTCGGAAGCAGAGGTCAGATCTTTCAGGGTCTTCTTGATGATGGCCTCCTGGGCAGCTAACAAGGTCTTTGTCTCCTCGGGCAACTGTCCAACAAGTTTGTCCTCCCACAGCCTGGCCTTCTTGGACTGGCTCTTGGAGGCTGGTGAGGGGGTACAACTATTTGACACAGGGCGCTTCCTGCTCTGCATCTTCTGGGAACTGCTTGCCACCTTCGGGGCAGAAGATGCAGTTCCCTTCTGGTCTCGGGTATCAGGGCGACCATTTGGATTCTGTCTCATGGCAGATATGTGCTGGCCTGAGAGGTAGACCATTCTTAGGAAAGAAGAATTAGTCCTCACCTCAGGCTCAACCTTGCCAGCCTTGAGAACAGACTCGTTTCGGGACTGATTATGGAGTGTCTTTCCTCCAGTCATCAGGTGTGGGACGAGCTTGATGCGCCTATCAAAAGCCTGGGCACAGTTCTTGTAAGGACACACCCACACTTGGATCAGAGGTGCATGCTCTTCACAGAAGTGACGGAAAAAGTGCTGCCTGGTCTGGTAGGAATGAATGCCCGAAGCATTGATCCCCACATGTCGACACACCAGGAAGGGAGACCTCCAACCAGGCTGCCAAAGCTTAGACACACCCTTAAGTTTCATGTGGTTCCCCACAGACATGTCCTTTCTCTTTGCCAGTTTGGTCCACACCTCATAGGTGGACATGAGACCATCTGAGAACTCAACATCCTCATCATCAGATTCCTCTGCCACAAAAAGAAGAAAAAAAGTAGTATAACAAACCAATTATGAATTGTGTGGTAAGATCGATATTAATCTTCCAGCACATGTATACGTATTTATATTCACACATGTAATCACAATGTTCTTGTATCAATGTATTTCGTGTAAATATATCTCACCTGTCTATAGGTAAGATAACAGGTAAGGTACAGGGAAAAGTACAGGAGGAAGTATGGGGGATGTATAGGAGGAAGTGCAGGGAGATGTACTGGAGGAGTTATGGGGGATTAACAGGGGATGAACATATATATAGTAGCATGTACAGGAGGAGGTACAGGGGGAAGTGCAGGGGGATGTACAGGAGAATATACAGGGGGACATACAGGGGGAACCTGTACAGGGGGAGTTACAGGGGGAGGTACAGGAGGATGTACAGGCGGACTTACAGAAGGAGGTACAGGGGAGGTACAGGAAGACATACAGCAGGAGGTTCAGGGGAATATACAGGAGGAATTACAGGGGGACATAAAGTAGCAAGCATTCAATAAGCCTGGAGTGCCTGCTTGGCCTGCCTATAATGTAATGTGAATATTACCTTCATTCCATTGATTGCACGTCTCTGATGTCATCTCCGGATCAATATCAGGCTTAAACATTATCGATAATTAAATTATAATATGTTGGTGATCATATCCTTCTGCGAGAATATGTTATGAATATATTTAATAAGGGTGGTGGGGGAAAGAACTTATCTCTGTATGATGGTGGTGGATAATATCATGGATGGGTGTGTAGTGTTATCCACTAATGACCAGGTACTTTAGCAAAGAATGGAACAAAGAACAGTATCTGAAATGTTGTCGCTTGTTTATTCAAACTCAAACACTGGGACTATTCCTGTCCGAAGTCAGGTGTTCAGAAGAAGACGCCAATGCAGCTAGGTATGGTGTCACATAATACAATTGATAAACTTTACCCTAGCACAGGAGTGATGGTATCTGAAGGATCAGGAACATAATAGTCACTAAGGCCAGAGCTGTATAGACATTATGCTTGAAACAGAATGATTCTCTGAATGAGAATACTAGCACGTAGCCTTCATATGGGCCACTACACAGTAATGAGAATGGCAAGAATAAATAGTAAGTTATGCAATAACAGTGAGTGTGGTAGTTCCACCTAGTGTAATAAAGTGGCATTGATTAATACCGTTACAGGTGGATATACATATGTTTTAATGCTCCTCCAAGATAAATGCGAATATAGAGAAAATACTTGGCAGTTCCAGTTTGTATTCCTGAGGTCCGTGGTGAGGATGAGATCTATGTCCCAACTTGGTCATACAAAGTCTCGAGGATACCTTATTAAATCATGAATAGTATGGGAGTATTTGCAATAACAAAACAATCATAAAATCTGAAATATCTGAAATGCTCCAGAGCCTTAGTACATTCAGTGGTGTCATGAGCCGGCAGATCATCGGACAATATCCCTAACAGATCCCTCATCTGCCGTCACTTCAGTCGCCGGTGCCCCTCCTGTTGCACCCAAAACTGAGGTGCCTTTCTCAGTCTTAGGAATTGTGGCTGACATAGAACAATGTTGCCTATTATGACGTTTCCCGCAAGTAGTACAATTGATGGTCCGACTTTTTATCGTATCTCACTAGGAGAAAAAATAATTTTCTTCTGGAACGTCTGTACAACTCGTCTGTACGACCACAACTGACCCAGTCATTTGCATAAGAGTTCAAACAGAAGCGCCACCTCGTGTTTCCATTTATACACATATTACTTCCAGCAATATCCACCAATAAATCAAAACAATAATAAACATAACATTTATTTAACTTTAACAGGGGCTGAACGTTGAATACAACCATATAGAAAACTTATTATATTGATTGATTGATTTGAATGAATAATATATGACATACTTTATTGTCAAAAACCGCTTAGTGGGTCCAGGGCTTAAAGTTCATAGTCTATTAGGTGCAGGGCTGAGGGATCAATTAAATCTTTGAAAGCCTTTTATTTTGTTAATCATTAACACTTTCTTGTCTTTCTTACAGGTTTCTGTAAGCACTTGCCAGGGTAACTACTTCACCTAATGGATGGGGCACAATAGGATTGTATTCATAACACGCATTATATGCTCCTTTTCTTTCTTTATGTTGTATTATTTGTTAAGAGAAAGAGGAAATGCTGCTAAGAATATCGTTAACATTATTGTTAATAAACAAGGCAACCCATGTCTGTACCATATGGAACTTTGCTGGTTGAGGGATTTGATTACGGGGAAAGATGCCTTTGCCTTGCAACTGAATCAGAGTAAGGATATTTATGACTTTAGCCAATTGTATAAATACAAAGATTTCTCTTTGCTCAATGATAACCGGTTCCATGGTCCCACACCATATAAGCATGACCTAAGTGGACCCGCGGAAAGAGCTTGGATGACAGAAGTTAAGGAAATGCACCAAGGGCACTACTTAAAATGGAATCTTCCTATAATTAAACAAGTGGGGACCAATACATCAGATTACCAAGGGCGGAACCGTTCATTTGACTACACAGAACATTTCGCCTATTTACATTTGACCACATACATGGAAGGACATTTAATTGTTCTTGTCAAGGAATCTATGAAGTCAAATCTATCTGGAAATCTGCGCCCTAATTATTTATTCGGTTTGATCAAAACACCAAGGACCCAGAAGGAGTGTCAATTGAAAAGCTTTAATCCCAATACTCGAGTGTATGAATTTGTCTGTACAGTTTATGAAAGGGATTTTTGTATTGAAATTCAGGCTGTACATATGGATATAGCTAGTACAATTATAATATATGAAAATCCTAGATTAGTCCATACAGTTGTTAAATTTAAAAGAGAAGATATCCCCATTTCAATTATGAAAAAGGTGGATAAACGTGTTGATGAATTGGCTCTTGGAGAGGCAGAACCCTGTTCAGTGCACAAACATATCAAACCTTTGCCTTCCTGTTACTGGATTAAGATGGACCAATGGTATTGGTTTTGCAAAGGATGTTTCTACCAATACAACATCACTAAAGAACAAGCTCAATGCCTTGGTAATCTCTCTGTCACACTGATAGGAGACTCGCACTCTAAGAACAGATATGAGGCACTAAAACTATACAGATTTAAACGCATTGATAACCAAAAGAGCCTTATGGCAATGCACCTTGTAGCCCGAATACAGGATTGGTGGAATAAACAGACCAGTAACCCCAAAGCTAAAGACACTACCAATGTGTTAGTTTTAAACACTGGTCAGCATGATCTAGGCTATCTTGACCCGATATATTATATTGCTTTCATGGATGAAGTTTACAAGTTGATAAGGACAATCTGTAAGGATGGAAGAACCAAAGTTATTTGGATCCAGACAACTCCCATGGAATGCTGGACTAGCATTGATGCAATGAAGAACAATAGGATGATACGTGCACTCAATGACTGGACTGACCATATGCTTACCAATATTGGAATAGAAATAATCCCTGCTTATGATATAATGATTTCCATGCCAGGATATTCCAGAGATGGCTACCATCAGCGGTACACAACTAACCGATACCATGCTGGCAAAGGGCTTGTTGGAGGAGCAATTATGTCTTCTCTTATACACAAAATGTGTCTAGTATGAAGTGTAATGGAGAGAGTGGGTGCTGGTTTCTTTCTGACTCGGGTACCCTTGGGGCTGCTTCGTTACCATAGCAAGCTATATATAGAGTGGTTCAGTGGTTCAGAAAGCACCTAGTGGGTAACTAGGTGCTACAAGGTGGTGCAACACTACAAGTAGAGGAATGTTACCCCAACTTGTGGGTGTGTGTGTGTGTGGGGTGGGGTGGGGTGGAAAAGTAACTAGGTGGCGCCACAGCTGGAGTAGAGAGAGGGAGGGAAGGGGTTATTGGTGGAGGGATAAAATATTTTAGAGGGTAAGTATGGAGACTTTTGAAACTAAATACAGTGGGTATTTATGGATGTATGAATAACACATGCATGTTTGTAGTTATGCAATATAATCGGTAGCTCAGAGGGAGAGTGCTTGACGGGGTTGGGTGGCATTGGATCAAAACCAACACAAAGAAATTTGTATAATTCTCATTCAGGGAGAGCTCCAATCTGTATGTTTCACGAGGTTCCCGGGTCGAGTATAACACTTTTTTTTTATTTACCCTACACAACCACACAACTTTGCACACTTTAAACCCCCTTCCCACCAGCAAGCCTCCAGTAAGGCATGGGAGTAAGCTATGAGGCAGGGGGTAACACCATTAATATCCTAATCCCCTCACCGTTACACTAGAGACACAGGTGTATCATTCACTCTTCTAGTACACACACAAGTTATAAGGATAACATAATCACTAATACGTCACAGCGAAGAAAAAAAACAAAGAAAATATGGATTTTACACGTTTGGATGCTTTGGTGGAGGTGGCATTAATTGCCTGCATTTTGAGAGATGGGGGAGATTTACACATCACATGTACTAATGACATTGAGGATAAACCACAGAGTGAAGGAAATTGTGCCAAAGAGAAAGAAAGTGCAGGGGAGAACGAGTGTGAAACCATCATAGCTATCTCGCATGGAGATGTGCGTAACCCCGCTGCTGACATCACCAAGGATAATCGACAAAGTGCGGAAAATTTGGGGAAAAACAAACCAAAGAATAGTGTGGCTAGGAGTAAAAACCACATATGTCAGCCTAGTATTAGGGCTGCTGATGGTGAGCACGGGAAAGGAAAGTAGATTTGCGAACACTGCCATACAGCATACAAGTCTAACTCTAATTTAAGAGAAGACAAGAACATTACAAGGAGACAACATTATGGCAACCATAGACATCTCAACCCTAACCCTAACCCTACCCCTATATACGTCCATCCCCCCATGAGGACCAAATACTACACTTTCCCTCCTATAAATTATGGGGTTTCTCTCTCCTGTCCCCCCACTATATATGGGCTTAAATTGGACAAATTAGGCATTGTCCCTGACCCACCATAGCTTATGGTGAGAACAGTTGGCAGACCCTCCACTCCTCTCTCTTCAGCCCACCATAACTTATGGGCGGACCATCACAATCCTCCTCTCTTTGATCATTTTTTAGATTCTTTAAACAATGTTGTGATTATAGCCTGTTCTTTCCATTGAGTTGTTGAGCCAGCGTTGCACATCTCCAGATCTCTTCCGGGCTTAAACACTACCAATATTCATTAAATGTGATTGTATAGAATACTTCTGGGAGAATATATTATGAATATATAATGAATATTATAAGGATAGTGGGGGGAAGAACTAATCTCCAGAGAAAATATTTTATGTTTTAACATCGCTCCGAGTTAAATAAGAATATACAGAATGTACATCTACAATTCCAGCTTTATTCCTGCAATCCTTGCTGAGGTTGAGAGGTGTTCTCAAACCTCACCATACAAAGGTCTGATAGCGACCTTATATTATCATTACACAATACATCAAGGTATTTGTACATAAATGAGGAATATATACATAAATACAATAAATGAACAAGTACAAACTTCTTAATTAATCAGAGTAATACCTAACATACTGAATGATCAAAGGATTACGCGCAAGTATTTACTCAATATTAAGGAATAATTAGATGATTATAATAATTCTGGAATATCAGCTGCTCTGCACATGAAGACGCCAAACGGCCACTAGGAGAACTACACGGAGCTCTAGGGAGATTCCTGGAGATCCAGGGAGATCCAGGGAGATCCAGGGAGATTCAGGGAGATCCAGTGAAATCCACTGAATTCCTTGGAAAGTCCATAAAGATACTTCATATGATCGTAACACAATATGTTTCCTAGATGAAATCACCATTTGAGTTTATTCATACCAATAAATCAAAAACAGTTATTGGTTGATATCATGAAATGGTGAATGAAAAAAAAGGTATATTTCTTAAAAGAAAACAAGTTGTACTATTTTGGTAAAGTTTTCTGACATATAGGGTACATCCTTATAGTAAAGAAAAGAAAAGACCTGGGGTTGAAACTACCTGGGGTTCCAGGGGGGAAAAGACCAGGGGTTGAAAGATCCTGTAACCTATTTAGACATTTACAGATTAACAAACCAGTTGGATAAAGGGGCATGCATATTCTCAGTGACTGCAACTAACAATTTTATTAACTGTTTTATCATTTATCATTTTAAAGGGCTATAAGTAGAAACATATTTGAGCCATGAAGTCAAATAAATGACACTTAATACCCTGTGTCCTGCCAGTATAGTATCTTTGATGTAACCATACATACCAGTACATGCATAAATGCATACATACACATTCATATAATATACGGGAACACAGGTTTCTGTGTCTCCCATGTTCTCATAATTTGTTGTTTTACCAACCATTTTACTGATCTGTAGAGTTCTGTCCACCCTCTTTGCAGGACGATGTATGTGGTTTGTGAAGGTGTCTGGTATGGAAATGTGATTTGGAAGCCCTTTTTAGTTGTTTAGTTGTATTCTATACAATTATTTTTAGCCAGGGAAAGTTGTCGAGAGAGCCTTTTGTATGGACAAAGGACCATGACTGCCTCTTGAAAGTAAACATAATGATGTCATGCATTTAATAAAGCTCATGTGAGAGGGAAGGGGGAAGGTAGGGAGAAGAAGAGAGTTGGGAGAGGGAGAGACAGAAGAGGGGTGGGGAATGAGACACAGAGAGGAGGGAGAGGGAGAAGACGGGAGGGAGAGAGTGTAGGAGAGAAGGGGAGGGGCAGAGGGAGGGAGAGAGTGAAGGGGAGAGTGAGTAAGATAGGGAGGGGGGAAAAGAGAAGAGGAGGAATGGGAGTGAAAAAGAGGGGCGGAATGGAGGCCAGAGGGGGGCACTGAAGAAGGAAAAGAAGGGAGAGACAGGGGGAGGTGCAAGGTAAGAGGGGGACCGTCCAATGGGGTACTTTGCTAGCTCATTATATGCATATATATCCCTTCCCTACAATAATATAATATATAACAACAAGGACGTGCAACAAAGCCTGAACTGCCCTTCATTAAAGAACAAGAAAAGAAAAAATGTCCATATTTGGCTGGAGACGTGTTACCGCCTGCAACGCCAGATCAAATATGGTGTATGTGGCCTGTCGTCGTCTAGGCGACTGCCGCCAAGGTCACAAAGGCAAGCACTTCCGGTTCAAGGATATATGTCTATAGGCCCCCGATAAAATTGTTCTTACTTCAGAGATTATATTAGTTATAAGATAAGATAAGATAAGAACTACTTTATTCATGAGATAGGACAGTTACATTCAATGAACAGGTACACAGACATCTAGAGGTAGCCTCCAGTTCTCCCAGCCGTTACCTTGGCCGAAAAGGTAAATTAAGTTATGTATGAAGTAAAAAAGAAAAGAGTACAATAAACTAGAACATGTTAGAACAAGGCTAAGTCCTTGGGACTTGCTAGGTATTAAAACCTTGATTAATTAGAGAACCAGGTGTGCTCCTTGTGTTCGATCTATAATAAAGTGACAAGTTTATAGCAGGTTGCATGGGTATATTTAGAGGAAACCAGGTGTACTCCTGAGAGTTAAGTCCTCCGACAGTTTGTTCAGTTCAGTTAGTAATCAGGTGTACTCCTGAGCATTAAACAACTGAGTACATGGTAAGGAGATGGGTGATCAGGTATACTCCTGAGTGTAGGTTCTCCTATTTATTAATACTAGGTACACTGAGTATGACAAGTTACAGATGAACTTTATCAACAAACAAGGTGTTTTCCTGAGTATTTACAGTTATCATAGACATTTTTCACCTTCATGTAGGGTTATACACAGTTTCAGAGTTATACAGATATTCTGCCTCATCTACACGAGGTATGACATTGGTTTTGTTAGTTAACTATAGTCACTAATATATAACATATATATCATATATAAAATTTTGGATTATATTTTTTCCAAATATTTACGAACTTCTTGTTTCGTATCGAGTTGGTGGGCAAATGTGGGGAGTGCATTCCAGCCTGTCCCTGCTTTAAAAATAAAGCTGTTTTTATAAGTTGTAGTTTTTGGGGTGCTTATTTTGAGGATCTTTCTATTCTTTGCATGGCTCCTGGTTGCTAGATTTCTCTGGTCCAGGTTAGCCACTTTTTGGGAAAGGTAGAATGCACCCTCCATCAGGTGAATTTCAGACCTTTTTTCGTTTGTTAAGATATTTAGATCATCATAAATTTGATCTACATTTGTTCTTTTGTTGACATCCACTATAAAACGAATACAGGAATTTAGTTGAGTGTGTATTCTGCCTATCAGCTTCTTGGAAGCTGACCTGTAGAATACATCCCCATAGTCCATGATTGGTAGAATTATCATTTTCACAATGGTTGTTTTCAGGTTTCTGTTCATAACAGTTTTTGACTTTCTTAGAAGATTTGTCTTCCAACGTACCTTGTTTATTACCTCCTGGAGGTGTTTGTTGAAAGCAAGTCTTTCGTCAATGACCAAACCTAAGTACTTGTAATGTTGTACTTGAGTCAAGGTTTCATCTCCCAGAACCAGGTTTTGTGTAACTATTGGTTTCGATTTTTGGCGCCCAATGTTGAATTTGATGTATTGGGTCTTGTTGACGTTCATGGAAATTTTGTTTACCTTACACCATGAGTGGATGCAGTTAAGGTTCTGTTGCAGCTGTTTTATCAGTTTGTCCTGGTCTTTACTGCTATGCAGAAGGACTGTATCATCCGCATAATGTTGGATGATAGAATTTTGTACTATTTTATTTAAATCATTTATGTAAATTGAAAAGAGGATAGGTCCTAAAATTGTTCCTTGAGGAACGCCAAAAGTTATTGTTTCTTGGGAGGAGATAAGACCATTGACTCTCACAGTTTGTTTCCTATTTTCAAGGTAGTTCCTGAACCATTGGTTGGAATGTCCCTTTATGCCATATTTCTCTAGTTTTGTAAGTAATTTTTCATGGTGAACCGTATCAAAAGCCTTCTTGAAATCCAAGAAGACCGCCACACATGATTTGGAATCATTGATGCTCTCATAGACTTCTTGAAGAAGATCTATGTGAGCTTGAGTAACTGATCGACCCTTCCTGAAACCATATTGCTTGTCATAATAAAGGTTATTTGTTTCGAAATGATCTGAAAGTTGTTTTTGTATTAATTTTTCCAGAATTTTTGCTGGCATTGAGATTCCAGAAATGGGTCGATAGTTGTTGGTAGATTTTCTAGAGCCACTCTTAAACAAAGGGGTGACTACTGCTGTCTTGAATAGTTCTGGGACAGTTGCTGAGGAAATCGATTTATTTACAACATGGGTAAACTGAAATATTAGGGCTCGGAGACAGTTTTTTAGTATTTTCCCCGAGATATTTGAAATACCAGAACTCTTGTGTGGGTCAATACAGTCTAAAGCGTCCATAACCTCCTTGGGAGATACTTCTCTAAGAGTCAGATTATTCATGTTAGAATCATTTTTGTTACCTTGTTCAGTCGAGATTTTTTGGAGTTCCTCCGATTCTGTGTGGGAGGGCTCAGCAATTTTATTTGCAAGAGTTGGTCCAACGTTCGTGAAGAAACAATTGAATTCGTCAGGGATTTTTTCCTGGGCGATCGGACCTCCATCTTCGTCTGAGAGATAAATATGATTATTTGTTTTAATTTTTTCCGGACAAATGACTGACTGTATTGAGCCCCACAAAGCCCTGGGGTCCTTCGCACGTGCATTCAAATTATCAGATAGAATGGTATTTTTTCTTTTTCTGCACATGCTATTGACCCTATTTCTCAGATGTTTTGCCTCGATTAGTAGATCTCTGTCATTCTTTGATTTTGCTAATCTAAACTTCTTGTCTCTCTGATTCATGAGCGAGGTAATTTCTTTGGTAAGCCATTCTGGCTTTTTCCTAATATTTTTGAAGAACTTCATTGGACACATTCTGTCCATGTATAGATTGATTTGCTCTAATATCATGTCCCAACACTCACCAGGGTCCCCGTTGAGATAGAGATTATCCCAGCTAAGATTTACAAGAATTTCATTTAAAATTCCCTGATCAAATCCTTTCATGTTGCGGGCACGATATTGAGCACTTTCATATTTGGTTTTCTTTTTTTTGATAATTATATATGTAGGGAAGTGGTCAGAGGATGAATTTTCAACAATACCAGACGATTGCACATTCCCAGAGGTCGAATAGATATGGTCAATGATTGATTTTGAACCAAGAGTAGTCCTGGTTGGAGTTGAAATAAACTGTTTTAAGTTGAATTTATCCATCAACGACTGTAGTTCTTGTACTCGGTTTTTAGCATCTAATAGGTCTATATTAAAATCACCAGTGACAATTAATTGATGTTTTGGATTGAGAGTAGACAATTTTGTATCTAACTGCTCTAGGAAAGGTGCAATCGTTCCCCCAGGAGGCCTGTAGACTAAAGCAACAATGTATGGGGTAGTATGTTTAACCTTTACCTCAACTATCATTAACTCAATATCTCTGTCACTTAAGAAGTGACTAGAATATTTATCGGTATCAATTTCGTATTTCTCATTTATATACAAGCAAAGACCTCCACCCCTTTTCCTTAGTTTACGATCATGCCTGACCAACTCATATCCATCAATCTTGAAAGAGTTAGAATGGTTGTTTTCATTTAACCATGATTCGGTCAGGCAGACTATACCAAGCTTATTGTTAGTGGTTTCGAAACATTGTTGTAAATTTTCATAATTCTTTTGGAGGCTTCTGATATTCCAATTTATCAAGGACAGGCCCTTAATATCGGAAACCTCTTTGAAGGAGGTCAAAATATTTGACATGGTAGGCTAAGTATTGATATGACATGTATTGGTGCAAACGGTAACAAACAGCTAGATAGTTTATGCAGGCTTACATAGTAATGATAATAATAATTTTAATAAGCATTAAGATGCGAGTCAGCGTTACTTGTAGATAAGTTATAGTGTTTATGCTAATAATAGGCATAATTGTTATTGTTCAGCGTGTGCAACTCATTCGATCTGACACGATCATGACTTGTATTCGATCGATGATTTTGAGCGATAATTGGGAGGTAGAGTTGTATTTACTCCGTCAAGTCTTTAAATTCGATAAAATTAGGTAAGTGAATACACACGAGTCTATGCTTTCTCCAGAAGAGTCTTCCGTATTTTTGATATCATCTGACCTTGAAGATTCTTTCCAGGAAAGTGTCTTGATAGAAGGTTGTTTTGGCCGCTTCTGAGTCGAGGGAACCTCAGGCCGGCTCCCCACTTCCGGCTCGCGGTTACCTCGTAGAAATGTTCTTTCTTTTCCTCGCGAAGTGCTTTAGCTAGATCATTATTTTGTTCAAATTTTTCTCTAACTAATTCAGACAGTAGCTTTTCTTCATTCTGCGTGAATTCTGGTGATGGTGTTAGATCTTTGGCTAGGTATTTAGCCTCGTAGGCAGATGCAGCTGCTTTGATTCGACAAGCCACTTCGGCTTGTCCCGCGCTGGTGGCTTTGAGAGTTTGGTAGGCGTGTTCCACGCTATGGTAGTCAGTGTTCTCGTGTCTTATTTGAGCTATGAAAAAATTAGATAAATAGCTGTGCTCACCATAATAACCGATCCCCTTGTCGTGATCAATGGTAATTCTGGAGGCAAAGTCCGGAGTACACTGATCCGGTAGCTCATATAGGTCGGACATTGTGTACGACTTATCGTCTAATAAAATGTGGTTGAAGCATATTTTTGCCGTGTGTCCTTTCTTCTTGAGCAAGGTCAGGCAGTTTGCAAGGAGGTCTCTTTGATGAGGGAATATTTGTAGACCCGATGTATTCACTTTTAGTTCCTGGTAGTCGTCAGAGCTATCATTTATTTGTTGTAGGTTGTCTACCATGGCTTTGCGCAAAATATGGTCATTAAATTTCAGGAAGATGGGCCTTGTTTCGGTGACAGAGATGCCTATTCTATAGACTTCATTTATGTCATCTTGTGTGACTTGTGGTCTTATCACCCTAACAAGTGTTAACATTTCTTCCAATAGATTCTCCCCACCATGTTCTATGAAATTTTCTAAAATTACAATGGTGTTGTCATAGGCTGGTTTTTTCTTTTCTTTGTTATTCTGGTCTGCACGGTTAGGCTTTTGTGAAGACTTTTGTGAAGACTTTTTTGTCTCTTGGCGGGTGCTCTGGGTTTTATCTGCTCCCAAATTCTCTTTTTTATCTGCACCCAAATTCTCTTTTTTCAGTTTGTCGGTGCTATGGCCTGAGTGTAAATCATCAAGACATTGTTGTAATTGAGCTTGTTGATTTTTTATTTCCCTCATAGAAGCAGCCATCTCTGCCCGCTTGTTTTCGATGTCATTCGTGGCTTCTTTTATACATCTATTGATATTCATATCAACTTCTGGCCTAATCGCGTCAAGAAAAGCGTCTTGAGCAAGGTCGATGTCAGCAACTTTTGATTTTAATGCCCCGAGTTCCGAAGCTACTTGTGCTTTGTGGTCTGCGATGTCTCTGCGCATGCCCGCATTTTCCGTGCGGACATCCTTCATGGTCTGCTGTAGTATTCCAGTATTGGAATCTATACGAGCTACCATTTTTTGGATAAATGCATTTTGCGTTTTCATTTGGTTTTGAATGGATACCAATAAGGATGTACTACTATCAATTGGCATAACACCCGAGGGGTGAGGGAAAGGGTTCATTATCATGGTCGGCTGGACTTGATGGTGCGTCGCCGGTTGCATGTTTTGGTAGGTGTACATCGCGTGATTCTGTTCATTCACCATTTGTTGTATTGGGGCGAGTGAGGCTAATGGTGGGTGTGAGAAGAGTTGAAGTTCACTTGCCATTTTGTCCTCATTCATGTTTAGAGTTGATTTTGAAATTGTCTCTGATAATTCTTGTTCTTTTGCCGTATGATAAAGCGACAAACTATCCCAACTGTTCGAGCTATCGAAGAGGCGGGGAACGGGCGATAGCTGTATATTGTTGTCGGCAGTTTCTAGTGATTGACCGGGGATGGGGCTGGACGTCTGATAATCCATATGCTCATGGCCTGGATTAGTCCATTAGTAGTTAATTGTCAGCTTATTTATGGGATAATTGTCATTGTATACTACTATAGTTTCCTCGGTTTCACCTTGGGTTATTTTGATTTTGATGCAGGTCCAGATTTAGATAATCCCTTCTGATCGTTAGTCCACCTCCATGCGATGGGCGATAATCTGAGGATAATCCAGCACCGGAAGATTAGGACACTGAATGCTCCTATTTGTTGTCAAACTGAAGTTTTCATGAGATTTATTTATTGTTCATAGTAGAGGGGACACCTTATGCTCCTACATGTAGACGGTTCAACTTTTTTATAACCTGTTGAGTTTTAAATCATGCTTTTCAACTCTTAAAATAAAAGATGGGGCATTGTGTTGATATTGGGTTTGCTAGAGTTTATCTCTAGGTGCTGTCCGCTGTGGGTTAGTTCAGCCGAGCTACCCCAGTGGGCAGTACTGGTCCGCAGGGACTTTTTAGTCTATATTATACCTTTTACCTGTGCATTTTATGTTTAACAGCAAGTTTAGCTGTTGTTACTAAAGTAACGGCAACTTGGGTTTACCTTTTTCTGCTTATTGTGATGAATAAACTTATTCTTACATCACTGTGTTACTCTTACATTGACTTGTGTTATGTTTACTGAATCTTGCATGTTAACCCAGACACCTGCGGGCACCCTAGCCAGCTAGGGTGCCCATGACCCTCGGACTAGGTAGGCTTGTGTGAGCTGATGCTGGCACATTCTCATGAATAAAACCCGTTGTGGACAGGTAGATAGACAGGTAGGTAGAACTTTTGTTCCATTTGTTTTATACATTGATTTGCGGTAAGGTTAAGGGATACAAAACTGTGAGATCACTACATTACATTGTATACTAGGTCATCAAAAGGATTTGCTAGAAACAGGGAAGTTCAAAGTTCCCTAGTTCATCCAGAAAAAGTACTTGATCAATTCTTATTAAACTGCATATCCTTAATCCAAAAGATTTTGTGATGCTTACAGTACATTCTTGGGAGAG
Organism: Sthenelais limicola; assembly: GCA_942159475.1. Taxonomy (NCBI): domain Eukaryota; kingdom Metazoa; phylum Annelida; class Polychaeta; order Phyllodocida; family Sigalionidae; genus Sthenelais; species Sthenelais limicola. The sequence continues at coordinate 130,079,846 of OW804098.1, read as the reverse complement.
GATTTGCAAAATACACAGAGAACTGGTAGGTTTATCATCAGCAAATCTGTTTCAGAATCTTTTTGATATTGAAACATGGTGCTCTGACTTGTTTATGTCTCATTGCGCATGTCTCAAAGTATGTAAATGAGCAAAAATACGGAGCAAAGTATGTTGAAAAACCAAATGCAAGGTCACAGTTTAGATCATGGTTACAACGCTAAGGGCCTGTTGTGTTTTTTTGCCATTTCATTCAATGGAAACAGAATGGCTCATTCGCCGTTTTTTTGTGTGTGGAGCAGATAAATACCCTGCCTGCAGTTGATTAATTCTTCACATCCAGCATTGAAAGGTAACAAGAAGGGATATAAGATAATAAACTTCGATTTTATTGTCATAGTGAGTAGTTAGAAACTTCTAAAACTCTGCACAAACTATCGCAAACCAAGCTGCACTGTTTGAATCGAGCCCTATTCAAAGCCCTGTACACTGAAAAACCTGGGGCCGTTTTATCAGTCAGATATAAATATTTCCCGAGCAATGACTGATTATTTTCAGCGGCAAATGGGCGCGACTGATAATTATCAGTCACCTAGGTAAAAAACAGCCATCACTGGTTTTTCTCAGTGCCTTCATGGAAATCTCAGTGAGTGAATGATTTTCCGTAGCGCCGATGGGAATATCAGTCAGTGACTGTTTTTTTCTGTCCCGTCACTTCATGCATCGCTGGCCATGCCACGCACATGGAACTGGCGGCGTCACCACGCCCACTTAGGCTCTATGATTCCCCTGAGAAATCCTTTCCCACGCTCCTCCCCCAATATTTGCGTCACAAACTGGCGACGTTATTAGATGTATGGGTCCGACTGAGAAATGTGTTCACTTGATTTTTAAAAACTTAATGTATTTCTTACAATTCTACTAAATTATTTAGCCAATTGACAATATTGGGGAAGGGGATTTAACCCGCCCTGCCCCCCCCCCCACTTGAGGTAGATATGGACCGCACCTGCGTTCCCGATTTCTCCGGAAAAGGGGTACTTTGGGGGCAGCTGTCTCCGGCCTGAGAATCTTAAAAAAACGGGTGTATTTTACTGGTTCACCCGGAGAATAATAGAAAAAGGGGGTGTACTGGCGGGCCCAGAGAAAAACAGAAAAAGGGGTGCATGTAAATTAAAAGAAAAGCATTAGTGGTTGGGAGTGATCTGACATGCGATATAAAAATTTGATATGAAAAATCGGCGATATAAAAAACTAAACTTGAACTTTTGTTTGTAGCCCTTTATTGACTAGGTCCTTCCGTTTACATTTGGATAATCAGTAATCAAGGCTGATTGTAGAGATTGTAGAAATTATTAACATCATTAATCTAGGCTTATTGTATAAATGATCATTAATCTAAGCTTATTCTATAAATAATACATTAATCTAAGCTTATTCTATAAATCAAGACTATTTTCTATTGTCGAAACCTTGCTATCATAGGGAAGGCAGATAGTTGCGTCCGAGTCAGTGTCACTGACATCTACTGGTTCTTTATATTGGTCCTGTTTGATGTACGTGTATAACTGGAATGGGAAACAATAATTTCATACATGTATAACTGGAATGGGAAACAATAATTTCATACAATGTGTTGATTGATATGAATCGAGAAGTTCAGATAATCTAGATGATATTTACTTACAGTTTCCTCCTCACCCGAAAAATCAAATGATAGCCGTAAGGGTTGTGGCATATCACAGCCAGCCATCCGTCTTCATTTTGCCAACAACTTTTCCTTGGACTGAAATGAAGGGCCAAGAATGAATACAATGCAACCTTCAATTCATAAGAAACTCAGATGTTACAAAATTCAGAACATATTCAAATGACCTTTAATATATACACAGGGAAATAGTGTCCGATATACACATGCAGGGAAATAGTGTCTGATATAAAAACATCAAATATAACTAGTTCAAATATAACTAGTTCATCTCTTAGTAAATGAATTTTCACGTGCCACAAAACCATACATACATTATCCAAATCTGAATAATTGCTGCTGTCCAATGCTGCAAACAAACAGCCTCTCTTAGGGTACACAGGTGAGCAGGCAGTCCTCTAAAATTATAAAATTAAAAGGTAATTTGCACAACTGGCACACCACAGAATACATCTTTTACAACTCTCCCTGCAATTGTCACACTTATATTTCCAACATTACACTTATATTTTCAACATCAGTTTATTACTTACCCATTCACCCATGTCGAATGTGTCCGAAGATCTCAGACAAGCCTCTCTTTCAGGTGAAGGGATGGGACTCAGGGGCTGCTAAAACATGTACAAAACATTTGTAGTACATTAAAAACCACCCATTTAGTACATTAAAAAACAATCCACATTCTCGCTAGAAATGGTACACACACACATTAAAAATGGTACACACACATTTAATTAGTCAAGTATTTTTACTCAAGTATTTTCACTCACCAATTGACTCTCCTCAAAGCTATTAGAGCCCGGGAATACAAATATCTGACTTTCCAGCATGGGGGTGGACGTTTGCTGTAACTAAAAGTATGTTAAGGTATGAATGGAAAAATAGCAAACGAACGTGTGGTCTTCATTTTATAAGTCCAAAATCGAGCGGGTTCTCCACCAGTGTTAAGGGGGGTGGACGTTTGCTGTAAGGGGGGTGGACGTTTGCTGTAACTAAAAGTATGTTAAGGTATGAATGGAAGAATAGCAAACAAACGTGTGGTGTTCGTGAGAAGAACTAAGCAACTGATTTAATGAACTAGAATCTGTACACATGTTCCTTCAGGATGTGGTAAGAGTAGGGGGCGGAGCCCTTACGTAATACCTATGGCTTAGCATGAATAAGTAGACTTGCACAGTACTGGATAGCTAAGTATAATTAGCGAATTTAATAATGAGATATTATAATTAATAGGTGATAATTAGATAGATAATGAGGTTACACAATGTTACGTAATGTTACATAACAAGTACATATGGAGATTAGACTCTGAGCTTATTACATCCATCAGAAATTAAATCAATAGGAAATCAATCATTATCAATAAGAAATCAACTACCCCCTTAACTAAATTTAGTATTTAATTAAGTGCTCCTACAGCAGCAGTATTGACACATTATGATTGTAACAATAAACACACACCATAATAAAAATAACACACACCGACTCAGATTCATCAAAACTGGCCCAAGGATGAACAAATCGGTCCAGTTGTCTCCTTGTTCATTCGGGCCTGGGGGTCTGCATATGTAGCAACTGAAAAGCAGAAAATAAGAAAATATATAAGAAAATAAAAAGCAGAAAATAGGAAATCGTCAGTATTCATAAATTGTTCCTCAGTATTCAACATACATTATTTACAAGACATTGCGAAATGGCCTTGATTTATAGTGGCGTCGATTTATACTCATAGAAATACTGGCGTTGATTTATACTCACAGGTTCTATATCAAGAGAAGAAGGACCAGGAATCTTCCCAATTCGACTGCATGATGCTCTTTAATTCTTGTGCTGTGAATGTATCTTGTGCTGTGAATGTAATGCTTAATCGTTCGCAGAACCGCCGATTTATAGGTGGAATAACCCCCCCCTTGTTACAAGCTTCCCACCTATTGGTTCCCAGGGATTTCCCACCTATTGGTTCCCAGGGATTGACAAATCAGGTGCGGAGGGAGATTGGATGCAAGGTGTCGTGGGAGGGGTGCTGGGTGCTGGGGGTGTGATCAGAGCTTTCAATTAGTTTTAAGTCATGCATGGAATCTATGAAAAAGAACATCTTATTGCCCAACAATATCTTATCCCAACAAACAACATCTTTTCCCAACAATATAGGGATTAACCTTTCTTTATCCCAACGATTACTGTTATTCTAACAATAGCTAACAATCAACTCATTCATCTGTTACCCGCCCCCCCCCCCCCCCCCCCACCACACACACACACACACTCAGTATAGGGTGACATCAACGTTGGAAGTTGAAAATTTGAAAATGGCAGAACACAGCAATCTGGAAAGGCGTACCCATTACCACGCTTTGCCGATCTCAATAAATCATGAATTCAAAGCGTTTTAAAGCCCGATGAATACACCAAATAAGATGATGAGTTGTGAAATATACAAAATATCAGTTTAGAAGCAAATCTAATTGTAAAACTGGCCGTCAATTAGCCATAAAGCTAGTCAATGTGGCCCAAGCTCCAAACCAGTGTTATTTCAAAATGGACACGATTTGGGATAACGGTTTTTCCTGTGCAGAATTTCTCGTCGATTTCCATCACATCTACTGAACCAGTCCTGAAACATCTGATGTTTTAGGATGTCTGTTAATCATGGGAAATCGTATCAGGTAAGTATTAGGTGATCGATCGCTAATCTATCTGATATGGACTGATTTTAAGTTTTGTTTATTCGGTCCATCCACGGCCCGGGTGGCCGTGGTTGCCACCCGGGCCAGCTGACGGGGACCCATGCATGGGGGCCGGTAGAGCTACAACATGTTTTCCCGTTCATATACAGGTGTCCTGCCCCCAGACAACATGTCCCGGAACGTGTTATTTTGAAATTTAATGTCCCGGAAAGTGTAATTTTGTAATTATAAGTGTAATTTAGTTGTCCCGGAAAGTGTAATTTTGTAATACAAGTGTAATTTTGTAATACAAGTGTAAGTTAGTTATTTGTATAGTCTGAAATCGGAGTTATTTTGAAATTCTGACATTTTTTTTAAAGAAATTTTATTGGTCAATATTCACATGCGTGATAGTTCTCATTGCCAAGGAAAATGAATATTGTTAAAGTTATACATCAAAATAAATATAATAGCAGCTCGTTAATAAGAGTTTTAACATTTTAAATGAGTGAGAGAGACATACATATTCCGATTTTGGTTATAGTGGGATAATTTCCCAGCTATAATTCAAGGCTAATATCACATGTGGCTGTAATACATTTGGATTTATGATAATACTAATTCATCTTTCATGGTCGTGCGATGACATTCGACTTAGTCATTTGAATAGAAGAATAATCTTCATTTAAACCTAAAAGGCAGATAACATTGCTGAATATATAAAGAAGAGAAAAAAAATTTTGTGACTTGCCTTATCAGATTATATAATACATGTTCAGATATTATTGAACATTATAATTATAATCATTAGATCCAAGAAAAGAAATATAATTTTTTTGGTATTTTTGGGATAGAGGGCATACTAAAAAACATCAAAAACAGCTCGCACATAAAAACAAGTCGGGAACAAAGGCACTGTGGAGGCAAACAAATTTCCATGTGACACGCCAGGGGCGGTCTAAATATGATAAGTCAGCTTTCAAAAGATATATACATGACTGTTGGTAAATACTTAAATAACACAGAAGTACAATATGCAACCATTGGGCACCATCACCAGGAGTACCAGCCAGGTATTAATCCCTCCAGCAGTCATTCGTTTTCAAGTATGTTTTAGGAGCTGGCCAGGTAGAGTTTTTTTCTTTCTTTCTCAACCTGTTCCACAATTTTGGACCTCTTACTTGTGGGGATTTATTATATTTCTCTGTATTACATATAGGCTGCTTTAAGTTAACTCCTTCAGCCTGCCTGGTCTCACGTGGCATTACCTGGATCATGTCGTTGATCTCAGAAAATTTAGACATAAGTCCTAAGAGAGAGATGTCTCCTCTTTTTCTGAAAGTATCAATGTTTAAGCCCAATCTCATATCTTCAGTCGATATGTCATTGTTATCGTTATTATATACAAGTCATACTGCTCTATTTAGTACAGATTGTAGCTTGTTGATATAGGTTGCATTTGCCAGTGTGTAAAGGAAGTTTCCATACTCAGCGAGTGACAAGATATGTGCTTTAAGTATGGAAGTTGTTATGTTCTTATTAATAAAAAATCTCAATCTCCCAAGACAGTTAAGCTTGTGTTGGATTATGTGTTTCATTTTTGTGAAATGAACAGCAAAATTTAATTTGTGATCGATTTGGTAACCCAAATATCTCACAGTCTTAGCACGTTCTATCGCTCTACCATCTATGAAAACCTATCCCAGCGTATCAAACTTGATCCTTTTCAGTTGATGCTGACTTCCTATGAATTGGACTTGACATTTACCAGAATTAATTTTTAATTTATTAGTACCCATCCAAGAGGAAACCTCGTTCGTCGCCAATTGACTGACTCGGAGGCATTCAATTGGGTCTTCTCCTGTTATAGTTAGGGCTGTATCGTCAGCATATATTGATATGTTGCGTTCAACAGAGTTACCTGGGTTGTTAATTTTATTTAAACAGGAGGGTAGGTCATTCACATGAATTAAAAAGATCAGAGGTCCTAACAGGCTTCCCTGAGGTACGCCGTTTTCGATAGGAAGAGGGTCAGAAATAAAATCATTTAGCTTGGTACGCTGTACACAGTTTGATAAATAGTTGGTCACAAGATTGATAATACAGGGATTAATATGATACAAGTTCAATTTGCTTCACAGGATCTCATGGTCTATACAATTGAAGGCCTTAGCCACATCGTAGTAAGTTACAACAGATATTTTTTTGTTGTCTATACCATGAAGAATAGGATTAAGAAATTCAAAAACAGTTCGATTAGTAGAATAATTTTTTCTAAAACCTCCCTGTTCTTTTGCATAAAGATTATTTAGTTCCATGTGATCCTGCAAGGCTCGACACACAAAATGTTCCAGCAGCTTCGAAGGTAAAGGCACAATTGCTAAACGTTCCTAAAATGCTTGCAAGATGGCCGCCAGCTAAGACATCCCTTAACGGCGCTCCGCCTCTCTGCACCAACAAACACTGTTTCATACGCATATCAACTACAAATATCAACAAAAACGGTTGATAAAGTCATCTACACACCAATGCTGAACTCCTATAACTCTACATTCCGTGGATCGTGCATTAATTAACATACACTGATACGACGGGGACACACCAAATTCAAAACAATGGAGGCTAACGCTTCATCGCACTACCTAGAGGATAGCCTCATACTATCACAAGGCAGCGAATATATTACTGATCAAATCTGCCCATCACTAGTACATCTAAGCCAAGAAAGTGATAAATTGGACCCAGACTCCCAGATGTCGGAATTTAAATTGGAATTACAATCAATACGAGTCCAGTTACAACAACAGGATGGTTTGTTAAAGCTGCAATCCAACGGTAATACTCCCGCCCAAGATTTAAACAATGGCGGGTCAAACACAACACCCCTGCATGACGCATCCATGCTAACAATGGACATTCAACGTAGGATTACTGACTTGAGAGTAGCTACTCTTGAGTCTTCCTTGAAGAAACATCAAGACCAGCTTGAGGATATCTATAACCACCAACATTATTCTGAGATTATCCTAAAAAACTACCCCTCCACAGACAACCTTAGGAAATCGATATTGAATACAATATCCTCTGTTGCTAACTATTTTACCGAGCAAGACCTGGACTACTGCCACTGGATTAAGGATTCTAATCCCAATGCTCGCACAGGAGAAGTATTTCTAAAATTCACCAAAAATAGCATGAAAGACCAAGTGATTCGGTCAAAACGCCAATTAACTTCCAAATTTAAAATATATGTTGAGGATGTTGTCTCCCCTAGGACCCAAGAGAGACGAAAAATGGCATTGGCCACTGTGGACGCTGCTAAAGACTTATCAATCAAAGTCAGAAATCACACCGATGGACTTGTATTGGACAATACTAAAATTAGCCTACAACACCTAGAGGAATTACCTGCACCCCTGCGCCCCAGTAGCATCAAAACAGTACACACAAACAAAGGTATTCTCTTCCACTCAAGTGCCTCATTTCTCTCGAACATGTTCCATTCTCCCATCACATTAAATGGCCAGTCCTTTCGCACAGTTGAACACGTCTACCAACATGAAAAAGCCATTCAGTCTAACAAACACAAATTAGCCTTACAAATTACCTCGACCTACGACCCATATGAGGTGAAGAAAATAGCTGAGGATTTAAATCCACCCCGCTGGGAAATCAACAAATCGGAAATCATGGAGAACCTAGTCTTGGCTAAATTCACACAAAATCCCGCCCTGGGCCAAAAACTGACTGACACTTTCCAAACACCCTTATTAGAAACAACACGGGACACTTTCTGGGGAACAGGACTTAATCTCAAACAAACTAGGAATTTGTATGGCCCTCTGCCTGGCCGTAATGTGCTAGGAAACATTCTGGAAAAAACAAGGTTAGCCATAGCTTCATGCCTCGCAAGTGCAGACACAAACACCAGCAGTCCAAATCTAGGGCGACCTGACCTACATCTACTACAGTCAGCCCTGATTGGCTGGGAAAGCTTGCCGACCTCAATAGCAGACACACCCACCCATCCTCCCACGCAGCCGGAGATTGCCGACCTCCTGACGGACATTAACGAACTAGGCGGAAGGCTCCCTTTGCAGACATGCGCCTACACTACTTCCGCCCTAGACATCGCAGGTAAACACTCTCAGCTCAAGGATAAATCACACATCAATTCTGATATATCTAAGGGACTTACAACCTCATCAAGCTCGGAACTAACTGAAAATCGACCTGACCGAAGTAATACTAGACCACAGGTGAAACAAGGAAGTGTAGAATCCTTTAACTCAGTGACTCAAGCAGACAAACCTCCTACAGCACTTTCGGCCACTGCCCAAAGTGAAGCCACTACCCGTTCTGCCCAGACCAGTTCCACAAAATCGGCACCCTCCCTATCAGTGAGTAATAAGGTTTCTAATGGACTAAATCAGCTGTACTCAACAATCGCAAACAGGCAACCATTCCCATCACACAGAGAATTGAAGAAACAATCAAATTCGGAGTGTTTTGACATAAACAGAACATCCCCTATTATCGCTCACACATCTCCACACCATAACAACCAACAGACCAAACGTCGAGGACCTCTACTACCTACGCCGCACTCTTACAATCCCCAGTATCCACAACCAGGTCGAAACCACACATTGCCCAATCAACCATACCAATCACATTGGGAAAATCAACAGCTACAGAGTGATATCCCTAAATCACACCAATCAGCAGTAATCAACCAGCAACTGTACCATGACCAACGATCATCTTTAAATCATCAACAGACCCACAACCACACCTGGAACCAAGCTCCCATTTCTTCTAAGCCTACACCACATCTCACACAAGCAGTAAGTGCACAAATTGCGAACATTATTATTAGCCAACTTGCACCACACCTACAACAGAGGGACTGGAATCATGGCCATGTACGATTTACCCCTCAACACCATCATTATTAGTGACTCGCGGGGGGAACAACTGGCCCCTCACTTTAACCAAATAGGCCTCACCCCACCGTCATGCACTCTCCTAACCTTCAAAGGCGCCACCTACCAATGGGGCCTGTCAAGTTCTGCCCAAATTATCAGAGATAATCAACCAGAGCTCATCTACCATCTAACAGGAATATGTAATATCACCACTAGAGACCCAGCCACGAAATACACATCCCTTCGCTCCACCGATGTTGACGCCATTGTGTCTAGCATCAAAACAGAAATAGAAACAACATACATGCATACCAAACAACTGTCCAACCATTCCCTCATCACCTTCGCCCCAATTACTGGCATCGACCTATCTGTTTATAACCACCTCAACTACTCACACCCTCACCAACCCACACTTGACGCAGCAATCATTAAAACCAACCAAATGATTTCTACATTCAATGACCAAAACGGTGGCGTCACACCATGGATTGCTACATATGTCCACAAAAAAGGTCGCTCAGGGGCCTACAAGAACAGGTATGATCGATTGAATGATGGCTGCCACCTAGCCCCTGATTCAGCTGCCTACTGGGCGACTCAGCTCAAAAAATCGATCAACCTAAATACCCAATACTATTATTCCATAATGAGACAATATAACAATTTGTAACTAGTATCCACAGACAGAAAAGACAGATGCCACAATGTATGAATTAATTAACGCAAATTAATTAATTAAATTAAATTATGATATGCATCTTATATAACTTCAAATCACCCTCATTGACAATCATTCAAGTTAGCGGAAACTTCTCGCTAACTAAACCGAATCTCAAACTACCTCAACCGTGATCTCAGCCTCGCACTACCCTAAATCTGCAGAGAGGGGACGTCCAAATCAAATGAACATTGTTGCTAAAAGTTTACTGATCTGGTATCAGATAATCTTTGTTCTAGCCTAAGTATTGCTCAGTGTTATTGATTCCTTCCATTTCTTATTTCATCGTCTTGTATGTTGCTCTTGTACTGAATGTAATTTACAACAATTTCTAACTGTCTTTGTAATTTTATAACTTGAATGTAGGAAAAGGTATATATATCTATTGCCTGAAATCGATCTCGGAATTATCAAAGATCTCATAGAAATCCCTACTGTAATACTATTGAATACTGAGGGAACAATCAGTAAATGTTACGATGATCTAGAGTAGTAATTTAAGGTGCTATACTGAGTGTCTGGAATAAATGAAAATACACTAAAGACTCAAATAGACTAGACGGGACTGAAGTCAGTTCCCAAAGTGCTGTACTGCACTCAACTCGACTGTGTATTTGATAGTATCTTGTATTAGTCTATTGTCTAAACCATAATGTATTAATTTAAAATTTGTCCTAAAAGACTCTTTGCAAAATGCTCTGTCACTAGAAAACCCTAGGGAAACACTTAGCCAGTGCTGTACTGTACTGAGAAGGTTTTAACTGTCCTATTAAATAATTACAGAAAAACGTCCGCTTGAAATGTGCTACTGCCTACTAGTCTCCTAGCAAGACCTAGGGCAGAAACTAACCAGTGCTATACAGCAATAACAGAGAAATCAGGTATAATTTGTGACCCTTCTGAGAAGGCATAACTGTCCTATTACCTCATTATTGTTAAACGCCTGTCTAAAAATGTGCTATTAATTACTAGTCTCCTAGCAAGACCTAGGACTTAAATCAATCTGTGCTGTCCTGAACTGAGATATGAATTAGGTAATTTCTGAATGTATTGTTTTATTTCTTGTACTTTATGTCATTTTTTGTCAATGTCGTGTCCCTAGCAAGCTCTAGGGAAACACTTAACCTAAACTGTACTGTACTGTACCGTGAAGGATTAACTGTTCTGTCTTGTTCTGTTCATAATTATTGATAAATGTCCATTTAAATTGTGCTATTGATTGCTAGTGCCTAGAGCAACAATAAAACCTGTACTGTACTGAACTAAGATATAAATTAGGTAATTTACTCATGTAAGTCTAACTACAAGTGTACTGTTATTACAGGCCATTAAAACCTTGAAATATTAGACCAAGGTTCTTAGCTTCATTGTAGAACGTTGTATAATCAGGCTCACGGGAAATTAGTATAGTAACTTTCCGCCCAACTGTATGACTCATTGCTATATTATGTACTCACATGCACCTGCTAAATTGTCTGCTGATTTCGATATGTATGCACCACAGAAAATCCAACATCCACCTAACATTCACAGATATGTTACCCCCTTAAACAAACCACCACCTACTCGAAAAACAAACAAAGACAATGTACAACATACACTAAACAAACAAAAACTACAAAACAAGCAAAAACAAGGTAAAGCAAACAACCAACGCAAACCACCTCTGTGCACCATATCAAACATGAAACAACTAGGTCAGAGAAAGGGACTTTCTATCATGCACCTCAACATCCGGAGCCTTGGAGGCAACTTCCTCCAGGTACAGGCGGAGGCTGAAAACTCTATGGTGGATATTCTGACCTTTTCTGAGACCTGGCTAAATGGCTCCACCCCAAATCAGTCAATTAGCCTATCAGGGTACAACCTAGTGCAGCTAGACAGAACAACCACACATAATACTAGATCCAAAAGGGGTGGCGGCCTAGCTATATATGCACGAACCCATATTCCAATAGATGCAAGCACGCTCCAGAAACACAATAACTCAAACATTGACATTGAATCGCAATGGGTTATTGTACGCCCACCAAACCGCAAACCAATCATTGTTGCCAATATTTACAGACCTCCATCTGGAAACCAGTCAACCTTCACAACAACACTCCAACACACACTCAGCAAACTCAAACACAAAAAAACATACGAAATAGTCATCCTTGGGGACTTTAATATTGACCTCAAATCCAAGAACAACCCGGCCAAAACAGAACTTACGGGCTGGGCTAAAGCAAACTCGCTGACTCAACTCATACAGTCGCCAACCAGAATGACCAATAACACCTCCACAACAATTGACCACATCTACACCAACATGACACACATAACACAATCTGGCACACTCAACCTGAACATCAGTGACCACTGTCCGGTCTATCTTATCAAGAAGAAGGCCCACATAAAAACACCCAAAGTAGCCAAATTAGGTAGATCGTACAAAAATTACACTACTGAAGCACTACACACTCTCCTTGACACTGCAGACATGACATGCTTACACAACCTCACTGACCCAAACACATACTGGGACACCCTACACAACACCATTACTGACAAACTAGACTCAATATGCCCTATCACAGAACACAAAGTAAGAACAAACACACAGCCATGGATCACACCTGATCTCCTTGACCTACTGCGAGACAGGGACTACTTCTTAAAGAAGGCCAAAATAACAAAGGACCCTGATCACTGGGACCTAGCGAGAGCTATAAGACACCAGGCAAACAAAGCAATACGCAATGCCAAAGCCTCATACATTAGACATGAACTTGAACAAAATAAAAACGACCCCAAGAAATTTTGGAGAACCATAGCCAAAATCATCCCTGACAAAGCTAAAACAGACACTATTACACTTATTGACAACAAAGGCACCCCAGTACAACCACATGAGGTTGCATCTGAAATAAACACATACTTCGCTAACATTGGTCCCACCTTGGCACAGCAAATCAAACCCCCTGCTAACCCTACGACAATAAAAACGCATGAAAACCTACAACAAACAGACACACTTACGCTGATTCCTGTAGCAAAGGAGAAAATACTTGAGGAAATCAAAAAGATAAACACAAATAAACCATCAGGCCTCGAGCACATAAACACTAGAGCACTCAAAGATGCCATGCTATACTTACACGAACAATTCACAACACTATACAACCTATCCATCTCCGAGGGTATCTTCCCTGAGAGATGGAAATCAGCTACAGTTGTACCTATCCCCAAAATAAACAATGCAAACAGCCCCAATGACATGAGACCAATATCACTACTCCCAATACCTGGAAAAATCCTCGAAACAATCATTCACGAACAAACATCCGAATACCTACTTAAACACAACCTCCTTGACAAAAACCAACACGGCTTCAGAACACAACACTCAACCCACCAAGCTCTTGCCCAACTTGTTGATGACATAGCCACTGCAACAAACAACAAGCAAACTACAACTGCAGTATTCATAGATCTAAAAAAAGCTTTCGACACCCTTGACCACTCGCTCCTACTAAAAAAGCTTGAAAAGCTAAACTCAGACCCGAACTCAACCAAATGGTTCCAAAGCTATCTACAAAATCGCTCACAAGCTGTCACAGCAAATGGCCACACATCAACCACCCTACCCCTTAAAACAGGAGTGCCCCAAGGCTCCATCCTAGGTCCACTACTATTTCTCATCTACATTAACGACCTCCCTGCTAACTTACCCAAAGTCAAAACCCAGTTGTATGCAGACGACACTGTCATCTACACATCCACTGAATCTCACAATGCCTCCATTCCCACAATACAAACGGCCCTGCATGCACTAGAAACCTGGTGCAACACCAACAAACTTACAATCAACACAAAGAAAACAAAAGTCATAGCTTTTACCCCAAAACGAACAACCCCACCTACTACATCCAAACTGACTCTACACAGCACCGAGCTAGACCTAGTTGAACACTACAAGTACCTCGGCACCACATTAGACCACAAACTCAATGCACAGAAACAAATAAATGCAATAACGCAAGCCACAAACAATAAACTCTACATGCTAGCACGCATCAGACACATGCTCACCAAACAATCAACACTAAAAATCTACAAAGCAATGATACTACCCCTACTCGACTATAACTCTACAATATATAACTTTGCAACACAAGCAAACACATGCAAACTTGAACGCATCCAAACACGAGCAGTCAGAATCATTACACTGACAAGAAGACATGATTCAGTAGCAGACTTACTACCAGCTCTAGGTCTCGAGACACTGGATCAAAGAAGGACAAAACATCAACTGTGCCTCATGTACAAACGATCCCGTGATGCACCCACAAACTCACCAACACACACCAAAAACACCCGCTCGCAAAATAAATACAACCTGCCACTACCCATGCCAAAAACTGAAGCTCTCAAAAATGCACCCTGCTACAAGGGTGCAAAAGCATGGAACTCCCTCACTTCAACAGAAAAAAATACTCCCTCATACGAACAATTCAAGAACATCCTCAAACAGAACCAAATACAAATCAAAACCCACACAGACTGACAAATGGTAAATGGTATGCAGTATCTTCACGCTACCATAACAAACCCACACTGACCCAAGGGCATGCTGCATCTTCAAGCTGTCCAAAATTCAACTGAAACAAATCCAACTAACTAACCATACTTTTATTTCTATCTTTGACTGTACCTTTCTCACCTTTCTTGATTTAATGTTTGTTCAACTTAACTTGATCTCGAGTAGTTTTGTTACATAATGTGTAGTCTAGCTAGACACAGCAGTGGGCGGAAAACCATGGTTTTTCTGATTTGAAATATCACCCGTGAGTCCATTATCCTCATACGTACATGACATCCTTTGTTCATAACATTTTTTGTACACTGTGCATGCCCGATTATGTTCAACTGTTATTTTACCGAAGATTGGCTGTATAAAAATTCTAAATAAAAAAAAAAAAAAAAAAACTTATTTAAAGTCATTTATCTGGACATTTTAATTTTACCAAAATGTACCATGATACCCAAACAATCCAATAGAATTAGCAACCCAAACTACAAGGGAGTTTCCTACTATAGGAAACAACTTGGACTGCGGGCCACTAAACATACACCTATAAGGAAAAATATTACACCTCAGCATTCTTCAGAGTCTGAAGTAGACCCACAGTCGGACACAGATTTATATTCTCCAGTGTTTAAGACTACTATCCAGCAACAGAAGGACGATTTAGTGGAATTCTTGAGAAAAGGTGGGAACAAACCAACTACAATCCCTACCTATTCCCAAGACAATAGCTTCAATGCCTACCAATCAGCTAGAGAATCGGATAGTTCTTCATCTTCGGACAGTACTTTGGCTGATACTACTGAACGTTTCTCTGGTTTGTACGACTTTAAAGCTTTAGCAGACCTGGAAAAAGGAGAGGAACAGTGGCAAAAGGAGCTAGCCGATACCTTAAACCAGGAGAAGTTGAAGCAACAAAAGTTAAAAGCAGAGGCAGCAGAATTAGCCGAGGAAATAGAGAAGAACAGGCAATTCAACGAGGTTAAGCAACTTCGAATAGATCAAGAAAGAGTCAGAAAACAGCAGTTAATAGCAGCTATGGCAGATAATGAAGAAAAGGAAAGGGCGCAGAAATTAGCTGTTCAGAAACAAAAAGAACAGCAAGAAGCGCAAAAACTGGCTGCTCAGAAACAAAAAGAACAGCAAGAAGCGCAAAAACTGGCTGCTCAGAAACAAAAAGAACAGCAAGAAGCGCAAAAACTGGCTGCTCAGAAACAAAAAGAACAGCAAGAAGCGCAAAAATTGGCTGTTCAGAAACAAAAAGAACAGCAAGAAGCACAAAAGCGTGCCCAAGCACAAGCAGACGCCCAAGTCCAAGCCCAGCTACAAGCCAAGCAGCGTGCCCAAGCACAAGCCGACGCCCAGGCCCAACAACAAGCCAAGCAGCATGCCCAAGCACAAGCCCAAGCCCAAGCCCAAGCAGATGCTCAGGCACAGGAACAAGCCCAAGCAAGGAGAAAGGCCAAGGCAAAGGAGGAAGCTTTGGGCGAGGTAAAACCGAATATGGACTATTATCCACAATTCAACCCTATGGATAATTATGGACAATTCCCACAAAATCCAACTGGAGGTGATGTGTACGATGGTGGACAAATGGGAGGATTTAACCCAAGTCAAACTCAAGGATATAGCCATGAAATGTTTCGTTTCATGCAAATGATGCAAGCCTATAACAAAATCAACCCTCCAACGGTAGTACAGACACCACCACCCCCACGTCCACCTGCAAGGGATACAGATACGGTAAAACTCTTGGCTACTTTGACTCAAATGTTAGATAAAATGAATAAAACTCAGGATGAGTTGGTCGAAAAGAACAATTTCCAGCAACAGGCAATATTAAAGTGTAACAACAGACACTTCAAATCGTTATCAGGAGGCATTGCAACTAAATGTGGCTGAAACAATGAGCACTATGGTAGAAAAGATGGAAAATTTAAGAGCTGGTTCTCAACGGGAGAACGACAGTGGCACATGAAAACTGTTTGCCATACCGCCGAACAATTTTTCACAGCCAACTGCCTTAGTGTTGGCAGAAAGGTTTATGCTGAGTGCTTCTATGATCAGTTTAAGACAATGATTCCAGACCCTAATTTCAATCTGTTCAAACAAGCTTTTATTAAAAAGTTCGAACTGCTAGATTATGACGAAAGTGCAAAAGATTTTGCCATGAGAATGCAAGAAGGCGAGGAGGATGTGAGGGCATATGAAAGGGACAAGAAAACTATGCTAAATAGAAGCCCTATTTCAGAGTTTGTTAAGGTGAAGCAGTACATTAATGGCTTGAAGAAAAATCTCAGAAAACTCGTGTTGGGAACAAGACCGAAAACACTTGACGAAGTTTGCAAGGCAGCAAGGAAAGCTGCATTAGATATCGAGGTACATAAGAACGAAAACAGATCAGAAATCTTTGAAATGTCGAGTTCTGAGAAAAAGGATCATAAAAAAGATTCTGATAAGAAGGAAGAAAGGAAAGACAGGTCCAAAAGTAGAGAACGTGAGAAATCAAGTGAAAATTGTGGAAGAAGCAAAGAAAGAAATGCATACCCACCCCAGCAACAATTCTACCAGGGACAACATTTCCAACAACCTTTCCCTCAACCTTATCACCAGCCTTACCAACAGCCTTTCCAACAGCCTTACCATCCCCCTCAACCAGCACCCTATGGAATGAATCAATTTCCATATGGAAACCCAGCCTATCAGCAGAGACCAAGATTGGCAAGCAGAGGTAGAACTGTCAACGGAACCTCTTCTAGTTCTTCGGACAAATCTCGATCTTCTTCCAAAGATTCGTCTAAGGAGAGGGGTCGTTCCAAGGAAAGAAAACCAAATTCTTCCAGCAGGAGCTCGTCAAAGGACAGTAAAAATCAATACCGTCCACCGACACCTCACCAAGTGAAGTTAAATTAGTAGACGGTAGCAATGGGAGCAATTGTTGTCGTAAGGATGGCCAGATAACGGAGACAAGCACGGAAACGCCCACCGATCTTGACGACGACAAACATGATTTAGACGGCCAGAAAACAGGCAAGGGAGCTCCTATAATATTGAATGTCAGCAAAGGTTGTATTGCAATAAAAGTTCAAGATTATAAATTCCCTGTGCTAATTGACACAGGAGCTAATCTCTCTATCATTTCAGCAAGGTTCTTATCCTTGCAAGGGTCTCAGTGAGTTAGGTAACCGTAAAGTATTAGACATAAGGTCTAATTTTAATCTAGTCTTAAAAGCTAAGGTAGTTTGGAGTGTTTTGTAACGCTGATGTAAACTGTTCCACCATAGTATACCGTCATAACAAAAGGATTTTTGATAAATGGAAGACACAGGTCTAGTCAATTCGAAGTTTAGTCGTCGATTTTCTCTAAAGTCATAATTCTCATCTAGGTGTCTTAATTCAACCCATGGGATCCTGCAGAAGTGAAGCTGTTTATGAAGGAATTTCATTACATTAAAGAAAATTCTTGAACCAATTGACATAGTATTTGAATCAACATGTAAAGTATAGGTGTTATACCAACGTGGCTTCTTCAAGGCAAAACGTAAAGCTTTATTTTGGAACGTTTGTAGCTTTACTAGGAATTTTTGACCTGCGTTCATATAACAGATATTGCCGTAGTCAAGGTGGCTCAGTACCATGGTCTTAATAAGAAGTAATCTAGTTTGAACATCTAGAGCATTTCTGTTAATATAAATGTTATATAGACGGACATCGGCTTTATTAATTACATTGGACGCCATGTCCTGAAATTTTAGCTTAGAGTCCAATTTGACACCAAGGTAGGCAAATGAGTCCACCCAGTCCAAGGCAGTACCTGCTATTTCTATATGTATATTCAGTGGTAGTTGTATACCTCTTGTGCTTGTATTAGGGTGCTAATTTTACCTTGGTTCATATTGTGTAGTAATTTGTACAATAATAAGTTTATTGTTTCTATAGTCGAGGAATTTTTCCTGAACCCTCCTTGTGCCGAAGTTAGTATATTATAAGTATCTAAGAATAACTGGACCTGTGTATTGACATGTTTCTCCAATAATTTTATAGCAATATGAGTTAAGGAAATTGGCCTTAAATTATTAACTAAAGTAGAGTTGCCTTTCTTAGGAATGGGGACCACAGTGGCCTTTTTCCATGTGTTAGGAATTATACCTGTAGTAACCAATTTGTTCAATAAATAAACCATTTAACCCTCAATGCTTTAAATAGACACACATAATTTTTCATCGGAATTTCGTCACAACCTGACGATTTTGACTGGTCTACATCTCGTAATAACTTTAAGAACTGGTCTTCTGTGAGTGGAACATATGGTGTATTAGCATCACCTTGTTTAGTAAATCTGTACATAGTAGCTGTCACCTGTGGGAGAGAGTTAGATATCTTAGTACCTATATTCGCGAAGTATTTGTTAATTATCATAGGGATATCTCTGGCTTCGGCCATGGTTTGGGTATCCCTGTTCTGGAGTTTAACTAATTTGCTTTGTCGGTCTTTAAAAGGTAGATAATCATTCAATAATTGCCAAAATTTCTTGTAATCATGTTTATATCTGGCGAGTTGTTCTTTAACATAATTACTCTTGGCCGAATTAACCTGGATGTTGACTAGGTTTCTATAATATATGGCTCGTTGTCTATATTCTATGCGATGGGTGCGTCTATATTTCCTGAAGAACTTGTCTCGATTATGAGCTAATTGCAATATTTCATTATTAAACCAGGGTGGTTTTAGCTTTTTTGACTTATATAATTTCTTTGGACACAACTTATTGGTAACACTCAACATACGTTCGTACAAGATTTGCCATGATTCATTAATGTTAACAGAGTTATTAAATTGGTTCCAATCATCGAATTTACCTATTTCTAAATCTATGTTCTCCTGGCTTAGGCCAGTCATTGAACGTGTATAGAAATTACACTTCTCATATTTTTCTCTAGTCTTTTTTTTAACATAGAAGATAATATAGTGATCGCTCAAATTGTACTCTATTACACCGCTAGAACTAACATGAGTTACATCTGTAAAAATATTATCAATAGTGGTATACTGTCCATTTAAACCCAATCTAGTAGGTTTACTTATAAGGGAGCATAAATATCTATCATTCATCAGTGACAGTAAATCTTTTCTGGAGTTATCAATACAATTTGCATCCTGCGCCGTGTTAATATTAATATCTCCCATGATGGTAAATTCTGCGTGTGGATATTTTTCTTTAGCTGCATCATACAGCGGGCCAAAATTATCTAGGAAATCCCTAACACTCGACGATGGCGGTCTGTACAAATTGAATAACACAAGGTTCTTACATCTCGGGTACTTGACAAGAATAATCTGTACCTCCATTATTGTGCTGGACAATGATAACTCTTGATCTATAATAGAATCAATTTCATTCTTAACATAAGCACAGACACCTCCACCCACGGATCTCGTCCTATCAAGCCTCTCCAGGTTGTAGCCATTAAGTATTAAGTTATTATCAGAAATCTTTGGGTGAAGCCAGGTTTCATTAAATAGTATTACATCAGCTGTTACTGAGGACAGATCTATCTTCAGTTGATTCCATTTCGGTATGATGGATCGTATGTTCAAACATAATACTTGAACCTTTTAGCTTATCTAACTCAGCTAGTTTACTCAGCTGGTTACACGGTTTTATGGATTCAGCCATTAGGGGGCAGCAGCCCAAATAAACATTCAGCAGTTACATAATACAACAGATAGAGGTTAAACACATCCATCTTGGGTATAGTTATGAATACAATTAGATTAGGACGGCTATGGCCATCTGGACTTCGCAAGATAAACCTGGAAACAAAAGTCATCAGTTGAAACAATACAAGATCATCTTCTATAAAAATAGCTAGGACCGGATAACATATCGGCAGATAGACCAGCCAGCTCTGTATACATGTAGGTGCTGG
This sequence comes from Sthenelais limicola, assembly GCA_942159475.1. NCBI lineage: Eukaryota > Metazoa > Annelida > Polychaeta > Phyllodocida > Sigalionidae > Sthenelais > Sthenelais limicola. Next base: position 130,059,338 of record OW804098.1, on the reverse strand, counting down.
ACATGAATACCTCGGAATGACCTGAGTAATATATAGCTTCAAGGTAACACAACAAAACAAAACATAAACCAATATTGCTAATAATACTGGTAGGTAAATGTCCGTGAAAATGATTAGTTTAAGCATTTAGTGTAGCATGGCAGCGCACAAGTTGCTTTCCCCAGTTCGCAAGTATGAACTCCCTTGGGTGTAGCCCGTCAGCGAGGTAGTGGTAATTATGTTGAGTGGCCCCATACCTTCTACGGTGTATTTTGCTGAGTATGGTCGGAGTATGTAGGCCGTTTCCTTCATTCTTGGTCCTGATATAGTAGTTTACATCTAACAGGACGGTATCCAGGGTAGATTGACGAGGGTGGCGTCCACTCAGGCCATTATAGCAGTTGATGTCCATCCCGGGAATGGGGCAGAACACCGGAGAAATATTAGGGTAGTCAACGCTGAACTGGTCGGCGACTAGCTTCAAACGTTGTGCCACATGATTTTCCACTGCATAGCGGTCTGCGTAGTGAAGATTGCATATGCCCTGCTGTTTATAGGTCATGTCGCATATTCCGGCAAATAGTATGCAAAATCTGGTTTTACTGCCGTGTAGAGTTCTACCAGGCCTTTGCCTTTATGGGAAATCAAGCGAATTTCATCTGAGTCTATGTAAGGGGCTAAGTTACTGCCATGTGAGTCGGCGGCCACTATCGTGTACACTCCCATGGGATCATCAACCGGTGGAGCCATTTCAAAAGGTATAAGCTCAGAGCTGGTGGATATAATAAACAGCAAGTTATTTAGATTTGTACCTACGTAGAGTTTTGCTCCTAGTCGCTTTAGGTGGAGGAGATTCTATCTTATGTTGGTGCTCCAAGCGCTGAGGTTTGGCCGACTCAAGTTTTTGGCGCACCATGCTTCCCTTATTTACTTTCGTCGCAGAAGTGGCAGCAGTGGAGGGAGGTGGAGATTTGGCTGTTGCGCCAGTAGTAACAGTGGCATAGGAGGGGGGAGTTGGCTGTTCTGCACTTGTTTCGCGCTCAGCTGACTCGTTATCCGGTAAAGTAACTGAACCAGCTGGTACAGGCTGTGGGACTTGTATTTGCAGTTGTGTGGACGGAACTGTGGTAGGTTGATTACTCGCAATGTTGTTGTTGGGTGACTGGGTTATTTGGTCAGCAATCACTAATTCTTGATCATTTACTCTTGAGTGGGTCGAATGCATAGAGTGCATGGAGGTGGTAGAAGCATTATCTTCCTCTTCGTGGTGACTATGTGTAGTTGAAGCATCCTCCTGAGTGACTTCTGTTACTAGGGGTCATATCACTGGCTTGGGGGGTAGTATATTCTTTTCATTATGGGCGATTGTGTCCTCCTTTGGTTCAGGGGTAACTTGGTCAACCGCATCTGTAACCTCCCCTTCTCTTCTCATCTCTCCCTCCTCTCTTTCCCTATTTTCTTGGTGTCTCACCCCTTCGTCACCTCTTCCCTCTCTCTCTATTGGGTTGGCCTCTTCCTCCCTAAGTTCATCTTCATTACTGTCTCCCTTTCTTTCATCATTATCTTCAAGGGCAGGCATCTCATCGTTGGTGTTAGCAAGTGCTAAAGTGAAATCAAGGGCGGCGGGCTCTTCATTATTTTCATCATCGTCCTCATTATCCATCTGATTGGTGGGGATGGCTTCTTCCCTCCATATGTGATCCGTTTTAGGAAAATGAGTCATAAGTCGCAAAAAATGGATTTTGAGATATCACCATATTTGAAAAGAGGAGATCAAGCCAATTCCAATGATAGTAAACAGTATAATAAAATAATAAGTATTTCTAGATTTTAAGTTAGATATTTTCGTTTTTGAAAAAAAGGTTTCCAATATTTCTGGGGGTTAATAAACAGTAAAATAACTAAATGTAGTCCATATGAGGACCCTTAAAACGAAAGGATATATTGCATAGATTGTCCTGAAATTTGACACACTCTCCAAAAATCAGAACATTCCAATAATGTGATCTTGTGAAAAAAAAACTTTGAAAAATATCAATTTTGCGACTTATGACTCATTTTCCTGAAACACATCACATATTTGTTCTCTAATTCCCATCAATATACTGCCGTGTTGGTTGAGGCCAGGCCATTTAGTGGGATTTATGTCGGACGCGTCGTCATGCAAAATGACCAGTTCATATGATTGGATTTTTCTCAGATTTGAGGCAAGTATAATAGACTAATAGGGCCACAATATATAAAAAAATCAGTGAATTTCATTTAATATTTTTTATTTTATTACCCTGTTAACATGAGTATAATAATTCTGTACAAAATTCTTCGGTGCAGTGCTTGCAATTTATACATGATAACACACCTATTCATTCTAACAAAACAAAATGTACAACAGTATTCACCAGTAATAAAATCAGTAATAAAATCAGTAATAAAATCAATAAAATAGCATTCAGCCCCTACCCCTCCCCCTCCCTGGCCGGCGTTGCTCAACATTTCCCCTCCCCCTCCCCCTACCTCTCTTTGCTGGAGGAGGTGCAACCTCCCCATCAGAAGAAGATTTTGAAGATTCCCTTAGCCTGCCCCTTCCCCTCACTGTTCCTCTACCCCTACCCCTACCCCTACCCCTAGCTTGAGGTTCCTCTTGACGTTCCTCTTGAGGTTCCTCCTCCTCCTCAGAAGATTCATCACCACCTAATTGTAATGATTCGTCAGAAGAAGATTCCCTGTCCCTTCCCCTTCCCCTTCCCCTTCCTCTACCCCTCCCTCTTCCTCTAGCCCTTCCACTTCCCCTCCCTCTACCTCTTACTGGGGCGACTGCAGGAGCCTGTACAATGTAGCCATTCCCCCCCCCTCCCTAGCCCTTCTTCAGGTACAGTTGGTTTGGGGCACATAATGTCTTTGGTTTCTTCGGTACAAAAATTACGAATAGAATTAAAAAGATACCACTGTCTGTATGCAGACAGTCCAGGAGAAGGTACAATGGGTGGGTTGTCCTGAGGGACATCACCCACATCAACAGTAAGCATTTTAAAAGTACCACTATTTTCAGGGCCTACAAATGGCCTGAAAGAAAAAACACCAGGTTTGTCACTAGAAAATTCAAAATGATGATACCCTTTGATACCTGGAAAAGATTTGGAGAAAGTTGACAGGAATGCCTGCCAGTCGTACAATGGAACAAAAACAGTACCCCTTTCATCACCTACAAGTTGGGCCTGGTTGACCCCCCCTGGCGTACTGCGCTGCACACTGTCTTTTAATTGCTGAAGAGAAGAAACGTTGTCCCGACGAAATTGTTTTTTCAAGAGACCAAAGCACCAGTCGGGGGCAAACTTAGTGTGCCCAGTAATCAAAAAGGTAAGTGTAATAGACCTGTGCCTTCCAGTAAGGACACGCCACATCAAATAGGCCAAAACATACTTGTTCTTGTTCTGGCCACTACAATTGTCACAGTTAAGATCTAAATCTTTCTCCCCAAGACCATAGTTTTCAAAGTAATGATTCAGATAAGAAATAACTGCATTTGACCCCTTACTGGTGCAATGGCTCTCATCTATAAGGTAATTAACTTGTCTAGGCATTCCTTCCATGCAAATACCGAACAGGCCTACCTTCCTCGGGGTCAGAAAATAAAGGGGACCTGGTTGCATCTGATAGGAAGGTAAATGCACTTGTTGTGCAAAGTCAAAACTGAGATGTACTCGAATGTCACATGAGCAAGAGGCATGTTTGCCAAGGGGGGTTCACCATTGTCTCTGTATGCTTCTTTGGTATCAGCACAAAATTTCTGATAAAGAGTTCTCTCGTCTGCTACAGTGTCTAAATGTTTTTGCTGTTTCTTTAACTTGGCAGCTTTCACAACTTCAGGTAAATTACTACTACAGGAAATGTCTCTGTTATTATGCTGGCACTCCCAGCAGAGGTCTGTCATGGGACGACTTGTGACTATTTTAGGAAGATATCTGCGCCACAGTTGAACAAAAGTGGAGTAGGCAACAGCCCTATTGTCAGTCTCGTGCATGGCTTGTGTGTAAAGACGATGAACTTCGGCATTTATAGAATGGCAGGGGAGAATGAGGATGTTGTCTCTATGGTGTGAAGCTACTCTGCCTGGCAAGGCAAGAGCATGAATTTCGGCATAAGATGTGATGAAGTTGATTGTGTTCTTCAGGTCATTTATTGGCAATGACCTGACAGCATGGTGACCACCACCACGTCGTAGACGAGGGATCAGACCATCCTCGCTGAAGGATTTTAGTACAGCAGTCAGCTTGTTTTGGCTAATCCTAGAAGAGAGAAGAGAAAATAGAAAAATAATAATTTAATCATTTGCAAAGGAAGAAATTAAACATAATGCAGGATTGTAAATGAGAATACAAAATAATGATTCTTAGCAAATAATCCATGTTATCATGAATAGCTATGTAATTTTCAGTATTAATGGGCACAACAAGATTCATTACTCACTTGTAAAGGAATTTAAAGGTAGCTTTGCAAACAGGCTTGTTAGACACCCTATAGTGGCTCTTTGGGTGTTTTCGTTCTCCCTTCCATTGGGGCCCCTTCTTTGTTGGACTGCATCGTTCACTGTTGTCAGTAACAGTATTGAAAACGCCTAAGAGTGCCATGTCGAGCTCATCTGAAACGACAGTATAACAAAATATAAAATGATGTGACCCACCAAAATATCACCGACTCAAATCTTAAATCCTACTGGAGTAGCAAGACATTCCCTACAGTTTTCCTACATAATTAGTTATCATATCTGATTAGTTATCCGTGTCCTCATAATTGAACTACAGCTTAAAATACTGATTGAGTATTATACATGCATATATGGGCAAAGAAAAGGCAATAGAGAAAAACATTATTTAAAATTACCTCGATTGATTTGATCATGTTCCGACCGATGAGAGATGCGCTGTTCCACAGTGAACTGGTCTATGCACGGCCCATTGTTAAACAAATGGCAGTTACAACTGAAATGGACAAAATCCTAGATTTCAATTTGCCCAAAACTGACATGTTGTTACAAGTAATACATTTTTAACCCTACATTCCACACGAGACGATTATGGAATATCAGACATCCTAGGTAAATAGTTTACTCCCCCGATCTCGACTCGATGCTTCCGAGTCCCCATGCACGAACAGCACGAGGCGAGGTAAAACCTCTACCGATCAAATTTAGAACATTTAAATATACACACAATATATCTCTCACACATAACAGCATTGGATTATAGATTTGATTGATTTCCAGGGATGACATAGCATAGTTTTCCGATCGCCTCCCCAACGCGTCAACACACACGATAGAAAACATGGCCGTAGAGCACCGACACTTACCTAAATGTGGAGCACTTTTCCCGTTCCTTGTCCAGGACTGCCTGCATGTGGTCAATAATAATAATAGGTTCTGGTTCTTCCTCAGCTTCTTCCTCATTCGTGTCCTGAGTTTCAGGAGGATCTGGGACGTCTGGTTCTCCATCCGAGTCAGATTCCACCGTCTCTGTTTCCTCGTTGAACACAAAATATTCCTCGATGAGGTTACGCCATTCGGAGTTGTCGACAACACCTCCCAAATTGGCTCGAGCGATGCCATTAAGAGCTTCTGCGACGGTGGCCTCAGCTTCCATGTTTAAATAATAAACCTTGGTCCATTTAAAACTTTGTTGGAGAGTAAAACACGTCTTGAATCGTCTGGAATCGAGGAATAACTGGTCGCTTCGATTCAAATCCAAGACCACGCTAGAAGATGGCGTCAGCCGGAAGTTGATCTTTCGGAGCGGCTGAACCAATCACAGCGCTGTATCCACTACACGTGGGCTCCCTAGCAACAAGTGTTTACGTCGAATGCACTTTAATAGAGCTCTGTGATTGGTTAACTTACGCGGGCATTCAAAAGGGAAGACTGGGATTGGATAGAGGAGATTCGCGGCTTTCCGAGGATACCAAATGTGCTGGGGTACCCTACGCTCAAATGTCCACGGCGTATGAGTGAATTTAGTGAAAAATAGCCTCTGACTCCTTTGTTTTAACCCATCCAACCATGTTATGAAAATGTTTACCGGCGATTATGAAGCATAAATTATTGTTTATTTTACAAAATACTTTCCAGTCTCACAAAAAACATATTAAAGATTAATATTACAGGAAAAAACGATTTCGGCCAAAAAAGTCATATACCATCTTTGGAGCCCTATATCTCAAAACGAAAGTTGCCGACATGGGACTCATTTTGATGGAGCGAGTCACATATGAATGTTAGAGTTTTGATATCCACAGGAGTTATTTAGGAGGGTAAGGTGAACCAAATACTAGAAAATGAAGTAGAAATTCTGTTACTCGATAATCTAGCCCTCAACAGTGAGAAGTGTCACTTTAAACCATACAATAGGAGTCACCGATAACTGGAAAAGACGAAAACCAGTAAAATACTTGGTAAAAAGGGTTTTAACGAAGCCTAAAGGGCCAAGCAATAGAATAAATATGTGTGTTTTCAATGGTTCAGGTAAACGATTGGTAATTCCAAAAGGTTCCTTGGTGGGAGTCTACTCTGTTCATCAAGAAAGTGATTTTGTAAAAATTGATGGTAACATCAATTCAGTAGATACAGAAAGAGTGGCGGAACCATTTGATCTATCTAAGACTATCGGGAAAGATTTAACTGATAGTCAGAAAAAGGATTTGGGGAAATTGTTGGGTGCCTACGAAGATCTATTTGTGGGTAAAGGCAAGAAACTGGGTAGAACTACTAAATACCAGCATCCCATAGAGTTGAAAGATAATTATCAAGCCAAACAATTTAAGACTTATCATGTTAACCCTGTCATCAGAAAGGAGATGAAGAAGGCGTTAGACGAACAGGTAGCTCAAGGTGTCATAGAGAAAACAGATGAAATTTTGGAGTTTACTTCTCCTGCTTTTCTGGTCAAAAAGCCTGGTTCTAAACAGAATAATCAATCCTATAGGCTCATGATTGATTTCCATTTTTTAAATTCCCAAAAAAAGGAGCAAAGTAAACTTTTCCCTTCAGCAGAAGAGACACTGGAAAAGGTGGGAGAAATAGGGGGAAAATATTTCTCTAAACTAGACTGTCATTCTGGCTTCCATCAAGTCCCCATTCGTAAAGGAGATGAAAAATTAACAGGTTTTGCTACTCCTTACGGTAATTACATCTATAAGGTAATGCCAATGGGTTTAAAAACTTGCCCTACCCAGGTTGCGCGGATGCACTTAGGATGCGCAGCCCTTGCATGGCCACGGACTACATCCGGATTCAGGGAAAAGTCCAGCCAGTGTAAGCCAGCCTTGCACATCCGGCTGCACATTGGCTGCACTTTGGCTCGGCTGCACTTTGGTTGCACTTTGGTTGCACATTCGGCTGCACTTTGGTTGCACATCTGGCTGCACATTTTAGTATGCCTAGGGCAGGTAGGATATTGCGGGTGGTGCTCAGATTACTTGGGATCAACTTAAATATTTGCTAATTGTTATTATGAAAATTTGTTAGTATAAAATTACTTCTCTACCATTCCCATGAGGGATTGTTGGCCAGATATTTTCAGTCAGAGTAGCAAACTGAAGGCAACTTTAGATTAAATATCTACAGCCCAGATAATTTTTAAAGGTACAACAACATAGGATGCATCCTTTTACTCATCATTTATCATCAGCACTGGCCCTGCATGTTCACAGACCTCTGTGTATGAATCATTTCAATGGTTGATGAGTTCAGACACTCCCAGCTGACTAGCCACAACCATATGTACAGTTATATGGGTGGTTTGATTCCCAACATCATACATTATACATTATACATATAAACTCTAGAAGAATATCCCTTATGATATTCATAAGTATTTGTTGGACAATATCAATAGTGTATAAATGCTACATTAGTGTATTAGCAGTACCTTTATTGTTAAAGAAATTATAAATGCAATGCAGTGACCTGTCACGCCACCTAGTGAAAAACAAGTGAGAACAAGTCACGCAATAAGGAGCATATGACAAGATGTACCATGTATTGAGAATGATTGGTTGTATTATATTCAAGCCTACCAGTGCCCAAGCTGCATAAATTATTCATAGTTTCATAATGTTGTATATGATTATATCGAAAAACAGGGCTCCTTTGTTTGAGACATAGCTCATAGCAATAAATGCAAATATCAGTAGATTAATATAGGAATACACTCAATATATATAGGATGATCTGAGAAACGCACTGATGTAATTAATAAACAGTCTTGAAATTTGGTAGATGTATTTATACAGCTACAAGGAATAGACACCCCAAAAATGAAAATATTCCAACAAAAAGATCTTGTAAGTAAACAACTTTGAAAAACACCAATTTTGCGACTTGTTACTCATTTTCCTGAAACACACCACATTTGTTATCTATGAGAAAACTCCAGTTTGACTTGTTTACAAAACAAAATTCGAAAAAGATTCAGTAGTAGAATCTTAAGTACCATATAACCTGTGTAACCTCGCCAGGAGCATGTGCGGCCATGCTATTCCTTATTATTCTCTAGCAAAATAAATAAATGAATACATTGGGTAAATGCTCTATCGTATTAAATATTCTATAACATGCACACACTTTATATCTACAGAAAGCTGAGGAAATAAGGAATCCAACCACATGCATCATAATGATCTTACTCGTAGAAGGCATGCGTTAGCGCCGCGCGTAATCGTTACGCATATTTGGCATAGTAAAATGATACATATTTTTTTTTTTTTTTTTTTTTTAGAAACTTTAGTATGATATATACAGTAACTTGTTCATAATGATGTACTCATTGTTTAGAGCAGTCTTGACACTTTGACATTTCTCATTGAAATGAATTCACAAGTTATATCAATGTAGGAGGTAATTGTCAGTTCTGAGTAAATCAGATCTGGTCTTACTCAATACCACCTTAGTAGAAATAAACATTTGACATAACAATATAATAACTTTTGTATAAATATATAAGTGTAGTGATCTTTCGGATCCGATCCGCTCTACTACGCCGATAAAAGACTCAAACTAGGATAAACCTTCTGCACAGCTTTTATTAGCTTTCACGGGGCAATCTCCCCAACGACTTGACCAGTCGAGATGGTCCAGCCACCTCGTTAACCCTACACCAACACAGCTATGGTGTCTTATCCGCGGGTCGATGAACATAACCAAAGGAATAATACCCTTTCTCACGAATGTTACATATAGCAGCATGGTACAAGAGGTTTGTAATAGAAGCATAACGAATGACATACATAAAAGGTAATATAAGAATAATAGGAAAACTTCTTCCTAGAAAGGTAAAACTGATAATATAAGCCGGTACTGCCCACTGGGTTAGTACAAGCGTACCAACCTCAGCGGACAGCACCACACAACAGTAAAACTGGACACTAAATGTCCCAGACCTTCTTATATGATACCCAAACCCACTACAATACTCCCCCTTTAATAAAAAGAGTTTAACATCAATATAAACTCGGCAACAAGGCAGTAATAAACAGCATAAACACACCAGAGACAAATCCGTTGAAAACAGTAGACTTCGGACAAAATAAAAGGTACGTCCGAACCACTCACACACATCCGCAGAAGTGAAGAAAAATTTTCAAAGACATAAAGGAGCATTTGTGTCCTCACTATTCTACAGAATCCAGTGAAAGTAGTTAAATATAAAATATAGTCCGCAGAACGGATTCAGATCTCTCCTTCTGAGAGAATCAGAATAAAGTCACTGTTCGAAAATATATATCAACGTCTCACTCTCTTTTGGTGGTAACAAGTCCGGAGGGATGTCCGTGGGCAAAGCAGTATGTCAGAGAAGCGTAGCTCGACGCTGACACAGCGGAGGGATGTCTTGAAATGCTCGACGCTGCGTCAGCGGAGGCTTACAACTGCAGAGAGGGAGTTGGCTTAGGCGACGTCCATGGCGTTGTCGTCGGCCTGGTCCGGGTCCTCGGCTTCCTTGGAAGGATCCGCGGGGGCTGTTGGCTCAGCAGCTGGCTCCTTGGTTTTGAGGGGCGTGACAGCAGCCTCCGGAGTTCCGAAGATGCTTCCTAGGAAATAGGAACCATCCGTCGTATCCTCAGCAACTGTCCTGCTTACCAAAGGTGGAGAAGACCGTGGAGCAGGGACAGAAGCGGGCTTAATCTGCGCCAGCAGCCTGGTCAGCAGCTCGTATTGAGCAGCGTCAACACTTACTGCTGCACCGCCGGACGCAGACACAACTGACGTGCTGGCAACAGCTCCGCCGGACTGGGTGGTCTGCTCCACCTCCACACTTCTCACCTCTTGATCCAAGTCCTCTGGAGTACTAGATCTCCCGCACTCTGCCAATTCTCCCTTGAGACTGGCGTTCTCCTCAGTCAAGCTGCGGATTACGCCGTCCTTCTTCTCAGCAGAAGTGCGGAGGACTTGAATCAACTTGGCCTGAGTTCTTATTGTCTCACGGAGAGAGGCCACCTCCCCGATCTGTTGCTGGACTCCTTGCAGCTGACGCAACGGAGTGGTCAGTGTCGCCAAGGAGGACTGCACTTGCTGCTGTGCTGCGTCTGAAGCTGCCCGGAGGGTCAGCAAACAGCGCTGCACTTCTTCCGTAGCAGTCTTCACCAGTTTGTCAGTGTCGACTGCTTCCGGCAACTTAGAGACCAGATCTTCTGTCTCTTTCTGAGCCTTGCGGCCTCTCTTGGCAGCGGGTGGGGCAGGGGACACTAGTTCCGCGGATGCTGAGCGCCCGCGCTTCTGTGCATCACCTGCTCCACCTTTTGGAGCACTCCGGCCAGAGCTGCTACTGGAGCCCTTCACGCGTCCACCTCTACCTCCGGCTTTGCCCTTACTTCCACCAGAGCTTCCGGGAGCGCTGGTTCCGGCAGTAGGGGAAGAAGAAGTTTCCTTCTCCTTGGCTGAAGCCGACTTAGTGGCAGTCTTGGTGACGGACTTCATCCGGCGCATGACCCGAAGGTGCTGCGCCGAACAGTACGTCATCCTCAAGAACGCACTGTTGTTCACAATAGTAGGGATGACGCTCATCACCCTACCCACTGCCTTCTCCCGGGACTGGTTGTGAATGACCGACTCGCCATTCATCAGGTGTTTCACCAACTCGACCCTCCGATCAAGCACCTTGGGGTAGGGACATATCCATGCCTGAGAGGAGGGGGCATGGACCTCACAGAGGTGGCGGAAGAACCGGGCCCGGGTGGAATAGGCCCTTACACCCTTCTCGTTCAAGCGAGGGTACCTACAAACCATGAAGGGGCAACGGAAGCCCGGCTGCCATAGTTTGTGCACGCTAGACAACTTCCCGTAGGTTCCGGAGTCTAGACTGTCCTCGCGGACGAGTTCCGGCCACAACACCTCCTCATACCTGGCCATTTGCTTGTCAGTGAAGTCCTTTTCCTCAGAATCGGACTCCGCTGGCGCCTGGTTACTGGATCCAGGTTGATCCAGTGCAGGGTTCATTGGCACCAGCTCTGCCAGGTCCATGTCTGCCTTGAACTTCGGGAAGGATCCCAAGGAAGACAGCTGGATCCGGCGGGCCTCCGAGCGGTGCTCGTGCTCACACTTCAGCTTCCTGATCCGAGGAAGCTGGGAGATACCTTGAGGGGCTTGACCCCTACTTCGTGAGACACTAGTCCGACTAGTGCCAGCAGCTTGGGAGTCAGCGACTTTGGTTCTTGACGACCTTGTCGAGCTGCGGCCTCTTGTCTCACTCGCCGGAGGAGGGTCTGGCCTGGGAGAGGGAGAGCGAGAACGGGAGCGGGACTTCCTGGTTGAGGAAGACCTACTCTCATCACTTTTCCTCGGGACAGACTGCTTCCTCGGACTCCGGCGCAATGGTGGCACTTCCACCTTAGAGCTAGGGTCTGAATCCGAGGGCTTGCCGGACTGCTTGCCGGACCGCTTGGTGGCGGACTTGTCCTTGGACGGGTTGTCCTTGGACGTTGCGGACTCCTTGGCTACCTTGTCAGCCACCACCTTGCAAATTTTCTCGACCTTGGACTGCTTGTCCTTAAAGGTCTCGGACTCAAGGCCCACTGCAGGATTTTCACCTGTCTCCTTTTCCGTCTCGACTTCCATCATCATCTCCGCCTCACCGTCCGGAAACGGGGCTGGAGGTTGCACCTCGGGTGCGGATCCTGTGTGGAGTAGGCCGTCTAGCACTGCGGCCGCCTCCTCCTCCGTCAGAGGCTCTCCCTCGGACTCGGACAGTCCGAGCTCTTCCTGCTCGAATTCGCGGTCGGACATAGTGAAATGAACGATACACTTACTCTGCAACAATTAAGGAGAGAAACAATCAAACATAGAGTATAACAGAGTATAACTGGTCACACCAACTCAACACCCCTTCCGGACAACGTCTCGGACTTAAAGAAAAAGCCTGGTCTTTCACTACCAATCTTAGATTCGGCGAGTCCGAGACCTACTACCGGCGTAATTATAACTTGGTTTCTAGCTCTAATAACACACCACGTGCACTAGTATGTTACTTCGAGTTCCACCCACATAAAATACCGGGACTTGACAAGAAATGGCGTGCCTTTAGTCTAGGAACACTACAGTCATTCATTCGCTAGACAAAACAACCAACATGGCGGCTACGTGTTTTAGCGCCAGACCGCTAAGTTACTTTCAACACTGATATTGCAATAAATATCGTACACAAAGTCACCAAAGTTCTTGTCACCTTCTTGCAACATGCTACAAACATATATATATATATATAGGATTTTTATTCTGAATAGACATTCATACATACAGTCAGAATTGAATACACCATCTGCGTGCGCTGGGCATGCAGTTCTTCCAGGCAAACCAAAAATTATGTAACCAAATGAGATCAATTTTGTAATTCAATTAAAAGTGTCCATTGTCCATATCTCCTTGATGTTTCAGATATTTTTGTAGTCTTTATAGTTCATTGAGTAAAATTAAAATGTCTGTTGAATCCTTGTTTCGTTGTTCATTGTTAGTATCAGTGTTAGTTCTGATCTATTATACCTTAAATCTGCTCAGTAATAATCAGTAATAATTAACAACAAGTATATTGTCTATTCATTCATAATAGTTCCAACAATGGCCGTCCTATACTGGAAGCCTTAACATTAGTTCATACATGAACATCTGTAACTCATAGGCTTCTTATACTATAGGCCTTAACAATAACAAAACACATAATATCAATCTTGGACTGACTCCAAATCGACCTATACTGGTGGATTTCATACTTTTGAGACCCCATTATCCACAAATTTCATTCTGCCCCCTTTCCCCTGCTACTATCGTTGTATCGATCTTCTTAAGAGAAAGGATTTATGTTCCTTGAGAAATGACTTCCCCCCCTTTGCCCCCTTCAACAAGTCCTTAGGAAGTGTTGATTCAAGATATAACATGATATACAGTGATATGTTCATTTCAGGGTACAAAGCAATAAGTTCATCCATTTGAAAGACTTACAGTTTGAACTTCTTTCGGTCGTAGCTTGTTACTCTCTTGAAAATCGGAAGCAGAGTGCAAATGGTAAAACACACCGGCGGAACCCGTGGTCACACCCGATGTTTCCAACCGCCGCCGCTGTTAGCAGCGCCACCCGGCTCCCGCGCTCACACTGAGCCTTAGCGCAGACGTGTTTGACCAGTCTGGCTAACCTGTTCTCCCCTGCTGAGACTATACAGGGTGTTTCCTCAAATTTCCTTGCCTATCTGGACAGGTTCGAGCAACCATCTATTCACTATAAATAGATTCCGGCCTTACAGCAAGTTCCGAGCTACCATCACTCGCAGGGCAAGCCTGGGCCTAGCTTTTTCCTGTCGTTCAAAACAAGTACTCTCCGAGACCATATTCGTTTCCCAGTCATGTTGGAAAGCAATCCAAACTGCCGAAATGGGAGCAAACAATTAACATTCGGTACAAATAAACTGTCTGCTTGACTTCTCGTTGTGTACTTTTTTAGGGGGAGGAAAACCAGTTCAGAAATTTCCCTCCCGGATACCATTTTTCTTACTGATTCAACCGAACTGGGGCCTTGCGCGTGCGCTGAGCCCTCACCAGTGGTGGGGAGGAGTCCCCCAAATTAGGAAACGGATTTCTCCGTACCCTCCTCTTAGGCAAAGGAGTTGGCAAGGTGACCACTGGAGCTGGTAACTTCCTAGGCCGACCCACTTTCCTTTTAACAGGCAACGAAGGAACAGCTGGTTGATCCGAAATCTGTTTTTTCGGCCTACCCCGCTTTTTCCTTGGGAGAACACCAGTACTAGGTAGGACAGGGGGATCAGCCAATGCTGTTCCGATCCCCGTCCCCCTCTTCTTAGGTCTCCCAGGCCTACGTTTAACACCTTTAGGAACCTGTTTTGTGGTAGGCAATGCATGATCACCCGCCTTAACAGCATCCTTTTTCTTCTTCTTAGTCCGAGGGGGAACACTAGCGGGCGAGGTAGAAGTTACCTTCTTCCTCGGCCTACCTCTAGGCTTAACACCTATAGTGATCTTCTTCTTCTCGGACTTGGAAGGACATTCCACTCCCGCTATCACCTTACCAGCTTCCAGCCTGAGTATATCTCTACCCGCTTTTTCCAGTTTCCTAAACTCTGGAGCCCTATGAAGGTTGCTAGCCTGGATAGGACCATTCTCATCAAAAGCGGGTTTGAGATAATCAATATGATACCTCAGCAAGCCTTCAGTGGTCTCAAGTTCACAAGTGGTACCGCCTATGAACTTGTGTATCTTAAATGGGCCATCCCATTTTTGTCCAATTTTCTTGCTTGCCTTTGGGGGGCAATATCTGTAGACAACATCCCCCACAGCAAACTTTGGTGGTCGTGTACGTTTATTATAATCTCGTTTCTGGTTAACAGCAGAAATTCCGAGATTAGTACGTACGTACTTGTGGCCATCACGCATCCACTGCTTCAAATTCTCGACAAAGGAAACCTTACAAGGAAAATCTGTGATCGGAATTCCGGGGCTCCATCAGTCTGTAAAGCTACCGGGCATCCGAAGCGCAGAATCCATTCCTTGAAAAGGACTTCCGCACAGCTCTCTGCAGTGTGGTCTCTCATGGGATAGGCTTCGGACCATTTGGAAAAATGATCCGTCACAACCATTATATAATTGTTTCCTCTAGGAGTTTCTCTAAACGGCCCTAGAATATCCAAAGATATACGGTTCCACCTATCACCATGCTTTTCTTTCTTCAGGAGAGATTTCCCACCTCCTATCCGAGATTTCCTTGTACTACATTCAGGGCAAGCCCTGATCCAGCGCTTCAGATCATAACGTTGGCCAGGCCAATAATACCTCATCTTGGCTGACCATGTGTTCTTAAAAACACCAAAATGACCTGAGGTCTTCGGACCATGCATGCCCAAAAATACCTCCCTCCTCATTGAAGCAGGAACCACCTTACGCCAATACTTTCTACCAGTGGCTAGCCGGACCCAGCCCAGGCATAGCACACCGTCCTTCATCTCCATACTGCCAAGATGTTGAATGCAAGTCCGAAATTCATCGGATTCTCCAGCCAGATCTTCCCTACTAGGAATCTCTTCAGAGCCATCCAACATCGCGATTAATCTCTTGATCATCGGATCAGACTGTTGAGCTTCTTGTAGCTTATTGCCTTTAGCCTCCACTACAGGGGTGACTTCGGTAACAGCTAACACCGCGTCATGCAGTCCGCAATCTAGACAATCCAGTCTTCCACATTTCCGTGTTGGCAGGCGAGAGAGCGCATCAGCATTTTCATGTCTGCGGCCCGCCCGGTGCAGGATCATGGCCTGATCCAACCCATACTCCTGCATGGTAGTTAGCCATCTAGCAAGCATGTCTGTCGGATCCTTAAAATTTAGCAACCAGCGGAGAGAGGCATGATCCGTCCTCACATAGAAATTCCTATTACCCAGAAGGTAATGTCTGAATTTCTTTAAATACGTCAGGACAGCAAGTAGCTCGCGTTTCGTAGCACAGTAGTTCTTCTGAGCCTTAGAAAAACTATTACTGGCATAACCCAAGACAACTTCACGCCCATCCTGTATCTGTGAGAGGATTCCGGCCATTCCAAAACCACTTGCATCAGTGTCTAAAATGAAATCTCCCACCTTCCGGGGGTATCCAAGCACTGGAGCCGTGGTCAGCAATTCCTTGACCTTGCTAAATGCAGCCTGACACTGCGGAGTCCACACTATAGGTCTGGTATAGCGCTTATCCTTACATGCAGCCGTCACAATGTCCTGCAAAGGAGAGACAATTTCACCAAAATTGGGCTGGAACTCCCTATAGTAGGAAGCAAACCCAATAAACTGTCTAATTTCCTTGGCATTTGTGGGGACTGGCCAATTCTGGACTTTCTCAATTTGCTTCGGATTGGCTTGAATACCTTTACCAGAAACAATCCGGCCCAGGTATTCAACTCGCCGACGGAAGAATTCACACTTCTTCGGCTTCAATCTCAAGCCATAGTCTTTGATTCTTTCAAGAACAAGCCTGAGGTTATGGAGACACTCATCAAGTGTCTTTCCAAAAACCACAATGTCATCCAGGTAAACCAAACATGACTTCCATTTGAGTCCGTCCAACATGGTGTCCATCATACGTTGAAAGGTAGCCGGAGCATTACACAGTCCGAAAGCCATAACTTTGAACTGGAACAAGCCCACACTGGAGAGGAAAGCAGTCTTTTCCTTGCTAGCCTCATCCATAGCCACCTGCCAATATCCGCTTTCAAGATCAAGTGTGCAAAACCATTGGTTTCCACCAAGAGCCTCAACACACTCATCAATCCTAGGCAGAGGAAAACTGTCTTTGATCGTGACGGAGTTCAACTGACGATAATCTACACAGAAACGCTGTGTCCCGTCCTTCTTGGCCACCATAACAATAGGAGCTCCCCAAGGGCTACTGCTATGCTCAATTCGGCCTTCTCTATACATCTTCCAGATTTCTGCCTCCGCTTTATCACGTTTAGCAACTGGAATCCGTCTATATGCTTGTTTGATCGGGCAAGCATCGCCGGTATCAATAACATGACGGACCTTATGAGTACATCCCAAAGCTTTATCCCCCGGCAGGGAGAAGCAGCAACGGAATTCCTCCAAGAGATCTAGAGCATTTCGTTTTTCTTGGACTTCGGACAAGTCAGAATCGTCAACCATCTTTGTCAGTGGACACTCCGGAGTGGCCGGAATAGGAAGAGTAGGAGCGATCAGGTCATCATCCGCAACAGGAGACTCCAGCACCTGTATTGAATTAATGATTGCTTCCCTAATCATCTCCTCATTCTCCCCATCGTCAGACAGAGAATCTTGAGCTACCAAAGCAACTTCAAATACTCTGCCAACCACCCTATTTCTCTTAATTTTCAACGTGCGACCGGTCGGATTGGAGAAAGCCACCACGGCCGGTGAACCGTCACCTGGTACATAAGTATTCAGGCTGCCCAAGGCTAGATCTTTCAACAATCGTTGGTCTGGCTCGAACATCATTCCTTCAACTGCGACTGAGCCACTGTCAATATCAAGTTTGGCCAACGTAACTGCTTTGGGTTTGAGGATAACTGTCTTAAGCAGCTTCACCTCTCTCCCCACAATTTCATCCTCAACTTGAACCGCATTAACAGAGGAACTTCCAATTCCGCTAACGGGTTTTTTCCATAACTTACAAGTTACGGAAGACCCATAATTGTCCAAGAAGAAAGTTCCTGACCAATCTAGATTACATCGGTGCACATAATAGAAATCCGCACCTAATATCCCGCTTTCAGGGCCTTTCAGACCACTGACCACGAGACAAGTAATCATATATGTCCGGTCGCCAACTAGCAACGGACAAAGCACGCTCCCATATGTAACAATGGGTGTTCCATCTCCCATCGCACACACCATTCGTACCGCCGTCATTGGTGGTGGATTTGGAAGGGATTCATAAAACCTTCTGGTGATCAAACTAGTAGTAGCACCAGGATCAACCAGAAAGCTGCCAGTTTCCCCATCCATCGTTACAGGGGCATACCATCTCTCCCGTACCAACAATTTGGTAGGGATCTCCAAAGTTCCCTGTTCGTGTACAGAAACCTTCTGAACTTGAGCTGATTTAGTTGCTCCGCCCTTGACCAACACAATCTGATCTTGTTCAGCTTGGAACCCGGACTGCCCCCACCTCACATCCGAGGTAGAATCCGGGTCATCACAAAGCACATGGCCTTGTGACAAGGCTTTACCGTCCGGCAACGATCGCGAATCTCCAGTTTTCGGAAGGGGTTCACCTTGTTGTGAAGCCTCCAACGTAATAGCTGGTGCCTGGGCCCGCCCGCCAATTTCTGCACTACTCACAGCTTCACTTCGGACTGTGGTACTGTGAAGCGCCCTTTTCCCGACCCCCACCTCGCTCCTTATGAGGGTCTCGCCGCGTTTCCCGAAGGCTTGGAAGCAACACCATCTTCCTTCGGGACCAAACCAAGAAGAGCTAGTCTTCTGGGGCAAGCTGAGTTGAAATGCCCCTCCTCACTACAGAACCAGCATTCTCGACTTGGTGGTTTCCAGCGCCTGAACCTACCACGTCCACCTCCGTAGGAGGGAGTGGCCGAATCAGCACCAGGCGCGGCCGTTTTCCGTTGTTGCCAAGCCTGCAACGCCTGCACAATCACTTCACTGACATCATCCGAAATTGGTCCGGACTCAACCAGTGAGGACTTCTCCAATAGTTCCGTTACCTGGGCTATGGCTCTGGCATTAACTTTCTTCTCACCAAGTCCGCTAGGAGCAGCGGACGCAGGTGAGGTCCTAGAGTTATGGGACTCTACACTAATCTCTTGAAGAGTCACAGAATCCACATCCTGAGTGCAGCTCTCATAGACTTCTGACCAGTGAGCGCAATCATTTAGATCATTAGGTTGCTTGAACCTAATCCAAAGTGCCTGCTTCGGGTCAGAGAGTCCCTTCAAAAAGGTTCGGATACCCATGGTACGTGAGGTGCTATCCATCACCGTACCAAAGGCATACCTAGCCCTCTTTGCTACCTCATTAGCAAATGCGCGACCGTTCTGGCGAGGAGTTTGGCGACATTTAAACAATTCCGCCTCCCTCTTCTCCCTGGAGTGTTCACCGTAGTTGGCGTCCATATGCGCCACAAGTTCAGGCAGAGTAACCCCCTGGGGTAATTCTCCTAACTCCGCAATCTGACGCCTGCAACTACTCTTAAGCTGCCTCACGAACATAGCGTCCGTCCAGTTGTGAGCTTCGGCCACAACCTTCATCTCAGCCAAATGGTGAAGCCAAGTGTCTTTAGTGGAATCCCACAATCTGATTGTTCCCAGTCGTGGGCTGATATGTTCTTCGTCAGTATAGAACGTGTACGAGAAATGGGTATCAGCTGGGTCCGGTCCTGCATAAGTCAGGCCTTGCACCAATGACTTATTTCCATACGCAGATTTCTGGGGACCCGCCGGAAGCAAGGTCAACGACTGAGAGTGCATACCAGTTGGTACACACACAGTAGTAATACGTAGACCATCCGGATCAGCCCCTGTAGTGGAGTGAACCGATGCTCTGGGCGTAACAACCACTGGAGGTGTAGTACCCACCGGATCTTTTCGGACATAGGTTTCGTTAACCACATGTCCGCGCACATAAGAGTTGCTTTTAGGAGTAGCAGGCCTCTTAATGCTAGACATACCACCTAGCTCAACTATCTTCTCCCCCTCATCTTTAGGAGAGGACTCGGCTACAGCTGCAGGCTCTCTTATAGTAACTTGTCTTTGAGCTCCGAAATGTCTCGGAGTCAAGAGTTTGTAGGAGTCTCCTTCCTGGTAACCCGGGCCAGCACCCGCATCATGAAACGTCGAGGTTGCTGGCTGGATTATCTTTAGAGGTGTCATAGACAGAGCAAGCTTCTCTGCTAAATCCGCTTCGGAATCTAGCAGATGGTTGTGCAGCCTTGACAAATCGTCTACCCGCGATGCCTCTGCTCTTAATTTCTCGTTCTCCGTTCTTAGCTCCCTAGTGGTAGCAGAAGCGTCCTTCGAGATTTCATCTAGGGTTCCCTGTAAACCCGCGTTCTGATCAGTCAACTGATCAACAGACTGACGCATCATTACCAGCTGCTGATGAGAGTTGGAGTAAGCTCTTTTCCAACTCAACACCTGAGCTCGCAACGTAGATATTTCTATCTCGTCTTCTGAATCCGTATTTTTAGGCGGATCACGGTAACCCCACAGGTCAAGCCCAGCATCACCTTGAATTCCTGGTCCTTTCGGAACAGAACCAGGCGATTTCACACTTGGCGGAGCGGTTTTCCGCCTTGCTCCAATGCCAACTAGATCACCTCCCTCCGGGGAAGCAGTCCGAGATCTAGCCAGGTTGTCCTGAATCTGAGTAGCAACGTCTACCAAAGGTTTAGCGCCTGCCATACTTTTTATTTTACTCGGAAAATATATCTTGGAACTCAGAAATGAATCTAGTTCACCTACAGAAGATTTGCCCCGCGGTGAGCTTTGGTCACGGCACCAATTGTAGTGATCTTTCGGATCCGATCCGCTCTACTACGCCGATAAAAGACTCAAACTAGGATAAACCTTCTGCACAGCTTTTATTAGCTTTCACGGGGCAATCTCCCCAACGACTTGACCAGTCGAGATGGTCCAGCCACCTCGTTAACCCTACACCAACACAGCTATGGTGTCTTATCCGCGGGTCGATGAACATAACCAAAGGAATAATACCCTTTCTCACGAATGTTACATATAGCAGCATGGTACAAGAGGTTTGTAATAGAAGCATAACGAATGACATACATAAAAGGTAATATAAGAATAATAGGAAAACTTCTTCCTAGAAAGGTAAAACTGATAATATAAGCCGGTACTGCCCACTGGGTTAGTACAAGCGTACCAACCTCAGCGGACAGCACCACACAACAGTAAAACTGGACACTAAATGTCCCAGACCTTCTTATATGATACCCAAACCCACTACAATAGTGTAGAAATTTGTCATGGCATATATGTATAACCAAGGAGTGGGTTGGAATGAGATGAGATGGGATGAGGATTGGGTGAGTGATCCAGCTTGCAATGTTGGTCTAATTTTCAACAAATAAATTTACTATTGATTCATTTTTGGTCAATAGCTTGAAGTCTGAATATCTTTCAGTATTTCTTACATCAGCATGTATGTCATTCCAAAGTAGTGCACATCTATACTCGACACTGTCAGAATAGGCTTTACCTTTTGGAATACCACAATTTAAGACTGTGGCGTCCCATTGTCTAGTGGTACCCTTGTTATGGTTGATATGTTTTGTTATTTTGCTTCTTTTATAGGCAAAATTTTTCAGGTGAGCAATGCGTCTGTCTTTCTTGGTGTTCCAGGGTTCAATTTGAGAGCTGTTTTGATGCATTTGTTCTGTAATACTTGTAGTCTATCTAAGTGCTGTTGTGTGCAAGTGTCGTAAAGTATGTCTCCGTAATCCATAATAGGAAGGATAAATACCTTATAGATTCTCAGTTATACTTGTAATGGGACAAATTTTGATATCTTTCTTAGTAGATACAATTTGTGGCTTACGTTTTTATAAGTATAATTAGCCTGATCTTTATAATTCAAAGCTGGATCTAGTATGATTCCCAGGTACTTGTATTTTCTGACTACCTCAATGGGTGCATTGTCTAGTAATATCAAAGGTTGTGTGGCGTTGTGTGGTGACCTATCTGAACAGAAATTCATTATTTTGGTTTTGCCTATGTTTATTGTTAATTTGTTACCCTTACACCAGGAGTGAAAGTTATTTGAGTCAATTTGAAGCTTTCTGGATGCTTTATCGATATTGTTTCCACTGATATAGATGACAGTGTCATCCGCAAATAATTTAAGTTTTGAATGTACCAAGGTTTTTTCAACGTCATTGACATAGATTAAAAATAGAAGTGGGCCTAGGGTGTCACAGAGGGAGGGTCAATTGTGCGGCAGTGAGTGTGAATGCTAGGTGAGTGAGCAGTGCAAGGTTTTGGCTTCATTTTCTTGTATACTTTAATGGCAAGATTTATAATTATTCCCGTTCATATAATAGGCTTTACAAAGAATATCATTTTCTTTAACAAAATGTCACTGTTTCCTGAATAAAATCAACTCAGTGAACATCCATCCCACAGACAACTTTGTCCCGGAAAAGTGTTATTTTGAGATTAAGATAAATTGTTTATTTTTATCTCGTTTCAACTAAAAAAGTAATCTGTATAGATCAGTATTCTATCTATCCTCACTCCTTTTCCTCTTCCCTGAGTTACGCACAACTGTTTCCTGACTTGAAAAGGTTGAATTACTTCTGAATAAGATTCACCCAATTTCGTGAGAATCGACCATTTAAATACTGTCCAAAGACGTTTGAATATATCATGTCTGTTCAAGTGTTGCCAAATAATTAAGTCTTTACCTTTGAATTTCAATAACAAATTAATCAATTTTCCAACCATATCCATTCGTGCTCTTCCTATTAGATATTATTAAAATAATTTGAGTAAAAATGTAACAGAGGTGACATTTGGGCGACAACATTTTTATTTGTTGTTAAAATTTTTTAAGTATAAAATTTGATTTGTATTTTTGAATTAGTTTGAATAAATTATATATAAATGTGATTATATAATTTATGAAGTTTTATAAATATAGTAAATATCGCCAAGCCCAAAAGTGCCTACTGTTATGAATTGAGCTGCGAGGCAGCTTAATGAGTAAGAGTAGCTGGTGATACCCGGATTTAAGTAATTTAGGGTGAGACCCTTTGTGATTTCCCGTTATGGGTAGGATTGTAATAAAAGAAGTTGTTTTTTGGGCGTTGCCCGAAGTAAAATAGGCAAGGTGAATAACCAAGTCCATTATTAGATTAGCAAGGTCGATACCAAGTCTCTATAAGCCATGCAAGGTTGATAACTGAGTCTTTGTTATTATATAAATTCACTGTGAGGTCGATGACCTGTAAATATTATGTTGCTATGTTCTTGAGTAACGCTGAGGTTACTTTCGATGCTGCTGTGGTTGTTATATACGTCTTGTAAGCTGCGCTAGACCACAATCCAAACCTCTGTATGTCACACTCTGACATGTTTAGCTGGAAGGCGTGGGTAGCTGCCGTACGCCTTATGGAGTTCAGCGAGAATTTTGTTGCGTCGAGGCCCATGTTTGTTATGGACCATTTAAAATGGCGAGCGATGTCCGATGTCGTTATCGGCTTGTAAGTTCTTGAATAAACAAGCAGTGGTTGGCCCTGGAATTTTGTAGGTGCCTCGTTGATGGCTTGTTGGTATGCTACTACTGGGCATACTTGTGGGTCGGCTGCTGCCGGTATGGTGAGAGTTCTGCGCTGATCCAATCTCTGTAGATTCTTTGCCCATTTCTGTGTTACCGACAGGGCATCTGCGATTATGCTTGTGTCCTGTCTTGTTTGTTGTGATGGGTCAAACTCTTTCTCTGTGTGTGGTGCCACCTCTGATTGCCTGAGGCCTATACAATACATTATGAGAAGTTCTAGGCGGTACTGTGCAGGTGCCGGGAAGTGGCGTGCGTCATCTAGTAAGCGTTTGAATTGGTGAACTTCAAGTGGCTGTCGTTGTAGTATTTGGTGAGATTTATCCCTCATCGTTGCGTCGACTGCTAGTCGAACTCTGTGTGACGTGAGGACTGGCATTTGTAGGTCAATGCGTCTATAGTATTCTCTTACCGCCGCAAGGTAATCGGTAACTGACTTCGGCGACTTCAGGTAAGATCGTAGATATTCAATATATGCACAAACTTGTGGGGTTGTTATACTATATGGGTCGATCTTATATCTGTGCAGGAAGGCGAAGTAAGACTTAATGGCTGTTCTGTGATTGGCGTTTGTTCCTGCGGCCCTGGCGCTGATCTGTGAGTTCTCTGCTGCCATTAGGAGGCGTTGGAGTTCTGGGTCTGGAATGTTCAAAGAAAATATGCATTATATATCACACACTTGGGCTTTGATTTTTGGGATGAAGCTCTTGTCTTTACGTATGATATCTTTGACTTCTTTTTCATCCACTACATTGAAAGTCAGCCTTATGTATTCGCGTGCTTGTATAAGCCATAGCGTTCTGGCGCCATTCATGTATTTTTCGTTATTTGATCCTTGAGCCAGGACTGTTGCAGTTTCGCTGTCTGTTGTTTCGATCTGTATGGTTTTTGCCTTGTCTTCCGGTTGCAAGAGGGTATTAAGCATGTCAGGCGCTGCTACCACTAGTGCCAGTGTCTCTTTGGCGTGTGGCTGGATTTCGTCGCACCTAGTCTGTCGGTGTCCATCTGTTGCTGTTGGTATTCCTTCAGTTAGCAAAATGGATATTTTTCTCGTGATACAGCGACTAGGTATCATGCTTATTCCATTCCAGGCTTGTGTGCATAGCTACACCCATGTCAGGTCCTTTTTCATAGATTGGGTCACTGTCATATGTTGGTGCTTATTGCCCCTTAAGGCCTCCAATAGCCGCCTAACAAAGATTTTTGCCGGGGCGACGCACTTCGAGAGGTGTAGAATTTTTCCAATTATTGACTGGAGCTGTTTTCTGGTGGATGTGCTCTTTTTTCTGAATTGTTTTGCTTCTTTCGTAACCTCTCTTAGCTTGTCTATGGGTATCCTTAGAGTCATTTCTTGGGTATTGATCACGATGCCCAACCATTTAACCTGGGTTGCTGGGGGCTGGGTTTTTTCTTTTGCTGTTGGGAGTCCTAATACTCGAGGAGTTTTGGGGCGTCTGCATAGCTGTCTTCCGCTTGTTTTCTGGTGTTTCCCAAGCCCAACATATCGTCTAAGTACATTAGACCTCTGTGTCCCCTTGTATGCATTATAGCCATGATTGCCTTTGGTATGTTCTGCATATGGAGACTACTCAGGCGTGCCCCGAACGGCAGGCTTATGTCCATGTAGTACTGTCCGTTCCACCTGAACATAAGGAGTGGCCAGTCGCCGGGGCACGCCCTGAAGTTCTTATACGCGCATTCAATGTCCAATGTATACAAGTACTGTGTGTTTTCATGTGCTGTGAGATAATCTACGAGCATATCAACAGTTGGCAACCTGTGTTCCCTGGTTTTTCCTAGCACAAAATTTTGTTTAATATATGCATTGATGGAGAGGTCTAGAGGATAGGACAAGTCTAGTATTATCCTTCGCTTGTCGGGTGTGGCCTTGGGACGGGTCATTAACGGGTTAACATGGGCCCATTCAATGAATGGCAGATCCTCGTATGGTCCATATACAGCCTCTCTATTTATCTCTGTGTCAATGTACTTTTGGACTTGTTCAGGGTACTGTGTTGCTGAGCTATGGTTGTCTATGTCAGTAGTATCCGTCACGGTCCCCATATAACCGAGGGGAAAGCCATATTTGACTTCTTGCAGGAGTTCATTTTCACATATTGTATTAGACAAGTGGAATTCCCATGCTGCTATATTCAAATTTGATGGCAATTCCTTCTTACTGAGCATCATATTTGGTAAATCGGACTTACGTGTATCCTCGTAAGCATCAATGAGTACTGGGTCGAGGATGTCTCTGTTGGCACGGGGCCAACATTGCGATCGGTGTTTAGCTAAGTCGAGTGGGCTTGGGACCCATTCATCGGTCACTTTTCCTGGTTTTGATGCGCATATGTCCAATATGTAACTGAAATCACACTGCCTCATGTTGTCGTAATCCATGTGTCTAGTTTGAGGGTTGGATTGCACCTGATATTGCTCGTAAATAGCTTCGTATGATATGTCACATGTAAATAGTTCGTACTCCTTGCCTTGCCATGCCGCTTCCTATTGGTTTAGCGGTTGTCGGAAGTGTATGTACGCTTCCGGTTCCTGATCCTTCACCACAACAATAACATGAACACAACGTGGTGCCGTGTCCTTGATCACCTGATCACAATTTATATACACATCATTCACTGTTTGTCGAATGTATTTATGGAAAGACAGTTCTTTACTCACATCTTGGGTCAGTTGTACGTATTCCCGCGAGTTGTCTCTTGCGGGTTTGTCTAGTTTTTTGGCCCTGTCGCGTAATAACTGTGTTGCTGATGGTGTGGGCGTGGCACATAGGCTGCTATTGGCGGCTGTTGTGCTATTGGCGGGGGTGGATACGCGAAGTGGTTGGCGTGTGGACTCGGTTCCCTACTCTGGGGCTGTCGTGCCCTTTGTTTCTTCATACACTCTAGGGAAGTATGTCCATGTCTATTTGCGGGGTTGATAGCATTGCAGTAGGAACAGATGTGCTGACAGACGGCCGCATCAAGAGTGTGTCCGTCTTTCTGTTTGCATACGCCTTTATTGTTGTATAGTGGGCACGGTATGCTGCTTGTCTCTGTGGTCACTATTGCTGAGGGTGCGAGAGAAATCCTCATTCTCTCGTACTGGACTTGGTCCGCTTGTAATCCAGTTAGCTCTCCTCTCTCAATGCGGTCAAACATTAAATTTGACCATCTAAGGACGTTCTTCCATGGTCTATCTTTTGAGTCCTGTGCAATCTGTTGCAAGCTTATGAGTAGAGATTGTCGCAGTTCTATCTCCACCATATTCTCGTCGAGCACCATAGTGGTGTATGCTTGCACAAACTCGTGATAGGTCATGGACTCCTTCGCCTCCATTTTGTCCTTTACAGTAATTGTCCCATCGCGTTCCAAATACATGAATGGCTTAGCTATGCGTTTGCGAATTCTTGGATCGGATGTTTCATTACCTTTGATATCCGATTGCAGAAACATGGGGTTAGTTAGCTCCAGTTGCTGCTCATTGCTGTTTCATTATCTGGGACGGGTGGGGGAATGGCGTGTCTGACGTTTGTTGGCCGGGGTTCGCTGACGGGTACGTCGGTAGCGGGTTGCCACTCGGGCCTGCGGGCGGTTTCTCTTCGAGGATCACTTCTTTCTTTTGTTGGTCATTTATCTTCATAGTAGCCATTGCTTTCGCAACTGCATCGGCTACTGAGGCTGCGATTGTGTCCGTCATGCCTCCCAAAGTCTCCTCTATTTTCTCCATCCGCCTACCAAGTTCTTCGGTCATGTCGGTTTTGTGTTGTGCAAGATGGCCGACAGTGACTTGCAATGGCGTATCTCGGGTTGTCTGGTTTTCAACCGAGCCGATATGGACTTCTATCTCCTTGTTTCTTCTTTCTGTAACGACCAGTGATTTCTCTACGGTTGTTTCTGTTTTGTTGGAATTTTTTGTCTTCCTTTGAGCACTTTTCATGCTGTAGTGACGTGTAGAAGAAAAACCAAATTTAATTTGTTTGGTATGTTTGAAAGGTAGGAGAAGAAGGAAGAGGTGGGTTGTGGGTATTGCTACTACCTGGCAGAGTTGGTAGGGGGAGCCACCAATGCCTTGGAATTTTGCTAATTCCTACAAAATGATAGCCCTCTCGCGCGGGAACATGTAGTGCGGCTGTACAAAAAAGCTAGCGCAGCCGCCGGGCACACTGGACCAGCGGCCGGTGGTCAAGCTAAAGACTACCGTCCTGGTGCGACGCCCGTACAGCTGGGCAGCAGACCGTAATATTCTGGCACACCTTTCCCACATCCGACCGCAGGTGCTGTGTCACTCGGGTAGAGCTTTCCACGGGGTAGTTGACACCTTGTTGGAAGATCTGAACTCAGCAGTCTTCTATATCGACGACATATTGGTAGCAAATGATTCTTGGAATCAGCACCTTCGACATCTGGAAAAATTATTTAAGATTTTCAGGGAAGCCGATATTAAATTCAAAGGCGAAAAATGTGTATTTGGCGTATCAAAAGTCCCATTTTGCGGATTTATGGTAGACGGTAATGGTATTTCCCCAGACCCAGAAAAGATCGAACCCATTCAAACGTACCCAAGACCCAAAAACATTAAAGATCTGAGAGCTTTTAATGGATTGGCAAATTACTACAGAAGTTTTATTCCAAATTTCAGCGAAATTATGCATCCTTTATACAAGGTGAAAGCCCGCATCTGACATGATCCGGCCCAGGTATTGAACCTGCAACTGAAAGAGCTCACACTTCTTTGGTTTCAGTTTGAGTCCATAATCTACTCTAGATTTTCCAATATCTACTTTAGATTTTCCAATGCCTTTTCAAACGTTGGTTTGAAAATGATCCACATTATCCAGTTAGACCAGGCAACACTTCCACCACAATCGTTGGAGCATTTGCCAATCCAAATGGCATGACCCAATACTGGAACAACCCTAAAGTGGACACAAAGGCCATTTTTTTTTGCTCTGTTCATCCATAGCCATCTGCCAGTACCCACTTTCCAGATCCAACGCTATAAACCATTTATTCCCTCCAGCGCCTCCAGACATTCAACAATCCGAGGGAGGGGGAAAGAGTCTTTCTTTGAGTCTTTCTTCGAGTTCAAAGGCCAGTAGTCAGAACAAAACTGATCAGTCCCGTCCTTTTCACCCACTATCATGATTCAGGCTCCCCAGGGGCTTGTACTGGGTTTGATCACTACCTTTTTAAGCATCTCTGTAATCTGCCTTTTAAGCCCATTCCCGCTTAGCATGCGGCAGATGCCTATAACCCATTTTGATTGGATTCAAATCACCAGTGTCAATGCTGGGAGTGACTTATTTTGTTTGGCCAGCATCTCTCCGGGCAACCGGAAACACTCTTTATAATTCCTCAACAACTGTAGGAGTTTGGTTGGCTACATCAAGTTCCGAATCCCTTACTAGCTTTTCCAGGGGACAAACAGAACTCGGCTGCACCAGAACCTCCCGTTCCAGTAAGTCCACATCGATGATAGGAGAGCTGTTAACCTCCCCCACCTGTTTGGCTGTCAAACAGAGGATGAGCGGGGATCTGGTAGGATTACATAGGGACACAGAACCACCTGGCCGATCAGCAATCAGCAGATGATCCCCAACCACATGTTTTCCTAATTCCAACTGGCCCGGCTCTAAGAAAATGTCTTTCTCAGCCGTCACCAGGTCCATGCCGCTACAGACATTAGTGAATGCGTCTACAAACATCCCCCTGCTACTATTGACTGTAAGGGACCCGCTTTGTGTCCGGCATTTCACGGTTTGCTCACCATCCTCCAAACTGAATCCACTGGACCAGTCAGAATTACACCGATGTATATGGATAAAATCCATCCCCGGTATACCAGCTTCCTCTCCCTTCAATCCACTCAATACCAGACAATTCTGTGCGTACCATATGCCACCAATTCTGAGAGCCATTCATACACATGCTTGTGTTGTAAATGGTGGTTGGTACAGGTCTGCAAAGCATGTCAAGTGGCACGGCATCAAAAACAGCTTCGTCGACAATGTGTCATACACCCACCTCTTGAGCAGGGTACATTGTGTGCCCCAATCCAGTCACATTCACTAGGGTCACATCAGCATTCATTGTTGCCAACAACGGACCATTCATGTTGGATACTTTTATGTCAAAGTCCTTGAGATCACTTGCTCGCTTCAGAAGTATAACCCCTATACTCCTCCTTCAGTATTTGTCCCGGCGAGGAAGCATGCTCTGGCGCACCCATGCCCACTGACACCAAGCAATCTGTGCCAGTCATCTTCCCAGCGCTATGATCTTGGGCTTCCCCTAGCCGAAGGGAGGGCACCTCATGCCTCTCATGCAGCGGTGTGTGTATCTTCCTCCAGGTCCCACTTATCACCGTCTGAGAGGGCCCTTGGCAGTTATCCGGTGACTTGGCCTTACGCACTTCTGTTTCCTTGACTAATAGCCTTCAAGTACTCCATTTGCTGTTGACAGTCCACCACCTTATGCCCCTCTTCCCTGCAGTAATAGCAGCGAATCGTGCAGAGAAGCCCGTTCTGGAAGGTGGCCTTAATATTCCACCCCCTCCCCCCGCAAATTCGTCTTTCTTTCCGGCTTTTTGAAGACACCCACCTTGACCTTCACCTGCAAAGACCAAAACGCCTGTAACTTGGCCAAATTGCCATCTGTCTGCCCACACAGATTCTCGGTACTGTGCTCCTCGTCCTATCCTCTTTCTGTAGGGAGAGGGATGCCCAACACACCAAGTGACATCACTTTGGCTCCCATCCCCACTCCGCAACATACATACCTGTAGCAGGTCGCACAGGCCCCGTGCCGTCACAACATTTTTGGGCTCCTGCAAGGCAACATAGTGGATCATTTCCGGATCAATTAATCAGTGGTATCCCCTTTCCCAAATGTGTGTAGGGCTTTTTCTGAGACTAAAGTCATGGGCGGAGGATTGGTCTTAACACCTGTTCCCCCTTCCCTTTTTGTTTGGCCAAATTCTGCTAACTCATGCATCAGTCAGGCATATGAGGCGTCCAACAGAGCTTCTGGCTTCGTTTGTATTGGTGTGCTCTGTATGTACCATGGTACAGCCTCGACTCGGGCTTTCTCTAATTGCTTTAAAAGGTTGGTTCTCACTGTGTCCTCCCTTTGCCGAGCCATGTTGTGGTCCCTCTCCCTTCTAGTACATTCCCCATCCAATTCTCGATGCAGCCTCACCATTTCATCCTCCTGTACTATCAGCCGATTCCGCAAAAATTATTTTCTTGCTCTGGCCAGGTCTTCAGCCATCTCAGCCGCTGCTTGCAACACTTCCCGTCCCTGCCTGGCAGTTGCATTGATAGATTTGGATTACAAACCTAACTGTTTGACTGAGAAACAACACCACTTGCGATGGCACACAATCTTACACCATCTTGTCATAAGAAAACTTTCCCAAATAAACTTCTTGCTGTATTCCATATAGACTATATAATCTTGTGGGACAAAGTTGCCCTCCCCCCCACCCTGATTTTCAAATAGTTTCCTACTTCACTGTATACTTATAATTAAGTGTCATTGAATGCGGAGAAATCATATCATCTAACATATATTTTACCTTTTATTCACGTGGATGAAACATTTTACATTCATATCTACCTCTTTAGTATTAGCTGAGTACAGTATGTCGCCAATGATAGGTAAATGCACCATTTTCAAGAGACTTTATATTTTCATTGCTATTTTTGTTTGTTATCTGTGTTGGTTATATTGTAACTCATCAGTAGATAGGACAAAGAATATATCTGGTAGTGAACCAGAGCAAGGTCAGTATGCTGCAGTGGGAAGAGCAGATGTCTGGCTAGCATGGAGCTACTCAGATGACCTGCCACAGGAGCAGATAGCTATGCTAAGTGCACTGAGTGAGGCATTGCCCAATACAAGGATAAATATAATATGTTTTAGAGAGAGGTGTAAACGAGGTTTGGAGGTTCACAACCATCGAAATATGTTTATTCATCGACAAAACGTGCATGAAATTACATTGGGAACCATACTTTCTAATTGGACAAGTAGACATCCATTCATAAAAATCTTGGCAGGGCCGGAATATGAGAGTCACTTACAGACTGTTATCCAAATGGCTTTACTATGGAGGCATGGAGGAATAACTATAAGAATGCCTCTGGGGATAAAAGATCTTAGGATGTTAGTAAGTAAGGTAAAGGCATTAGACAGGACGAGCTGGCTTTACACCAATGATATGCCCTTTGGGGTAATTTATATGGATAGACCTCAACACCCATTCATGAAATGTTTGACATCAAACTTCATCAAGGAATACAACATAGACAGAACTGACTTATTATATATACAAAGCCACAATGATCAGAGGTTTTATGAATGGCCTTATCAGTTTGATCTGCTTGCATTGTTGAAACTTTCTAGGTTTAGTTGCTCTTCTTCAAGTTTGGAAATTACGTTTTCAGAGAATTCTGAAATCCTCAAATATGAGCCAATTTTGGTGAAGAGAAGATTTGGGGTTCTGACATATAGAAATGTGAATCTTGGAGATCAGGTACAGAGTATTGCAGCAGCCACATTTTTGCCTAGAGTGGATTACATGATAGAAAGAGACTCCAGCACCAATATAACAGATAATGTAACAATGATCACAAACGGTTGGTGGTCTAATAAAGGCATTCTGTTATCTGCTCCACAATACATCTTCCCAATTCTAGTTTCTGTTCATCTTGCAACTCGTCCAAAAGGACTTAGGGTGAAGAGCATCAGTACCAAAGCCAATGAATACCTGAGAAAATATGGTCCTGTAGGTGCCAGAGACACAGAGACGTTACAAATGTTGAGGAATCATAATATTTCTGCTGTGTTTTCAGGTTGTTTGACTCTGTGGTTACAAAACCCATACATAAACCCCAAAAGAGAAAATATAATTTTTGTAAATGTCGCTAATCTGGAATATCAATTATTTCCTTCTAATGTGAGAAAAGGTGCCATGAGGCTGACACATGCTTCTTCGAAGTACAATCTGAAGGACCCACTTAAAAAAATGGAGATCGCAGAAAGATTTTTAAGATACTATGCATCTGCAAAAGTGATTGTAACCAGCAGAATACATGTTGCCTTGCCCTGTGTTGCTATGGCAACTCCAGTATTGTTTTTGAATACTAGAAACCTCTTTGGTGCAAACAAAACACAGCCAACCGACCGAATTTCGGGTCTTGGTAAGCTTTTTCATTTGATTGACTTTTATAATCTGACGAAAGATGAGGCAAAGTTAATTTTTAAAGAGTTCAATTGGGAAAGACCTCCTTCAAATCCTGAACCAACATATTTAAAAAAGCTAAGGTTGACTATGCTTGAAATATTAGCTAAAGACAGGGACATTCTAGATAGTGCCAACATGTATGGAATAACATAGAGGCATGGACCTCATCTAAGCAAAAGGAACCTCAAAAAGACTGATATGACTGAATAAAAATGAACACTGCACATAATTTGTTCACTTTAGCTCGGAAGAACAATATTGTATTAATTTCATAGATACAGAAAAGAGATTCTTCTATTGCAGTGTACATATACTTATGTATAGTGACCCACTAGTTCGTTGCATGGAGGAAAAATAAGAAAAGGACAATCGTCAACTATTAATATTCTGTTTTATTGCCAATGACTGCTCATATCCAATGGTAAATGATATGAAAGGTAAACAGGTGTTTACAGCACATGGTGTAATAATCTCATGATGGTTGGTAACAGAGATCATAGGAAGAGCAATGCTTTAAATAGCGGTCCCACCTTGTGGCAACCGACTATAACTACACGCCTTATAGTAATACTTCTGTGAGTAGTTGGGAAAGTGGCCGTCTTGTATAGCACTACATCACACCCCACACCAAGGAGCTAAACACAGGAGTTTAACTCCATTATATAGTATTCTGCACGATATGTACCTTCTAAAGATATACTTGGACCTTTTATTTTACCACGTTCATGTTTGGACTTTATTCCTGCCATCAGGAGTCCATCATTTGGACTTTATTTGTACCATCTAAACCACGGGAATGTGATTTGGACATACACTTTCCTTTTATTTGGACTATACTGTTGCCAACTTGGATTATCATATATGTGTAGTGTTCTTTACTACAACCCAGTTCTTCTTAGCAAAGAATAAAGACAAAAGAGTGATTTCCACACCGTTCTCTGTTTTATTCAAACACAACTAGCAAGTTCTTATTGCATCAAGGAGCGTATTATCCGAAATACTCTATCCGAAATACTCTATTCCTGTAGTTTGAGGAATGTATTTACCCGAAATACCTAGTTCCTGTCCGAGAATGACTTTCGGACCTGTACACCAATCCAGGTACACAGTACCACATGGTGTCTCAACATAGAGATGAAGAAGTATTAATCTTAAAAAGATTAGGTAACATTGATAATACACGGGCACTAGGGCCAAGGTTCCTTTAACATTATGGTTGACTCGGAAATACCGTAACATGTTGCTAGAGATAAATAAAGGGTAGAAGTGTGTGTGATTTCTGTACCCAGTAAATGTATAGAGAAATGACCAGCAGTGGTAGCTCCACCTGGTGCTTCGGAGAAGAACTAACCAATACCACTACATATGTGTCTTATATCGGTTCTGCCGCTGGATTACCATATGAATTTACCATGGTAAATTGGACAATATATCTTTTTCTATGCCAGATCTATGCTTATCTCTCTCTATTGCCCCTTGCCATATTGTTATTAAGTAATTATGGCTAGGGAGAGACTCGTATGGCCGTCGGGGGGCAAAGTCTCATGCCCGCACACTGAGACAGCTGCATGGAAGTGAATATGATAGTGGGGGAGTGAACACAACCCCACCTCTTCCCCTCCCACCGTTATGAGAGCTGAGTGGGTAAACTTCCCTGAATACATGTTACTTCTTTTTCAGGATCGTCCGTCAGGATTTCCTGAACTTACAATGTTTTATTAATGACACTCGGCAGACACTACACATGTATTTAGCGACCAACATGCTGGAACATTTCTTAAATTGTTGTATTACCATTTTTCAGATTGTGTGGTATTACCATATTATAGCGTTATTTGGTCACCATATATAAGATAAGATAAGATAAGATACTACTTTATTTATCGAACTCAGATTACATAAGAATAATCACACATATAAAAAGACAAATAGGTATACAGTCATCTAGATTAGATCCAGGTCTCCCAGACGTTACCATCTCGCACAAGGCAGTTATAATTTTGAAATAGGGTAAACTTTTACAGGAAAGATTAAATCCAATAATAATTAAAATAAAGATAATAATGGGCTGGCAAGAGATGGTACCGTATGGCACTAATACAATACAAAATACAATAAAATCAAACAATAAGATCTTATTAGGATATAATCCTAGACATTATAATACATTCTCAATCTGCTTTTTAAATTCATGCTTCGAGGTTGCCTTGTGGGCACTAGTTGATAGCCCGTTCCATTGAGACTGGGCTTTGTAGAGGAATCAATTTTTGTAAAATGCTGTTTTGGGGATCTTAATTTTGAAATTTTCTCTGTTTTGAGCATGACTTCTTGTCGAAATTTGTCTCAAATCAAGGTTTTCTTCATATTGAGATAGGTAAAAGGCAGCCTCAAGAGTGTGTAGTTTTGTCCTTTTTTCATTGTTTAGAATTTTTAATTCTAAGTATTTTTTGTCCACATTTTCTCTCTTTTGCAACGTAAATATATACCTTATTGCAGTATTCAAGAGAGTGTGGAGTCTGTTAAGGAGTTTTTTATTTGCTGTTTGGTAGAATATATCACCTGATTCAATGAATGGTATAATCAACATTTTGACTATATCAGTTTTGATTTTCTTATTTAGGACATAGCTAGATTTCCTTAATGAGTTTACCTTCCATATAACCTTATTGATGACACAGTACTGGTTGTATGGTCATTGAAAGTAAGTTTCTCATCAATTACCAATCCCAAATACTTGAATTGATTCACTTGGGTAAGGGTTTCACTTTCAAGGTTTATGATTTTATATGGCCTATGTCGAATGTATTTCATTGATTCTGTATAGATCTATGGAAGGTTTCTTCTGGGACAATTATTCATGTGTGTGTATACCTATGTCTTATTGTTGTTGTTGTTGTTGTAATAGTTTTATTTCGTGACAGACATATCATACATCAAATCAGGAAGAATCATTTTAGAGCTAATAAAATTGATTACCATCTACGGATATACTCTCGTAGATCTTCCAGGGTGTCCCTGAGTCTTTGTTATCATCTTGTAGTTTTATTATTAATGGTTTCATTTAGCACCTTGTGAAGTTCAATTAGCTATTACTATTACCTAACATTTTTTATAAACTCATAACACAATTTACATTTATACAGTTTATCAAATATCCGTAAAAACGGATTTTACCTTCAGTCACTTCTAATACAATACAGTATTATTCGCTATCGAACATATTATTATTTCACTTTAGCATAATATGTTTTTTAAATGTACATGGGCTTACAGGCCATCCTTGGATCTATACAAATATTTCCTCCATTTCTACTCTATTTATACAATCAGAATATTTGAATTATTACATTTTTTATGATACCTAAGACTTTTTCAATATCAACATTATTTTCTCTGTCATTTACCGTTAATTCCACATCTCTCTTAAACCTGTAGAACATTAATATTACCGTCATTTGTAGAGACCTTTCTTCTAGATAAAAATAGTTTAAAATCCTACTTTAGAATACATGCTTTCCCTTCCTTAGGTAGCTCGTTCCATAATGTTGGGATTTGATAGAACAGTGATTTTTTGACTAACTCTGTTTTGGGTATGGGAACTTTCATCACTTTCCCTTTCGATAAGGATCTTAAATTTAAGTTTCTATCATCAATGAATTCGGATTTGAACTAAGTCCATGAGCTAGTTCTAAAAGATGATCTTCCCTCCTTTCTGATAGATTTTTAATTCCTATTTTCTCTTGAAGATGGGATACATTTTTTCTCTTATCGAGTTTAAAAGCCAACCTTATAAAGGAGTTTTGTAAGGTTTGGAATTTGCTAAGTAATAGATTGGGTGCTACCATATATATGCAGTCACCAAAGTCAATAATTGGTCTAACTGCCGCTTTATACAGTGTAAGGATATTTTTGGTTGATAAAGCTCCTTGAATCCTCATTATTGCTCTAAAACGTTTTGAAACTTGTGATGGTCTTTGAACTTCAATCTATTATCTATCTTCAATCCTAAGTATGTATATGATTCACAGTAACTCAAATCATGTTCACCTAATTTAAATGTAACTTTATCACTGCGCTCATCTTTTTTCTTAGGTAGGATTTCCATTATATTGCTTTTGTCAATGTTTACAGACATCTTGTTCCTTCTACACCACAAGTCTACTCTGTGTAGATCTTGTTGAAGATATTCATTTACAATTTCAGAACTCTTGTTAGATACATACAATACAGTGTCATCCGCGAAATGTTGGACATTAGTTCTCCTTATTACATTTTCCAAGTCATTAATATACATTAAAAACAACAAAGGTCCTAAACCAGTCCCCTGAGGTACTCCGCATGTCACCCTTTCTTGGCTAGATTTGTCATTATTCATAGCAACACTTTGAAACCTATCTGATAAATAATCTTTGAACCAATCTATTACACAATCCTTTAAATTAAATGTTTTCATCTTTTCTATAAGTATCACATGATCCACCGTATCAAAAGCTTTTTTGAAGTCCCAAAAAGCTAATTTCGTAATACGTTTTTCATTGTTATTATTATAAATATGATGGAAGAGTTTGTGATGAGCTTGGTTAATAGAAAGATTTGATCTAAAACCATACTGATGTTTAAAGAGAAGTTCATTCTCTTCTAAGTAATCGTATAGTTGGCCATGGATGGCTTTCTCTAGTATTTTCGCAGGCATTTTTATAACACTTATTGGTCTATAGTTGGAAGGATTGTTTTTTGGGCCTGACTTATATAATGGAGTAATGGTTGCTTCTTTAAATTCAGATGGGATTTCTTTATTAATAATTGTGAGGTTGCATAGGTAGGTAAACTGCTTTGCTAGGGTTAGAAGACATGATTTAAGTACTCTCGTGGGAAGGTAAGGTATTCCTGATGCTTTTGTGTCAATTGATTTCTTGATAAGAGATACAATATGTTCCACTGTAAATTCTGTAAACATAAATTCTTCATCTGTTATCTGATCCTGGGCTTGAAACGAAGCTAATTCAGTGTTAGTTAGAGGTTTAATTTTCTTAGCTAATGATTCGCCAATATTGGAGAAGAAAGTGTTTTGTATTTGAGCAGCTTCCTTTCCAGTTTTTTGGTCACCATTTTCATCAGTTAAGCTGATATTTTGGTCTATTTTTATTTTTTCTGGAGTAATAAAGGGTTTAATTGTGTCCCAGAAGTGTTTACTATCTCATGGGTATTTTACTAATTCTTTTCTCAGGTGATCATTTTTTATCTTCCTTACTTTAGAATTCATTTTATTCCTTAATATTTTGGCTTCGTTCCAGTCCTCACATGATCCACTCTTTTTTGCTTATTTAAACGCTTCATCCCTCTCTTTCGATAATAACTTCAATTCGTTCATGAACCATAAAGGCTTTTCTCTAATATTTTTAAATACTTTAATCGGACACATTCTGTGCAAGAAGAGAGTTATTCTGTCCAGAATTATTTTCCAGCACATATTAACATCTCTCGATTGATAATATAAATTCCAATCAGAGTCACGTAAAATATCAGACAGGATTTTTATATCTAAAGATTTCCACTGTCGTGCTTTATAGTCTTTCCTTACATATCTATTTCTTTCTTTTTACTTAATAACAATAATTGGGTAATGATCACTGCTATTATTGCAAATTGTTCCAGTATTATTTACATAGTTAGCATTTGTATATATGGGTCAAATGTTTTTAGAATGTACAATTGCGAAATTCCTGACGTTTGCACATTATACTGAATGGGTATTGCAGACAAATAAATAAATCCTAATGATCCTGATATCATTGGAAAGGGGAGATCCATAGGTTTATGAAAATGTGCACATTAGTATGATTATTTTAAGTTTTGTATGAAAAAATCACTTTAAATGTTGATATTTTTGTAAAAACACCTCAGAATTCAATACTTTTTCACATTGTACCCCCCTTCTGAAAAAAAGTATGCATTCTAGGTACCAAATTCCACCTGGTTTCATTCCATGTACATATTTATGACAACTTTGTTAAGTTTTAGCCTTCTATTAGCATTCCTCTCAGTATGTCAGTCCTATACTCAAATGTCCAATATTTAGGAGCCAGTGGGGGATGCCCGGTATCAAACATAGATTGTGTTATACTGGCTGAAAATATATTCTTGACATATGATTTAAGATACCCAAAATACAGTCTAACATATCCTTAATACAATTTAGGTACAATTAGGCCAGTAATGGAGACATTGGCGGGGCCATACTTCAGTGTTTACATGACCAGAGGTTTTATACAATTTGGTACCGGGCATCCCCATGTACACATCATAATGTAGATCCAGTTTCACTAAAACTGGGGAACTAAGACCTTGTACATGTGATCCTGGTACCTATCTTAATATGCACACCAAATGCCAATTTTCCGAATCAATTTATTGTGAAGATATGAATGCAAATGATGTCAGGGGTATACCCGGTATATTGAGGGATGCCTGGTATGACAGGAAAGAAACAACTACAACAGACACTCTAACTGTTTTCATGTGACCAAGCCTCTATTTTTTCTTCTGGAAACCAAGACAACCACCATAATTATATAGTTATTGGGTAGGTATTCCTGCGATTTATTGGACATTGTCAACCAGAATGAGAGTGACCAAGGATTATACATGCCCTTGTATGGTGTGGAATTATTGTTAAGATTTTTAAGAATCAACCACCTGTGGGATATTCATCAGTCTAATGAATATTTATATGTTTAAAAAGTTGTTTTCAACAATTCTAAGTGAAGCATTTTCCTGTCCTATGTTAGAGGAAAGATAAATATAGCCTCACAGTTAACAAGAATCCATGAGGGTATGCCCGGTACCATCATTATTTAACATGATTTCTTTGCATATTTAACAAGTATTTCTCAATGGGGATCATGTTAAGTTCGTTTTTATTAATCAGAAATGTCATATGTATAATTCAACATACTTTTAGGACTATGGGGGCAGGCATGTTGATGACAAATGTGATATGAAGAGATACCGGGCATCCCACACAAATCATTTTCTGTTGATAAATGATAGCAAAATAGCATTATTATTGTAGGTAGGCTCCTCCTATTATATGTCAATGTCGCTTGCAATTCCTTTGTCAATGTACAAGTTAAAATGTGTTCATAAACACAATAGATACCTTTTTTAAGCATATTAAAAGAGTGGTTGATACCGGGTATCCCCTGATACCGGGCATCCCCACTTCAATCCCAGTACCCTTCATCAAGTCCATTTTGAAGCTACAAATCATCATAAAACTTACCCTTCGAACATATCATGCCTTACTGTACATATGTATGTAGCTTTATGCCTCATTTCCATGCAATATAGTTCAACTTTAATCAAAATCATGATACAGGGTAACCCTTGGCATCCCCTGAAATGTTGAATTTTTGTCATAACTTCTACCCATGTGTCTATATCTTCTGTATTTTTTGCACTAACATGGCCTGTTCCTTCCCCTAACATGTGGGAACGTTAAAAATGAGATGTGGAAACTTTTATTTTTTTGATGTTCTCAACCCCTATACATTTTTATTCAAAAATTGTATGATCCATTACATTGATTTGTTATCATTGATTTTAGAGCCTGTATGCATTACCACACATATTTCTTATGTACTTACTCAGTTGCATATGCTTGTGCCCATTTTAATAGCAACAGTGAGATGTCAGATAACATGTACTTTTTAGGGGGATGCCCGGTATATAGAGGGATGCCCGGTATATTTGAGAAGGTATTTATCTCAGGCCAAGTGAGGTGATATTTAGTCAAGGAATAACTTGAACTTAGATCAATTGTGTAGCAAATATATGCTGTTCATGTACTTGCTAGGTTTCAAGCGGTTTTGTCCACTTTTGTAGCCACAGTGAGAGATCAGATATAAGGTACTTTACTTGGGGATGCCCGGTATTATATGTAAAGGGATGCCCGGTATCAATGATTGCTTTCTATTAACAATTTTCTCAGGGATACTAAACATGATGAATTCGTAATAAGTTGCTATATTGATGGAAAAGATGTATAAGTTACCAGAAAACAGGTTTTCATCCCGTTTATGGCAACAAATGCAGCATTATTGAAATTATATTAAACGCTTCATCCCTCTCTGGTCTTTATGTCTGGCAGGGTAAGACGTGTGTAAGTGATTGGTGTTGAAGTCGACCACTATATTGACCGAAAAACCTACTATCGTGATTTTATCAAAGGCAAGGACTTACCTATGAATCTACAAATGGCAGTGATCAATGTAAATATGGACATGTTGTGGTTTATACGCCGATTTTCCACAATCTAGTGACCAAGGTGAGCGAAATTAGAGTGATCGAGGACACTATTTTCCTGCCGTGAACTGTTTACACTGTGACGCAGCTATACTCAGCAACTACTACATAGAGCTGTCACCCCTATAAATCTGACACTATCGCCGATCTAAATGAAATAATGAAAAGAGGAGCTGAAGGTTCTTCTGGCATATCTCCTGACGCTAAAAGAGGTGTGAGTGAAAATAGTTTGTACTTTGATGCAAATAACTGGATAGATTCCCCATCTGCAAATAAGCCTCCAGTCGTAGCCGATAAAACTGTCATGGCGGAAGCACAAGAAGAAGGTGGGTCGAATGATTTGAATGACTTGATCACTGGCCATAATGAACTAGTGGCATTTGCCACAAAAACCCACAACTTCGTTACGGAATTAGCATCATCTCATACAGAAGAAATTGAAGCTAGACTCAAGATAAAAAAGTATTCGCCGACTCCCTGGAATCTAGAGTTAAAGACTTAGAGGCAATTGTCGATAACTTGAGCCATGAGTTAGAATGCCAGAAACTCATAAACCAAGATCTAGACACCAGACTGAGAGCCAAAGGTATGGTCTTCAATGGAATCAGGGACAAGAGAGGTGAGACACTTGAAAAAACTGTCACTACGATTATAAAGCTAGTGGTACCTGAATTCAAAACTGACGATATTGACGAAGTGTATAGGATTATTACAAAAGGGAAGCACTCTAACAACAGAAGGCCAGAACCAATTGTGTTAGTCTTTAAAGCAATGAAAATGAAGAAGGCGTTTTTGACTACAAAGGGCAAACTTTTTGACACCAGACTTTTTCCCCCCACTACATACCCAGCAAACAAGTTTTGGTCATTCGAAGATGATGTGAGTGCGGAGGTCCGCAGAGATCGTAGCCTTATAAGAATAATAGCAAAAAAGGCGTGCGAGAAGAAAATTGATACTGAAGCCAAAGCTAAAGGGGACAGATTGCAATTTAAAGGAAAACTGCTCAAAGTAAACGAACTAGAATCCATACCTGAGGAGTTGCAACCTGGGAATATTAAAATGCAAAAAGTTGGAGGCGGGCTAGCCTATCAAGGCCCGCACGCTTGGGCGAGTAACTTGTTTGAATGCAAAATACACTGAAAGCAAAAACGTCTTCATTCTAAACAGTCATGAAGACGCTTTTTGTGCCCCCACTTTTGAGACGTTTTTTTTCCCAAAACGTTCTCCAAAACGTTTAGAGGGTAAAACGTCCTCACGTAAAAAGTGTTTAGAGGGTAAAACGTCCTCAAGTAAAAAGGTGTTTAGAGGGTAAAACGTCCTCAAGTAAAAAAGTGTTTAGAGGGTAAAACGTCCTCAAGTAAAAAAGTGTTTAGAGGGTAAAGCGTCCTCAAGTAAAAAAGTATTCTTGCAAAACGTTTAGGTTATTGTTTCTCAGATTATGGGTATTTCATATGATGGACTTTTTAATGCATCCATAAAGGGATGTGGGAGCTGGAACAAAAAACCACAACGATGGCAACTTCAGTCAATCATCATTTATTTAATTCTGTTCATCTGTGCAGAATAACAGTCTTACATTATACATTTTAAATCTAGCAATCTAGGCATTTAAATACTGGAGCTTTTTTTTAAATATTTGAAGCAGAGATCATGGCAGATCAGTAAAGATACATAGGTGATACATATGTGATTTACAGATTTAAAAGGTATTTTACCACACTCCATATATTTCACTGCACTCACATATTATAGCTTATTCTTTTATTATGAATATTTTGGAAAACAAGTTTCATCATTCAAATTTTAATTCAGTGAAATAACTATTTGAAAACAAGAAGACAAAGTATAACAGAAAATAACAGTTGACATGATCTGCTTCACATAATCACTCTAAAGAACGGACATTTCATATCATCAAATGCCTAGACTGAACAACTTTTTGTTAAATTAAAAATATAAAACCACTGCCTTCCAAAATTCACCACTTGTCAACTGACTATTGCTTGACATATATATGTCTATACAATACAATATAAAAGAAAACAAATCCTTGAATCACCTGAAACTTTGCTGGTAATATATTTAGACTCATATTCATCCCAAGGATATCAATGCTTTACAAAGCTCTAATATGCCAAATATATCCAAAACCTATTCCCTCTTTGAGCAATATAAACTCTATAACATTGAGCAAAAGACCTTAACCTAGTACAATGTACCATATTAATACATAGATACTCATAGAAATTCACAATATTCCAGTCGTTAGAACTAAAATTCTAATGCGTAATATCTACTGACAGTTGTTGTCAATGCAAAATCAGAGATCACACAAGAGTTCACACAATGAAAAGTACCATTTATATGGAATTTGTGGCGAAATTAACACGTTTAAAAAGAATCATAGGCGAAATAATATTGATACAAACTTTGGGTAACCTTCAATTTTGCCAGTTCTCTAATAATGATAAATAATACATTGTTGGGCTTTGCAGATCAAGTACATCCATACCATCAGATCAAGTACATCCATCCATACAAGTATATCCATACAAACACTATCAACTTTCTTTTCAGACGTCCTAGGGGGCATATACTATAAATAGCTTAGACAAATCATTTGCAGGTAGGAGATATTCAGCCCAATTATGAGCAAGGTTTAAGCATGCATGTCTTGTCATAGCCTAATAGCTTATGTAGATATTAAAACATCAAATAAATACATACAGGTTAACTAACAAGCGTGTGAATATTGCACAAGTTGTGTAGCAATGAGTGCAATATTCTAAGCGACTGAAACCAATGAGTTAGTTAACAGATTTATTATACCTGCTTTCAATCATGAAAGTAGAAAAAAATCGAATCATGAAATTAATTTGAATTTTACCAGTAATCTTAGCAAAAAAGCAGATTGGTTGCCATGACAACCCCACGTAAAAACTAGTGAAATACGCACTATGCCTAAATCACTCTAGATACTTGTGTTTAGAGCTAATTCCTTATAGCTTAACATTTGAAGTATTCCGCTCGTTGTTAGCAGAAATGCACTGCGTCATAGGCTTGGCAGCTGATGCTGATGCTAAATCTCCATTATATGATTGTTTATAATCATGCTTTTATACAGCTCCTTTTGCACCAATAGTATAGATTGAAAAGAACAACCCTGATTATCATTAAACATTCTTCCTAGGGCAGGGTCATAGTCTATTGTGAAATTGTGCAGATTCTGGCATTCATAGCCTGGTTGGCTTGGTACTAGTGGTAGTTTAACTTGGATCCAGTAGCCCGTAGTTTGTTGCAAATTGTATGGGTATCACTGAATCAATATCCTCCTTTTCATTCGGTCTGTTGTTCTT
Source organism: Sthenelais limicola (assembly GCA_942159475.1). Lineage (NCBI taxonomy): Eukaryota > Metazoa > Annelida > Polychaeta > Phyllodocida > Sigalionidae > Sthenelais > Sthenelais limicola. Next base: position 130,015,140 of record OW804098.1, on the reverse strand, counting down.
GACTGCCTCTGTAATATAATGAATCAGGAATAATGTGAATTAAGTTGAATATTTTCTTCACTAATTGTTACACATATCTGGAATAACCATTTGTAACAAATATTCTTAAAATTAATGTAATGATCATTCAACATTTCACTTCATCGCATCATATAACTGATATATTACAGATCTTACCTTGTTAGTTGAATAGCAAATGTCAGGAATTATATATGAGTTAACAACGGTCAAAATAAGGGGGAAAATACAGGTGGCCCCACCAAGCAAGCTAATGACAGAATTAGCTTGGATGTCAGAATTTCTGGTTCCCAAGACAAACATCAAAATAGTTTAATTGATTAATAATTCATAATTTCTGGGTAAAAACTTTTGCACTCCTGAATATGTCCATCTGGCATATTAATATTTACACAGGCACAGCTTCCCATGAAACATGCACCGAAGCCTGCCTATAGCCCAAGTTAGGACCATAAATAGTCTCCAAACATCCCTGATATCTTTCTGTTTTCTTAATACTGGTTTGGTAAACATATGATATATAAAATCAGAGCTTACAACAATATTTGCTTCTAAAAATTTGAAACAACAAAATAGGGACCCAAGGGTAGAACAACACATTTCGAAAGTGTCAATGCTATGGGCTATATTATGTCTCTAGATATATTATAGTCCCTTAGTGAGAGTGCTCAGTCCCTCCACAGTGTTGAAGTGGGGTCCCATCATCCAACTTCCGCTCTGATTCTTCCATGAGAGAAATAGGATGGAACTTGAGCTGTGAAAACACCCAGTCTTTTATGGAGGAAGACCTGCCCACTATACCGCACCACTGACGGGGCCAGGGTGGCCAAAAGCAGCGGAATATGCCCGCCGTTTCTGGCCCTTCTTGACTTGACATGGTGAATTTTCCAGGGTCAGATAAGATAGAATAAAATAATTATCTGGTTATACTTTCAACCAGAATGAGATCTGATGAATTTTTGAGAGAAAGTTTGAGTGGATTATCATTATATAATCTAGTCTTGGGATTTGTTAGAAGTTTGGCCTCTTGTTTTTGGTATCAGAATGGCATGAAGACTCACTGGTATGGTGCCCGGTATGGACGGTTATATTTATGTCAACCCTCGTCATCAGGCTCATACAGGGAAAAAATATCAGTAGGAATTTTGAGCCATGTACCTATATAACTCCAAACAGGAGGGAAATGTATAAGGCTTCTTGAAAACTTGAAAATACAACAGAATAAACACCATGTTTATAGTAGGTAGATGTGGCAGTATTCACCTAAACCTGTACGACCATTGAATGAAAAAAAATCAAAAAATCCCCAGAATGGATAAAACCACCTAGGGTGGAAGATTTTAAGTCGAAAACACCCATGTTTATTTCGATTCTGTTCAACAGAGCAGAACGTGGATGTTATTTTCTCTGCTGGATGATGTCATATTAAACACTTCATCCAGCAAGTGGTCTGATGCTCAAATTGGCCTATCTGAGAATTTGTTGGTCTGCATAAAATCCAGACTGTCTCCACTGTTGCAATTTGGCAGAGACTGATGGTCCCTGGTCTCCCTATTCACTATGTTGCACACTGTGCCAACAGGTATCTCATCTAAAACAATATATGTTTCCATTATAATGTTCATTGTTTTTACTGTCCTATCAAGTCAAAGAAAGTTTAACTGTGATTCTGAACGCTAAATAATAATAAAAATATTTTTCAAATGACATAGTCATACCTGTCTTTAAATGCAATTTCTTCTGGGGAGATCTGTTGCCATGTTACCCAAGACTGTTCTGTAGCTGTACAGTGTTATAGCGATTTACTAGTTGCATCAGGAGGCTGCCATATCCGCTACCCAGGATATTATCCCCATCAATTAACTTTGGACAGCTTTCCACCATCATACTGGTAACAAGTGCAAGATCTTGCCGTTTGGGATATTCTTCCAACTGCAATGAAAAGAATCAAAATAAGTATTGATTATGGTTATATAATGTGTGCCTAGAATATCATTAGATATTTGGCAAAGGATAAATGCATAAAGGCAATCGTTAATAGCAGACAGATAATATTTAAATCTAAAATCAACCATGATAGAAGTAATTCCTCAGTGTTAGTAGACATAAAAAACATTTTTAACTGGATGTAGGCACCCCAATGAAAGTAAAATATTGCATCGATATTAATCTATGATATCTACCTAGCAACAATTATTTAGTGTTAGAATTATCTACTCTCCAAAATTATTATTACCAGTAGAGTAGCAGGGTGTGACAAGATCGCCTCCCGAGCGCCCAAGACGTGTTGATTTTGGCATCAGGCAGGTAGGTTTTTAATCAACACGTCTTTTGGATGGGTAGATTTTTGGTCTAACCTTAATGTGGCGTTTCCTATTTGCAAAGTATTAAATTTGCCCCAGCCCTACCGGCAACAAAAACGATAACATTGATCGTTTTCAAGACTATTCCAGGCCTTGAATTCATATATTTTCTCAACTCAAGGCTTTCAATGTCCTGCACAGACACTGCATTATAAGCTACTCAGGGGTTCAGGCTAACTCAAAATCCCCACTAGTCTGGCGGACTAGTGACCTTTATTCCCCACTTGTCCTCCTAGGTTTTCACTAGTCCTCATGGAATACAAAAAGGTCCAACTATATATGAAAGGATACCGAACCAGTGAAATAATGAAATAGATAGGCCTAATGCCTGGAATTTGGGGAAAAAATCAATGTCTGGAAATCAGTGTTTTAAGCTGAGAGTTTATTCAGATCGGTGGAATTTTGTGATCCAAACAAGCCTCAGGGAGGGGTCTGGGAGTGTTTCCCCCTGGAAATTTTGTGAACGCATACTCTCTCTAGACCTGAAAGATAGGCCCACTGTTTTTCAAGATCCTAAGAAGCGGCACACTCTGGACAGTGATTGTTTTTTATTTTAAAACCACTATTCATGTTTATTAATATAACTCTCCCCCAAAGTCTTCTATGAACAGCCACTTTTCTAAAAAAAATATATAATATAGGCCTTCATCAGGTATTACTGTAGTAGATTTCAAAATCAACCTGCCTAGGGGTTTCTCGATCTTCTGTGATTTGAGAGATGAAATATCTCGAGCTCTCCTTATGTATTTACAAGAAAGGATTTTGTGGTCTCTTTTGCTCTACCCTATAATAGTAAACATCCTCCCTATAGTAAACAGCCTTCATTATTAGGTTAAGTCGTAAGCATATATATTTAGATGTTTATGTACTAGTCAAAATCCGATTTCAATGTATCAACTAATAATGGCCAAATCCAAAGCTCCTCGGAAATCAATATTTTGGTGCCATCTTACATCATATAATTATTACATTATATTGGTAACTTCATTGGCAAATGTAGGGAATTGTATATTGGTTAATTCTGAAACCTAGGTAGGAGAATTTATAGGATGATTTAATATAGCACCAACTTACCTAAAACTACCCCATACAGGTGATATGCCTTGAACGACACCTTTCTGTCCATCCCACAATGGTTCAATGACTTTGCGGCCATGCACTCCTTGATCTGGTTCATTATGTTGGTTGTGTGGCTTTTGGCATCTTTCCCCACAACTTGGGTCAATAACTACATCTGAAAACCAAAGAAAAACATCAGTATTTCTCATTATGATTATCACATTCATATTTTCCATGTACATTATATAATGTAACTTACTATGTAGGCTCTAATATTACCCCCATTATTGGAATACAGTTGATAAAGTGTAGATACAGGTCTATTCTATAGTTAGTATTACATGAATTTGTTCATGTGTCTTTCGCACCACAAAATACCCTAGCTTGATTTTGAAAAGGAGGGGGTGTGTGCCCCTGTGCCACCCCACTAAATCGGCCCCTGATTACTTGAAAATATAGGTAAATGGGTGTGATTTTGGACTTACTTCAAGATTAAAATACTAAAGAAAGTTATTATTCAACAGATGTATCATTTAGCAATATTGACGACATATATAGGGAGTCTCAGATATTATAAAGATGTCATGTAAATGTTTAGGCAAAAGGGGGTCATAAACTACTGGGCATGTGGAATTTTGAGGTGGGCAGGTAGATTTTATATTAACCTGCTGGGGGCAGGTTGATAATTTGGAAAAGCTTAAACTTAAAATACCTCATAATTGATACCTCATAACCCAAGAAAAGAGAATATATTTATTCATGTTAAATATCACAGACAAACAGGGTGAAAAACGGCGAGTAGGCCTACAACTGTGGGTGCATTGGTTGATATTCTCGAGTACCAAAATGCAATAATGTTTACCTTTTAAATGCATTAAAACAACGGCTTTTCACATAAAAACGAAGGTTTTTCACAGTGTGCAACATAGTGAATTTGGAGATGAGAGACCGTCGGTCTCTGCCAAATTGTAACAGTGGAGACCGAACATTTTTTACAGAGACCAAAAAAAAGTCTGGGTCATAGATAGGGTTCCCGTGGTCCAGAGCACTTTGAACATTTTATCACTTGGATATTTCATTGGAAACCGTCGGGCCCTGACAAATAACAATCTCAGAGACCGACGAAAGTTCAATGGAGACCTGGGCGTCGGTCTCTGGGTTATGTTGCACACTGTTTTCACATACAAAATACTGAAATTGGGAGTCAAACTGAAATCAGTATCTTTGTAATAAGGATTATATTGATGAAGCTCTTGAGAATTTTTTTTCATTTACTCTTATATCATGCAACAACTACAAAGAAGCTATTAACTATACTACATCAATCTCCATCCATTAAAGTTCATTTTACTAACCTGAAAACTAAAATAATACAAATCCTGGTCTATATTTGAGATTAATATTTATATCTTGGCTATGTCATACAGGCATAGTCCAATCGGCGTGCACATAAACAAGAGACAATCACCAAGACCCAATATTAAGACGATCTAGACAATGTCCCACATTTTGTCTTTAATATATTGTTAAGACCTAAAGACCAGTCAGAACTCAGTAATCTTTTTCGAGACAAAGCAGCCTAAACACAGCTTTAGAAAATGTCTTTATTTTTTTTGCTAGAAAAATCAATTTGAGACTGGAGACAAAATACATTAGGAGCGCTATATTGACCCGTTTTAATTGTCTCCCATTTATGTGCGCGCCTGCATCTATCCAAATAATCGTTCTATTTAGAGAATGTCTACTTCAAACTAGGAATAACTATAATATGAGAGGACCTCAATATGCCCATCATCTATAGCTCTATCATTCCTGGAAATATATGTGATGTGTTTCAGGAAAATGAGTCATAAGTCGCAAAATTGATATTTTTTAAAGTGTTTTTTTTTCACAAGAATATATTATTGGAATGTTCCAATTTTTTAAGGGTTGATAACGCATGGTTAAATCAATCTATGTATCAAAGGTCAGGACAATCTATGTAGTATATCCCTTCGTTTCAAAGGTCCTCATATGGACTACATTTAATTACTTTACTGTTTATTGACCCCAAGAAATATTTGTCACTTTTTTTTCAAAAACGAAAATATCAAACTTAAAATCTAGAAATATTTATCAGATTATTAGACTGTTTACTATCATTGGAATCGGCTTGTTCTCATCTATTCAAATATTATGGTATCTCAAAATCTATTTTTTTCCGACTTATACTGTATTTTCCATCACATATATCCTCAATAACATAATATCGTACTCAATTTTTACTAAATTATTCGATGTCTGTACCCTCCATTTACCCACTCTTTTACTTTTATAATAAGAGAGATCCCTGCCATTATGATTTCTTACATTCTCGGGAGATTATTTCACAATTTCTCCCCCGTATAAAATACACTTCCCTTCATCTTTTCTTCCCTAGCTTCCATGATTTTCAGCAGACCTCTATTCCTTGAATTAATTCCAATGTTTCTGAGAGGGGTAGTTCTAATAATTATGGTCTTTTAATATATATATTTCAAACTAATTTTAAGACAAACATTTCGAAAATTGTAATTTTACGAATGTTGAAGAGAATTGTGTTTATAGTTATAAACGGACAAATTCCAGGGAGATATTATTATATGGAAATTTTCAAAATACTGATTTCAAAGTATGAAACTGGTCAAGTGTATTAATAACATTCGATATAGTAGGGAAAGATAATAGGGGTAGGGCGTTGTCTAGTGGGTATGACGTTTTTTGAAATCAAGAACTCACTGCTTAGGCTATATAAATAAATATCGGTATGAGATGAACAGCCTTTTGCATGCTTATCAAGAAGTTATTTCATGTAAATGTTATTTATTGAGGACAGGACCAGTGCCAAGTGGTATGGACCAGTGATACTGGTCCATAAAATTGAGTGCTGCCCCCTCTCCCATTTTCCACCCTGGGCAAACATCTGTTCCTGTTGTATTATACAACTTATCTATAGGCCTTCTCAATGGCCACGGCAAGGATTTTGCCGCACAAAAAACACATAATCAGAGCGTTAATTTCAAACCTGTAGGCCTGTTTAAATAGGTATAAAGGGTCTAAATTCCCCCAAAATTTCCACTCGCCCCCAGGATGAGTGGCCAGGTAGGATCTACCAGTCTTTACCAAATTCTGGTCGCCTGGGGCGAGCGGGCGAGTGTGAATGGCGGGCCCTGGTTTCATGTCTATTTCTATTATAATAACCAAGTTATAACCTCAAACGCCCAAAGTGGACAGTTCATTAAAAACTACTATATATGGAACCTCAGACGTGCGGGAGTGACCACTCTGACTCTGTTTCTTTCAGTTTTACCATGCCCTGGCCCCAACTCCGCCTCTCTGAATCAGCTGGTCTGCTTGTGTATCCCCAGCGCCTAATTAGGTCAGTCTGTGAGGGCTGAGGCGGGGGAAAAAAGATAAATATACCTCCCTGCTTAGGACTGTTACGTATACTAATTCCTCATATTCCACCTAGGGGAGGTTTAGAACCATATTCAAAGTGTAAGGCGTGCACGATAAGTCAATTAGAACGATAGGACAATAATTACTGTGTGGGCAAAATGGCCATCGATCCGACCAAACACCCCATTATCGTCCAAGCCTAACGGGTCACTAGTAACTTAGGATTTGTAGTTAGATTTCCAATAATTCAAGTCATTATTGATAGAAGAAAGTACTTACTTGTATTCTTTGGTGTTCTCAGATGTAGATATATAAATAGCTGCGATTTGTGAGTTTCGTAAACTTCCAGAATATTTCAAATATCTGATGCTGTTGAAGGAAGGGAAGGGTAGGCCTAGTGTTCAGTGATGACTTTTGCCGCAAGGTGACGCCATAGAACTGTAACCCAAAGTTGATTACAGTTCTATGGTGACGCCAATTACCGCGCCCAACCTTGCTTTGATCTTGGTGTTCAGACAAGATTTTTCTATTGTAATTCTCATATAGGCCTAACTAATAATTGTGGCGAAGGTAAATTTTAATATTAGTAAAGTGCAGAGGTGCCAAATAGGGGGTAGTGGAAGTCGGGAGATGTCCCGATTTTGAGGATGTTTGTGGCGGGAGGTGCAAAATCACTAGGGGTGTAAGGGGGCATGCCCCCAGATTTTTTAAAATTATTTTTCGGCCGCAAAAATAAAAAGGGTAGGTGTGGGGGATATGTGGGAATATGCATATATTTGTTGTAGTGCGGCTTGCAGTAAGACCTAGGCCTACTACAAGACAATTTCAAATGTCGTTGTCACTATAGTCATAATAGCTAACTTCATCAGGTATTTCATATATAAAGCATTAAAAGAAGGTCGTCGTGTAGTAGGTTATCATTCTGATTGAAATATAATATTTTGGGTATTGTTAAGTTATAATTGTTATCGGGGGCAAGATTGTGATGTCAATATTTATCTCCGTGATCAACAATAATGAACAGTGTATCTAATTAATAGGGGCCTACTAATGAACGAATCGTTGGTATATCAATAATAGAGAAATATCAATATAGAAGAAGAGCATTAAAAATTCTACATGAGTTGTCATGTTTAAATGTTCGCATCATGTGTACAGAGGTGGTTATATATCATTAGTCAGATAATATTGACTAATGAATGACAAAAAACAACAACAATAATAATAATAGTAATAATAAGCTGAGCGAGGTACCTCTTACAACCTCTTAAAACCAGGGGTGTAGTTATTGTTTAGGTAATTGAGAAAGGATCTGTAGTCTGGCATGGCATAGTCTCCTTTTCAAAATCAAGCTAATCGTATTTGTGGCGCAAAAGACATGAAAAACATTCATATAATACTAACTATAAAATGGGATATACACAGTGGTGTAATATACAGTTCAGGTAAATCGTTCATATACATCGTTTTGATGTCAATGATATCTGATACCAATCCTCAGTTGTCGTAGGGCTTCATGATAATAAACCTGTGATCAGGGTAGTTTCACTATTCAGATTTCTATAGTTAGGGCATGTTTCTGATAGATAATGTGATTTCATAATTTGGAAATTTTGGCGGGAGGTTTTGATGTCAAGTCAGGAGGTTGGGAGGAATTGTAGCTAGTTGTCAATATGTCTGAAAAATCGGGAGATCTCCCACCAAGTCAGGAGGTTTGGCACCTCTGAAAGTGTGAGATCGACAGATTGCGTTTGTGACTTGATCTATGGTTGGCACCTTGAAAATCAAAGACAGGTGCGTGAAGGTGTAGCCAATGTAGGCCTATGTCCCCGGTAATTTCTCTAAGAACATTATAAATAGAGCAATATTATTCTGACATTGTGTGATATGATTTTAAGCCTAAATTTGTTCAAGCAAAATTTTATAGATTATTTCCTGCTAACTATCCAGATTTAAACAACATGTTAGATATTCACATATTTGTGTATCTTTAATACTCTTAAAGGTAAATACCAGTGTCATCGGCAGTGCTGCAGGTCGGAATTCAAGGAATTAATGCATGAAAACATAGGTGTAACAATAGTTTTCTACAAACCCTGCCTTGAGAAGAACATGGTTTGGTGGATACAAAAAGGATACAAACCAGTCAACATAATGTGTTGCGTTACAGGGAAATGAGTCACAAGTCGCAAAAAATGGATTTTGAAATTTATTAATATTTTTGGGTGGATAATTACTAATAAAGTATCTAAATAGTAACAATTGGAAAGAACTATTGAACAATGCTTAATATAAATAATATGTAATTTTGGATAATACAGAAGATCTGCTTCACAGAGTTTTCATTCCCGTTCGGTATATGATTGAAATATTGATTCAATGTAAGCTGATACTGAATGAAAGTTGTTATATATATATAAATATATACCATATGATGACTTTAGAAATGCATAGATAGGCTATATTAAATACATTGCCTTGAAATGCTGTACATTTGTTAAGGTTACCAGCAGCAGTAAGCATGTCTGATTATGTTCAACTGTATCTTGAACCTGATTTTCGTCTTAAATCAGGGTTATTTGAGAGGAGTGGTGAAGGCAAATTGTACATTTTCTAGCAATTTCAGTCGGTAGTATAGACATTATAAGTGAGCTTGGTTTCCTGATAAGGTATTGGGGTCGTGTGAAATGTTTCTACTATATTATACTATTGGAGGGTAATGCAAAATCATCCTCCGTGCCTCCCGCACACGCACACCCCCACCCCAAAAAAGTTTGCTCACCCTCCCCCCCCCCCCCCGCAATATTTTATCTGTTTCGCAGCGCCTGAGATATTAGCCTAGCCAAGGTTTACACGGCGGGCAGCAACCTGAGGGACGCGGTAACACAGGCGTGAGGCCGGGTCACGCTGGGGTCAGCCTACCCCGGCCCAGAGCGCGTAGGTGAGGTGGGGGCGAGGAGGACGTCACGGTTAGGGATTGGCGCTACTAGGTATAGGACCATACTTTCACAGTGAGAATTAATCCAAAGTTAAATAAAGAACAGGCAAATCCACAGTCCTTTAATTCATATACCAGGGACAACTGGGCGCCGAACTTGTACCATCATAGGACTGGTATAGGGGCTTGAAGGCAGGACATATAAATACCAATTTGTTAAGCATGTCACAATACAACATGGCCATCCAGGGTTGATTATTAAATATGGAATTATTTCAATCAAATGGATTTGTAGGTCTATCAAGGACATGACGAAATAGGTATGAAAATTAATGTCAACATTTTTAGAATTGTATAGTAGAGAATATATATTTTCAGGAAATGATACCCCTAAACCTCTCCATTCATTTATTTCCGATTTCCGAAATGCAAGACTTTTCTGAGAATACATCATTAATTAATGTGCTGCCAGGAAACCCTTTGCCATAATCTTGAAGGTAATGAAAACGCACTGTTGTGCAGACTGTGTTACGAAAATAAAATCGTCCTCAAAAACGTTTAGATCAGTTGAGGTCGCAGCACAGCGAGTAGCAGCAGTATCTCCATAGCATTATGCGTCCTGGGGAATGTGTTGTAAACGGTTTTGTAAACACTTGTGTCTTCAAATGGATGGTTTCGGGTACAATTTTGTAAACGGTGCATTTACAGTGTACACATGATGAAGCTAAGATTTTTCTCAGCCGAACATGCCTATATGTATATCAAAGCCTTAAAGAACGGCCACTTCCCCACCGCGAGACGCATCCAACGCATGAAAGATCCTTTTTTGATTAAAGAGGCGGGATCAAAACTTTCTGTCAATGATGATTGGGATCAGAAAGAAATCAGCTACATGAAGTCTGTTCTTAGGGCTAAGTTTGAACAGAACAAAAATCTTCGTCGACTATTACTAGCTACCGGCGATATTGAATTGATAGAGGCCACGGCCGACCCTAAATGGGGATGTGGTCACTTCTTGGGGGCAGTAGCCCTTAGATGTCATAGCTGGGATAACCATGGGGACAACCTCCATGGCAAACTACTAATGAAGATACACGAAGAGTTAGCGGAGAAGTACAAGAGAGAGATGAACGAGATCACTCCCTTATCACCACCACCAGCCCCAATTACTCCCTCAAAGTTATCACCGAAATCAAAGGACAAACAACAAATAGGAAGATACTTCAGAAAATCCCCCTCACCTGAGGAAAAGCTGGTGAAGACTAGGGTAGATGCCAAACCAAGTCTGGATAACTCATTGGATGAGAGCTCGTCGAGTGATGAGGGCGAGTCATCTGACATGGAAATTGATGGTGGATCCACTATGTCGGCAAGTGATATCCGGGACAAACTTGATACCACGAAGTTACCTGCCTTCCTTGATACAAGTACTCCACATACTCCACGGAACACTAACATTGGCCGCTCAGTTGTACAGAGATTAAATCTCACAACTACTAGTGATAGTTTAAACAAATCCATGCGTGATATTCTTGCAGCAAAAAAGGGTAAGAAAAAAGATAAATAAATCCGTACTGCAAATATAACTGACAGTCGCCACTCGAACAATGGGAACATGCCACCACGCTCGAGTTACCTCGTATATATAAAGGATAATTTATTGGTAAAGCTAGAAAAACTAACCTGGAAATGCCAATAGAGTAATGTCATTTAATCCTCCAGAAATAATATAATGGGTTAGATTGAATCTGATATGAGATGTACTGTCAATAAGCACTGATATCGCAACTACACATGTATGTATGTTTACGCTCTCTCTAAGCCACGTGGCAATGTTTATGTTGATGGCCCACGAGGCAATGGTATGATAAACTAGGTCACTCTCCCGCAGCAAATATGACATGTTTGTTCGTATCGACTATTACTAGCTCTTTGAAATGTCTATGCTACTCCCTAAAATGTGTAAGAGGTTGATTCAAAAACTAAAAGTGATGTATAAATTTACCTGAAGTTTATATAATTACGGTAATACATATCCATATAGCATAGTAGCAACTCACATGTGGGTAAGCCATGCGCTGCAGAATGGAACCAAAATGGAAGTCGGAGCACGCCTGCACTCGGTGCTTAGACCAGAGCAAGGTGAAAATAACCGGTATGTAATGAATTGTACAGTTTATACCGTATTTGACTGTTTGTGACTGTTATACCAAAAGTTGTGAACCACTGTATTTTATATTTAGATAGGTACCCATAGGTATTATGGGCTTGTTTGGTCATAAATGTGTTGACGCTCGAGCACGCAAATCGTCAGATAATTCCGATGCGGAAAATGTACCATGTGTTTTTAGTTATGCCTCTGTCTATTTTTAACGTTCGCACTAAAGTGAAGTATACTGGACTATTCAAGCGTGTAATTACATGCAATATGAAGTTTTGCCAAGAATATACAATCAATCTCGTAGTGTTTGGAAGAAATGGCATTGGATAACTTGGTGGATATTGGTAAGCTCAAGGGGCTAACGTTGCTGTCCTTAAACATTAGGTCTATGAGGAATAAAACTGCTGAGCTAAATGATACCATCCTATGTGGCAACATAAAGATAGTAGCCCTACAAGAAACATGGTTAGACGGGGCTGATAAGGATGACTATATCTTACACAATAAAAATTATAAAATATACAGGGAGGACAGAACTACCATAGTGAATGGACACGTAAAAAAAGGTGGTGGATTATGCTGCCTAGTTGATAAAAACTTCAGCATCGACTCTGTAATATTTGCGAATCTTAACAGGTGTAATGAACACATAGAAGCACAGATCCTTAGATGCAAACCTGGCAACAGGAAGAAAATCATAATCTCTAACTTATACCGCCCACCGGCTGGAAATAAGAGGATATTTATTGATAATCTATCTGAAATTTTGTCAGAAATTAAGGCTAATGCCCTTAACTGTGAAATAATTGTATGTGGAGATGTGAATATCAATCTGCTAGAGACAAAAAATGATTCGGCGCTCGAACTAAGCCATCTACTAGTCGAGAACTCCTTAGTACAAAAGGTGCAAACGCCGACAAGAGTGTCAAATAATAAGAAATCCATATTGGATATCTTAGCCACGAATCATAAACATTGCTTCAAAGCTGGTGTAATTCAGAATAGTCTTTCGGACCATTTTCCCGTTTATCTTAACCTTAAAAAAGCCAAAGGTATATCGGTTAAGGAGAAAAGATATGCTAGAAATTACGATGTATTAGACTGGAATGAATTTGACGTATACTGCAGAGAAGTTAATGATAACTTAGTAATAGATATGAACTCTAGCGTTGACCAAATATGGACTGCATTTAAAAAACCCTTGACAGATTATCTAGATGCAAACTGTCCAGTTATGCCGAAAACTATTGTACATAGGGGTAAGCATCTGTTGAATAGAGAATGCCTAAATGCTATTAGAGTTAGAGATAGTCTCTTTGTCATTGCAAATAGGACACATCTACCTGTAGATAGAACCAGAGCTGCTCATGCAAGAGCAACAGCTGCTAGGCTGGTAAGAAATGCAAAGAAATCGTACATATATAACACACTAAATGCTTGCAATCACAACAGTAAGAAATTTTGGAACAAGTTAAACAGGCTACTTGGTAAAAAGGAAAATAAATTGCCAGAGATGTTCTATCATGAAAATAAAGACATCACTGGGCTTGAAGCGTGTAATACGTTAAATGTTGTTTATCAAAACATGGGTGAAACAAACATTAGGTCTAGTGAGAACATGGCAATTATTGAAGACGAACAGGTAGTATCAACTAGGATAAATATTTCAGAAGACTTAGTCTGTGAATATTTAACATCGGTCGATCTTAACAAAAGCAGTGGCTTTGATTGGGTGAACACTAAAGTTCTTAGATCGTATCTTTGTAAGATGTGCACGAAGTTTACTTGTTTATTGAAATTTTGTGTTAAGAAAAGTGTGGTTCCCAGGGAATGGAAAAAGTATTGTATTAAACCAATCCCTAAATGTAACAACCCCAGGAAATTGTTAGACCTTCGTCCTATTGCGATTGAACCCTTGACTTCGAAGGTTCTTGAATCATTTATATGTACGTCTCTAAGAAATCATATGGATATTAACAAGTTGTTTGCTGCAGAACAGGGGGGGTTTAGAAAACTTTTTTCGACAAATAGGAGTGTTTTCGAATTTACTGAAACAATTCTTAAAGGGATAGATAATGGAAAAATTTCGGTTGCCACTTATTACGACGTGGCCAAAGCGTTTAATTCTGTTGACCATATGATTTTGATGAAAAAAATGGAATGCTACAAATTCAACCCATGTATTATAAAAATAGTAAAAGAATATCTAACGGATAGGATCCAGTGCACTAAACTTGGGAATCATGTATCGAATGAAGTGCTGATAAATAAAGGGGTACCCCAAGGCAGCTTGGTGGGCCCCTTAATCTTTTTGATATATGTTAATGACCTTCCCAGATGCATTGAGAATGTAAGAGAAAATGTTGAACCTGCCCAGTCGTTTGATATAAATATTACTATCTATGCTGACGATACCGCTGTGACGGTAACCGGCTCTAACGTAAACGAATGTATCGCTGTCTCGCAACTATCTACTAATGCCATCAGCAAATGGATGCAGGATAATAGGCTAAAACTAAACGCTGACAAATGTCAATTACAAATACTGGGCTCGAAACGTAAATTGAAGCGAATTAACTCTGATAATGTTGGTAAAAATTATGTCGATGGTAAAGCTATTAAACTAGCTAAGAATGTAAGATACCTAGGATATGTAATTGATCCATTCTCATGTTTCGACAGCCATTTTATTAAGATGAGATTTGCTATCCAGTCAAAAGTAAATATTTTAGCTAGAGTAAGATCATGCCTTGACAGGAGAATAACATCACTTATTGTGAAAAGTCATGTGTATTCACTGGCTGAATATGGGAATGTCTTCTACAATATGGCTACTGCTAGCAATATTAAGAAAATACAAAGCGTCTTAAATAGAGCGGTTCGTTTAGTGTACTATAATGAAGACAAAGATTTTGACGACATGTGTGCAGACCTCAATGTTATAAGTTTCAAAAAAAGGGGAGAGATTGCCATTCTGAATCTTATGTTTAATTTCACTTGGTTCGAACAAATCCGAGGTCGGAGAAATTTTCGAGGTCCCCACACACAAAAGGGCCAAGTGAGTGGAACAAACTAGCTCCACATTTGAAATTGTTGTCATGGCCCAAATTAAAACAGCACTTAAAAGAAGTGAGGTGAGTTCAATAATAATTGTGGCTGGAAGGGAGTTGTCTAGTAAATCTTACTGGACCAGTAGTAAATAATATGAGGCTAGAATGGCTGTCTAATCGGCCAAAAATCGGTGTTGCCAGATGAAAATATTTGTTTTTACATATGGCGAACAAGTATGTCTTTGTTTTACTTGTTTTTGAGGCAAAAAATACAAAAAAACTATGTATATAGCTCTAAGTAATCGAGAAGTCGTTGTAATATCAATGTAATGTCATATAAGCTCAGATTTTTGAAGAATTGACATACATGTACTAATTGTTTAAATGGATAATGATTTTTGTATTGATAGTTAAATGTCTTTTTCACTTGGGGATGAGACGTATCACGTTTGTGAATATCTGCCAAATAAAATTGTTTAAAAAAAAAAAAAATATACTGAACTATATGTTACTCATCAAAAGACTCCTGTTTTGGGGAAATGTGATCCATTTGCTTTCATTTTCACATAATATCCTTTAATGATACATAGTTATGGATTGGTATACTTGTAAAGGAACATTCAATCCTTATGAGGATTTTTCTAATTTGGAAATTGAATCATTATGTTTTGAGTTATTAAGGATTTAAAGACCTGACCCTTCATTTGATACCGGGTATACCCCCAAAAAAGATCACCTTGTTTTAACTACAGTAAAAACTGACATATTGAAATCTGTTGAGTATAATTGGTGTTTTTAGGTATTGGGGACATCTGTGATACCAGTCAGAAGCGATATGAGTTCATACTTATTATTTTTTTTTTCAATCTTCCTAAACCTCACAAAATCGCAATTGTACATTCTAAAAAAACTTGACCCATATTTGATCTATGATGGTAGCTGATTTTCTGCTTACTCTAGTAGGGATGTTTATAGCTGGTGTAAGTCCAAATTGTTTGACAAAGTCCAGTTTACCAGACTCCTGGTTCACATTGAAATCACCTAATAAATATATGTCTTTAGAAAGTGGTATTTTACTAAGAATTTGAGCAAGACCGTCAAGGCCATCTGCCAAGTTAGACTGAGGGGGCCTGTAAATATTTATTATTATTGTTGTCTTCGCATCACCCTTTCTGCATTCTATTACTTGTGCTTCTAAATGGGCTTCAGATACATTCAGTTCTTTATATTTAGAATCGTTAACAGTATACTTGTAGTGATTCGCTCTTTGATCCGAATAAACAACTTAACAAGGCACAATTCCCTGTACCTCTCTTTATTCTCCAGTCCGTGAAAACGGCCCAGAGTCCGGGGTTCCGGACAAGGTAGTTAATATTCTCCCGTACATACAACAGGTAGCACCAACAAGAGTACATATCAAGTATAGTGTAAATGGCAATACACATAGTACAGAATAATATATGGAGAACATAGTGATAGAGGACTCTTACAGGAATATTATAGAAAGGGTAAAGTAATACAATAAGGGTACAAATAGTAAAATAGAGGTAATGTTTGACTATACATTACACCCAAGCGCAGGGCACCTCTATGTAAGAATAGATGAACTAGGCCTTTATGGCCTGCCACCAAGTGGAGCATTGCAGAACTACTACAATACCCCCCCCCCCCCCCCCCTTTATTTTAGATTTTGAAAAACCCCTTTTGAAAAATCGTAAAATAAGTCATAAGACAACAATCAAAGGTTAAATGGAAAATAAAATAAGAGAATTATCAGCGCGAACCTGAGTAAGAAATAAATGTAGGTTTCCTGGTGAACATGAAGGAGCATATAGTGTCCTAACTACATATTTAACAGAAACAGGTCACAACATCTCTAAAATAAAATTTATCCATAACCTCACAGTGACATAAGTCAACAAATATAAGGAATAAAAAGGTACACAAAGGAGCATATAGTGTCCTTGCTACATACAAAACAAGAGAAGTATTTTAATAAATTTCCAATCGTGGAAAAATAAAAATAACAAACTTCTAAGACAAACAGGAGCTTCATGAGTCCCGAAGCAGCAACTCGTGTACAATTCCAACAAATCCAACACAATATCAAACAGACAAAATCTTCCGCAGCAACAGCAGTACAAGGGCATCTCCAGTAGAACAAGAAAAAGAACACAAATTTAAATGTTAAGTCACTCACGGTTTTGTAACAGAACCAGAGAAAGTTCGAATGTTTAAGTTTCATCCATTGTGATCACAACATCCGTGTTCTGATTGGTTTGGTCGGCTTGGTTTCCGTTGGCCGCTTGTTCATTGGAAATGAGAGTGCCCACGGATTGTCCATCCGTGCTGCCCGAAGCGCCCTGCGTCAGTGAAGTAGGGCTAAACAGCCATGGCGGAAGTTCATATAAGCCAGGGTGCTGGCCATCTCGTGCAGGAGTCCGTGGTGGTGGAACTGGTGGAACTGTCTGCAAGGGAGCAGCCTGCAGGGAACGTAGAATATTGCTCAGCATTAATAGTTGGGGTAGCTGAGACAGATCCAGAGGCAATTCCGCAGTAGAAGGCAAGGTAGCAGGCACAACCGATGGAACCACGGCTGGGACTGAAGCAGTTACCGGATTAGGGACGGATTCAGCGGACTTCTTACACTCATCAGAAGGAGAAGAGGTACGCGAGTCGTTTTCAAGCATGGAAAGCAACCTGAAATTTTCTTCTTCCAGCTCCCTAACCCTGGCGTCGCTCTTGGCCAGCGATTTCCGTAGTCCTTCTACAACCACAGTTTGATTCCTGGAAAGTTCCTTAAGGTCTCCCAAGTCCTCTACAGAAGCTTTAACCTCTCCAAGAGCCTGAAAAGGTTCAGTAATCTCCTTCAGCAGAAGCTCGTTCCTAGCGGTCTCAGCGGCAGAACAGACCTGCTCCATGGCTTCTGTCACCACTGTTTCAGCCCGCTTACAGAATTCCTTTCCTTCCCCCACGGATGGTAAATTCCTTAGCACACCCACGGACCATACTTGCGCCCGCCTGCACACTCTTTTAGGAAGAGGCGGACCAGCATCCTTTCCTTTGTCCCCCAAGGGATCACGGGATCTTTTCCTCTCTTCCAGGGTGCCAGAAGAGGTCTCATTCGTAGCATCCCTTGCCACGGACTTGTCACTGCCTGCCGCACTAGCAGCACGGGAAGATGAGGACCTGCTGGACCTCCCATCAGAAGAAGTTGATCTACCCGTCCTTCTCATCACCCGGAGGTGTTGCCCCGCCATATAAGTAGTGCGCGTGAAAATGTTATTTGGTCTTATTGACGGCAGTACTTGTCTAGCTCTTTGAGCGGCTTCCGTCCTGGGCAAGTGATGTTGCATCAGCTCCCCGTTCATCAGATGTTGGATCAGCTCCACACGGCGGTCTAGCACCTGAAGGCAGCTGCCGAAGGGGCAGATCCACACCTGACAAAACGGGGCATGCTCCTCACAAAAGTGATGGAACAGCCGCTCTCTAGTAGCATACACTCGAACCCCTTCACGGTTCAGTGGCAGATATCTACAGACGAGGAATGGACAGCGATGGCCAGGTTGCCACAACCGATGAGCTTGCACAATCTTTTGGTGCGTCCCCGGATCCATCGCATCCTTCATAGTGAGCTCAGGCCAAATCGTTGTCTCATAACGAGACATCTGGTCATCGTCCGTCTCTAAGCTTTCATCATCAGACTCAGCACAAGTAATCACCCCAGACCCAGGTTGATCAGACTTTGGATCCAGGGGGACTAACTCCGTAGCATCGTCCAACTCGCGGCGAAACTGATCCATAGTTCCACGCTTGGATAGCTGAGACTTCCTCCATTCTGACCTGTGTCTGTGTCTTTTCTTGATTTTCTTGGCCGAACTACCAGAACTTCCAGTTTTGGCAACAGTAGAGCCTTTCCCTCCACCAGAGCCTTTTCCACCACTAGAGCTTTTTCCTCCACTAGAGCTTTTTCCAGCAGAAACATGTAGGGGCCCGCTAGCAGTGTGCCGAACTCCTGAACTTTTCCCCGAACTAGCCTTCTTGTCCGGTCGTTCTTCTTTTTTCTCATCTCGTTTACCAGAGGAAGCAGACTTTGTCACTTTCCTAGGGGACTGCGTCTTCCTAGTGGAACGACGGACCGGGCTTTGCTCAACTGAAGTGTCCATTCCGGACCCTTCATTCCGTTCCGTCAGAGGACGGATTTCCGCTCCCAGGGGCCTGGTCTCAGTAGCCGGTTCACCACCATCCGGAGGACGGTTCTCAGGGTCCAGATACATAAGGTCAGCGGCACCTTCCAGTAACTTTGCTTCCTCAGCTTCGGTCATAGTGACGGACTCATCACCTGACCCGTCCGTCCGTACATCCGACATACAGACAGCAAAACAAGTACGACTTCTAGCTGTAAAACTTCTCTAACTTCTGAAAGAAAAAGAAGAAAACACTCAGCATGGATGGAATAGTCGCACCACTTCAGTGTTTACATCCCTACATTCATTCATTCACACATTCAACTCTTCCGCCTATCCTATTACATAGGCTAGTAGGAAGTGGACAATAAAATCCATATCACAGGTGAAATATCACATGTCCTGCCTTGTAAGACAGACAAAAGTTAGTGAACTCTTTAAAAGAGCTGTATAGGTCTACAAATAGACATACTATTTGCTATAAGTGGTGTAGACAGCCACAACGATCCTACACCTTCACTAGTCAATGGCGTCTATGCACCGGTGTCATGGCCGACACCTCAATTCAATTTACCGAAATCAAATCACCGATCCCAGGTGAACAACAATTTCCCAATATTTACACACACCGTGTCCAGTACAAGACAACTTTCAGCTATCACATTGATATGGCTTCAGTTCATGACAAGCAAGTTTTAACCCAATTCAACTCACTTCTTTCCTTTAGGAATACAGGCCTTCGGTGTGCCGGCTAGCTTTGTTGATGTAGCGTCATGGAAGTATACTGAGGAAAGGGTGCTACACCACAGCGCCACGGCCAGCGTGGTAACTGTAGTTCCAAAAACCGCCACCTCTCTCAGCGCCACCTTTCCCGCTCAGTCTACTACTATCACACAGCTACTATAGCCCTCTACTGCAGGTCGTACATTCGATGTTAAAACATGCAGCCTGCTCTGATCTTCTGCAGAGACAAATGCAGAAACGTTTGTCCAATAAACCTAGTATCCACCTAGCCAATTCAATAGCAATTTCGACCCAATTCCTGAGTCGATTCAAGCTTCCCGGGGAGTCTTAGTTCAGTTAGAACTCAAGGGTTCTCCCAAGCTAAGCCATTCTCAGTGCAGTTTCTACCAGACAAATCAGACGGATTTGTTCTTTCCCAGCCACTTAATTAATTCAATAAAGAATTCCTCAAATGTCGTGAGAGGGCAGCATGACTATCCGATACATCAGCCACCGACTTCTCGTTGTGTTTTGACTGTTGTAGAACCATCAAGAAAGTTCTACCCGTACTTTATTCTAAGTTCCATATTGCAATCTAGATGGAGCTTTCCGCGTGCGTTTAGCTCTTGCAACCACTGGTGGGGAACTGTCCGTCTTCTTCAAAGGAGAAACAGGAACATTTTGAACAATGTCCAAATTATTCCTCGGCCTCCCCCTCTTTCTTTTCACAGGATTAGCAGAATCCGTCAAAACTACTGGGGTTGGCTGATTTTTCACAACCAAATCCGCCTTAGTTTTCCTGGGTCTACCAACTTTCTTCTTAGAAGGAATGACAGCTGGAGGAACTTTTACTTTCTTTTTCCTCTTCTTAGTCTTCTTCCTGTCCACACGGACAACAGCCGGAGTTTTATCTACGGACTGTTTAGTGCGAGCAGGGGGAAGATCATCTCCAGACGTCTGTTGTTTCTTAGGTCTACCCCTGGGTTTAACCCCAATAGTAACCTTCTCTTTTTCCTTCAGCTTAGGACATTCAGCACCAGCTAGAACTTTCCCACCTTCAAACTTCAGGATTTCTCGCCCAGCCTTCTCTAGTTTACGAAACTCTGGAGCTCTATGCAAGTTTATCGCCTGTATAGGTCCGTCCTTGCAAAGGCGGGTTTCAGATAATCTACATGATATCTGACGATTCCCTCAGTTGTTTCCAATTCATAGGTAGTACCCCCTATGAATCTCCGCACCTTGAAAGGCCCGTCCCACTTGGGACCATATTTCTTGTTAGCCTTAGGGGGACAGTAACTCCGTGAATTAAATCAACTGGAGTTACAAGTTCAGTCCCAAAAACTACTGAATTGGGCGTACACAACGTACTGGCATGCACCGTACCCCGGTAAGCGTGTGCTATACACGGAGCGAGCAAGTCCCAATTTGAATCCGAGTAGTCCGTCAGGCAAGAGAGCTGCTCGACAAGAACACGATTAAATCTCTCTACCTGTCCATTTGACTGAGGCCTGTACGGAAGAGTGATTAGCTTTTCCACCCCCAACATGTCCAACAAACTTCGCAACAGCCGAGACCTGAATTCCGGCGCTCCGTCCGTCTGCAACGAAACAGGACAGCCGAATCTCAGTACCCATTCTCTAAACAAAACTTCAGCACATCTTTCTGCCGTGTGGTCTGGCATAGGAAATGCTTCCGCCCATTTCGAGAAATGGTCCGTAATTACCATCACGTAGTTGTTACCTCTAGGGGTAGTCTTAAATGGACCTATAATATCCAACGCTATCCTACTCCATCGTTCACCATGGATCTCCTTCTTTAAAGGTGTAATACCTCGTCCGCCTCTAGACTTTCTCATGCTGCACTCAGGGCAAGCCTTTAGCCATCTTTTCAAGTCATAGCGCATACCAGGCCAAAAATATTTCATTTTTGCCTTCCAGCTAGTCTTGAAGTCGCCATAATGACCTTGCAACTGAGATCCGTGCAAGCAACGAAAAATATTCCTTCTCATAGAGGCAGGGATTATCTTCCTGACATACGTGTGTCCAGTGTTCTTACGCAGCCACCGCAGACATAAGACACCCTGGACTATCTCTAAATTCTCTGTTACGGATGTATGTACAGAATTCCTGTGGCTCACTAGACAATTGTTCTTTGCTGGGAA
Source organism: Sthenelais limicola (assembly GCA_942159475.1). Lineage (NCBI taxonomy): Eukaryota > Metazoa > Annelida > Polychaeta > Phyllodocida > Sigalionidae > Sthenelais > Sthenelais limicola. Next base: position 129,993,063 of record OW804098.1, on the reverse strand, counting down.
CCGGACTGGATCCGTCCAATACAGCCATAACTCTTTTCACGAGGGGATCTTCCTGTTGAGCATCCCGGATTTCATCTTCCAAGGAACCCAGAACAGCCACAGCCTCCGCAATCACAGCATCATGGACACCACAATCGAGACAGCTGGGGTTCGCGCATCTCCTGGTAGGGATTCGCGACAATCCGTCCGCATTGGCATGTTTCTTCCCTGCACGGTGAAGTATCATACTCTGCTCCAAGCCATACTCTTGCATAGTAGCTAACCACCTAGCAAGCATATCCGTTGGATCTTTAAAATTCAGGAGCCATCTAAGGGAAGCATGGTCAGTTCTTACGTAAAAATTACGATTGCAAGGAGATAGTGTCTAAACTTCTTCAAGTAGGACAGCACTGCCAATAGCTCACGCTTCGTAGCACAGTAATTTTTCCGTGGCTTGGTGAGGCTATTACTAGCGTATCCCAATACGACTTCCTTGCCGTCTTGCATCTGTGACAAAACTCCGGCCATTGCAAAGCCACTGGCATCAGTATCCAAGATGAAATAACCTTCCTTTCTAGGATACCCAAGAACTGGGGCTGAAGTTAATAAAGTCTTAGCCGACTTAAAAGCTTCATCACACTTTTTGGACCACACTATAGGCTTGCTATAGCGTTTCTCATTCCCCGCGTCCGTCACAATTTGTTGCAGAGGAGCTACAATTCCACCAAAGTTTGGCTGAAACTCCCTATAGTAGGAAGCAAAACCAAGGAATTGTCTCACTTCTTTAGCAGTTTTTGGAATAGGCCATTCCTGCACCTTAACTATCTTAGCCGGATCCGCCTGGATTCCAGCAGCAGAAACAATCCTACCCAAATATTTTACTTCTTTCCGGAAGAGCTCGCATTTTTTAGGTTTGAGCTTAAGCCCATATTCCCTAATGCGTTCCAGTACCAATTTCAGGTTGTCCGCACATTCCTGGACAGTCTTTCCAAAGACCACCACATCATCCAGGTATACCAAACAGGATTTCCAACGCAATCCGTCCAACATACGGTCCATCATGCGTTGAAAAGTGGCAGGGGCGTTACACAGTCCAAAAGCCATAACTTTAAACTGGAACAGACCCACACTGGATAGAAAAGCAGTTTTGTGCTTACTTTCCTCATCCATTGCAACCTGCCAATATCCAGACTCCAAGTCTAGTGTGCAAAACCATTGGTTACCACCCAAGGCCTCAACACACTCATCAATTCGGGGAAGAGGAAAACTATCCTTTCTAGTCACGGAATTTAGCTGGCGGTAGTCTACACAGAACCTCTGTGTTCCGTCTTTTTTAGCAACCATAACTATGGGAGCTCCCCACGGACTACTGCTATGCTCTATTCTGCCTTCTTTATACATTTTCCAGATCTCAGCCTCTGCTCCCTCCCGCCTAGCCACTGGCAACCTGAGATAGGCTTGCTTCACAGGGATTGCATCCCCAGTGTCAATCACATGGCCAACCAAGTGAGTGCAACCAACTTTGGTACCAGGCAAGGAAAAACAGTCATTGAAATCATAGAGCAGTTTCCTAACTAACTCTTTTTCTTCTTTTTCAGACAGATGAGCATCATTCACCAACTTTTCTAACGGATCTTCGGGACTAGGAGGGACAACTATATCAGGAGCCAAAAGCTCATCATCCACAATAGGCGAGTCCATTACCTGTATGGAATTGATAATAGCCGTCTTAATCATTTCATTATCCTCATCCTCCGGTAGGGAAGCATCGGACACTAAAGTCACAACACTCACTCTCCCTACTATCATGTCACAATTCAGGCGTACGGTGGAACCGGACGGATTGGAAAAAGCTACCACGGACAAATTAACGTTACCCGACACATATGTATTGAGGCTTCCCAAGGCAAAGTCTTTTAACAATCCCTGATCAGGCTCAAACATCAGCCCATCTGACGTGTCAGAGCCTCTACCCAGGTCTATCTTAGCAAGGGTCACGGACCGGGGTTGGAGGACCACAGGTTCTTTCAACCTGACTTCTCCCCCGTCCACGAACTCTCTCACTTCAACAGCCTGAACAGTGGACTGTCTCAAGCTTCTCTTCATGTGTTTCCATTGCTTACACATTACAGATACTGCTTGATTCTCAAGGAATAGCAATCCAGACCAGTCAAGATTACATTTATGGACGTAATAAAAATCCGCCCCAATAAGTCCATCTTCCGGACCTTTCAGGCCGGAAACAACCAGACATGTAATCATGTATGTCCGATCCCCTATCTTCAAAGGACAAAGCGCGCTCCCATGAGTGGTTATAGGCAGCCCATTCCCCATTGCACACACCATTTGGACCGGAACCAAAGGTGGTTTGGAAGAAAGAGAATCATAGAATCTCTTGGTAACCAGGCTAGTAGTAGCGCCAGGGTCAACCAGAAAATCTCCATTCTCACTGTCTAACCCCACTGGGGCATACCATCTCTCACGGACAATCAAATTATCCGGGATCCTCAGCGTCTTTGGCTGCTGTACAGAAACTTTCTGTATCCGCGCCGACCTGTTGGGGTTCTGTCCAACCACAACGATCTGACCTTCAACGGCTTGGTACCCGTCCTGTCCCCATCTCACATGAGAAGCAGAATCCGGGCTATCCTGGGAGATATCCGGGGAGATATCCTCACCTAGACAGGTGTTCTTTTCCGGCAACGACCTAGGATCTCTTGCGTCCGGGAGCGCCTGACCTTGTGTCGAAGCTAACTCCTTACTAACAAGTGCCTGAGCAACACCCCCAGTTCCTATACTACTAGCCAAATCCGTCCGAGCTGTAGTACTATGAAGCGGCGTCCCTTCGGCCCCCATATCGCTTCCTATAAGGGCCGTGAAGGGTTTTCCGGAGCCTTAGCTTTAGTAGACTCGGCCAACTCCTTCAAAATCTTCGTGGTAGGACAATCAGGAGAGATATGTCCTTCCTTCCCACAGAAGTAACATCTCCTGGGTCCGTCCCTTCTCCGACTGGAGAATTGCCCAGAAAATGTTTTCTTCCAGGGTTGTCCAGTCTTGCCATCACCAGGCTTCTTCTTGAAATCCCTATAGGCCTGTAAGGCCTGACAGATGACGGTTGTCACGTCCAAAGTCTCCGAACCAGAGGAGGTAACATCATCATCATCCAGGGGCCCAATCACCTGGGCTATAGCAGCACCGGACTTGCGGCGGGACCTTCTCTTCTTTACAGCCAAAGCGCGTTCCTGAACTGGTTCAGGAGCTGGCAGCGCAGCAAGTTTTTGGACGACCACACTGGATTCGGTGTCCATCAGGCATCCCTCATAAACCTCTGACCAATGAATGGCCTCCTGTAGGTCTACGGGTTCCTTCAGACGAGCCCAATTGGCCTGCTCACAGCTAGTCAACCCCTTCAGGTAAGTATGAAGAGCCATATTGACTATGGTACTATTCATTCTCTTACCGAAAGCGTACCTGGCTCTGCGGGCTACCTCGTTACCAAACTGCCGGACAGTCTGTCTGGGAGTCTGGCGACAAGCACGAAATTCAGCTTGTCTTTTTATACGAGAAACCTCGCCGAAATTCGCGTCCATGTGTTCAACGAATTCCTTCAGAGTCAGACCTGCAGGCAGATCACCCATATCCGCCAACTGCCGCTTGCATCCCCACTGCAACTGAAGCAGGAACTCTTCCTCTGACCAGTTGCATGCAACTGCCATTACCCGCATCTCAGACAGGTAAACACGCCAAGGGTCCTTTTGGTCCCACATCTTTATGACGGGCGGACGCATGGTGTATTTGCTCTTACCCGGACCCTGAGTATATTCAAACTCGCCAAAGTCCGAGTCGTCCGTTCCATCATAACTTAATCCCTGGACAAGGGATCGATCTTTTTTAGCGATCCAAGATCGCTCTTTGGTTTTCCGTGACTTTACTTTTTTCGATTTCTTTCCTTTCTTCCTGGGGGCAGGAGATTCAGAGTCAGAGGACGAGGAAGAGGATGAATCACTCGGATCTGACGGATCACCAGGAGAGCCAGCCACAACCCGTATCTTCGGCTTGTAGACATCTCCCTTTACCTGACCTCTCTCGAAATCAGCGTCCGTCCCTGCAGTACTGCTTTTCTTACCAGTACTTGCAGTGCCATCCTTCTTCCCTTCCCCTACAGGAGTCTTATCCGTCTGAGTGCCAATACTAGCAGACAAATCAGTTACCTGCACCGTATCAGATTCAAACGGAGTTTGAGTACTAAAACTCCTACTTGTCACAGAAAAACTGGCCTGCGGGCTTTTCTGAGAGGGTGTTTCCTTTCCTTTACTGAACGACCCATTAGCAGGGGAAGAAGTAGACATACCAGAACTTTTGTGGTCCCGAAATGTTACTCTCTTCGCCGTATCCTCAGACAAACCAACTGGAGATCCAAAGAAATCCATTCTACCTTCCCTAGTTTCTAACCCGGCCTGTGGATCCGCAAACGTTGAACACACAGGAGCAGACCTACTTGTATTCAGAGGAGCCATACTCCTCCGATGTGTATCTGCCGCCAGTGTATTCCAAAAAGGGGACGACACAGAATCAGTCTGAGTTGAAGCTGACTGATCTTCAGAAACATTCTGGAGACGAGAATGATCGTCTACCCGAGATATTTCACACTTCAACTTTTCATTCTCCACCTGCAATTTTTTAATAAATGCAGAATCCCTTTCTGTCACCACATCCAGTGTTTCATGGATCTCTCGGTTCTGGAACACGAGTTGTTTCATTTCTGCAACAAACTCTAAGTTCTTCCTTCTCTCTGCAGCCAAATTCTTCTGCAAACCCAACAACTGGAGGCGAGTTGCTTTCAACAAGCTTTCCTCGTCTGACTCCATGTCGTTTTCAGGGGATCTGTAATCCGTGAAGGCTGCCCGGTCCTCCCGGCCAGTTCTGTACTCGTCAGATTCAGAACCAACATCAGACAAAATAATTTGTCTGAACTGTCTATCGAACTTCATCTCTGCCAATGTAGTCCCAGTGGCAATCAGTTTGCCCGGCCGCACAAGTTGCTTGCTCATCCGTACAGGGTCCGGCGGGGGTCCGCCTTCCGCTCCAGGTGCTGCTGCCATCTCTGAAAGAGAACCAAAAAGTCAAAACCAAATCCGGATTTATTCCAAATCCGTCGCGCTTAGTCTTCAGGACTGGTCAAGAACTGGTCACGGCACCAATTGTAGTGATTCGCTCTTTGATCCGAATTAACAACTTAACAAGGCACAATTCCCTGTAGCTCTCTTTATTCTCCAGTCCGTGAAAACGGCCCAGAGTCCGGGGTTCCGGACAAGGTAGTTAATATTCTCCCGTACATACAACAGGTAGCACCAACAAGAGTACATATCAAGTATAGTGTAAATGGCAATACACAGAGTACGGAATAATATATGGAGAACATAGTGATAGAGGACTCTTACAGGAATATTATAGAAAGGGTAAAGTAATACAATAAGGGTACAAATAGTAAAATAGAGGTAATGTTTGACTATACATTACACCCAAGCGCAGGGCACCTCTATGTAAGAATAGATGAACTAGGCCTTTATGGCCTGCCACCAAGTGGAGCATTGCAGAACTACTACATACTCATTATTAATATATGTTAAAATTCCTCCACCTCTTTTATTAATCTTTCGATCTTGCCGTATTAAATGATAACCCCCAATGGTTGCTTGGGCATCTATTATATTCTTATGTAACCATGTTTCTTGTATTGATAAGATATCTATTTTTGTGTTCATAATGAAAGATTCCACTTGTAACATTTTAGGCATAATGCTCCTTAGATTCCAGGATCCAATTTTTACTCCCTTTTCACCCGCTAATGTGTTTTCAGATACATCAATCCGGTTTTTCTTTGGGATATTACCCTTTCTCATCATCATTGGAACAAGAGGTGATATTCCAGACTCGGTTCTGGAGGTATGATGCTACTGACTGACTTTTTAATCTTCTTATCAGATAACTCGAGGCCATTGAGCTGCGGCCTTCTGGACTCTTTTTAACAAGCAAATAATGATCATAATAATCCAAATTTTGTTCTGTAATCACGTCGTCCCTACAACTTGGGACTTGAAATTCTGCGTCAAAGATCACAGATGAATTGTTACTCTTTCTTGGCTCACATTCCGGGCCCTTAACATCGAACTTCACATAAATATTTACAATTGGTACGTTAACTACCATTTTTCGCACATCTTTCTTAGCTATCATTCTCTGAGTTTCTATAATGGTTTCTCAGAGGATTTGTGCTTGAAGGTTATCTTTGGTTTTCTTATCTTATTATTGTAATTATCAGCTTTGATAATTATAAATCATACTCTTTAGTACATACTGTTTTGAGGTTTAGCAGATGAGTCGGTTCACTTTTGGCAGAGCATTCCGAAAAACACTATTTCCATCCGCTCCCCTCTTATCTGCTTCCTAATTATTCATTTTCATATGATTATTTGTACCTACATTGCCTGTAATAAAACGGCTACCTTATTAATGGTAATAAGCTTTACATTAATATTTTACATTTATAGTTTTATCACGACTCAGTCAAGTGTACTTCAGTATAATTAGGGATTATACCACGATGGTTATGGCATGAGATTGGTGTACGATTCCATATACCCCACGAGGCCGTAGGCCGAGTGGGGTATATGGAATCGAACACCAATCGAATGCCATAACCAGAGTGGTATAATAACTTTAGTCCGTGATGGTTCAGATCAACAACAAATAGAGAACATTACAAAACCATTACATTACACAAAACAACAAACCATTATTTTAATAACCTTCATTTAATAACGGTTCATTTCTGCGTTTCGGCAATTAGATTGCAGGAATGGGTCCAGTTTGGCAGCGTCACGCTCGCTATACAGCCGGCAGTTGTAGCCAGAGTGACTTTCGGCATGACCCATATAACCATGTGGTGCACTTTCAGTAGCATTAAACAGCCTATTCAGCGCACATATGCTTCCCGTCGAAAGTGCCCACGCCGATCGCTTATAGCATAAAAAATAGATAATATAAAGAATCGCCGATCGCTTATAGCATAGATAATATCCAATATAAAGGATGGACATGTATGGCTTATAAAATCGCCACTGAACTAAAACTTGGCTATCGGGGGTAGAACTATATTCAAATCATTTCTAGCAATTCAGAATTTTCATTTATTTCTTTTTTAAATCACTTGACACCGTAAAATATCCGAATCGATCAAGGTCAAGGTCGCCATAAGCTGGGCGCTTTAGTCGGAAACTGTATGTTAATGCGACGGCTGGCCGAATGACCTACAGATACAACAGCCAATCAGAGGTCCGTAATCGCTGAAGTCAAGTTCAGGCAGCCGGCGTGTTTTTATAAGGTTTCGCTTTTTGCGGATCGTGCGCCCACTCAGAGTTCAAGGTCGGCTTGGGGACTTTCGCATGACATTGTCCGTGCGCTATATACATTACAGTACACAATGCAACGCCAACTGAACTTGGCACAGAGTGGCTATGCCTAAAGTCGCCACACTGCTTCCACCGGCTTGCTCGAATGTCAACACATGTGCGATTATCGAAGGGGAAAATGGCTTCATACATCCTTTATACCTTTGTCATTGGATTAATATTCGTTGACGACCAAAAAGACAACATGGAGATTCTACTACTGGAAGATTGGCGCCGAGAAAAAAGAAATTATACCGGTAAGTCATGTTTATACGAACGGACGGGGCTAGCCTCGATCTTCGGTTTGTCTGCCTGTTTCAATATTAACCTGGGCAGCAAATGGAATATCGAGTCAAGGTCTTAGTCTAAACTGCAAATTCGCTTAATCAATGGTAAAATATGGTGGCTAAGAATGTATTATTTGTTCATGTCGAATTGTACCACACGTTCATGTCGATTTTAATCACACATTTAGAGACAACAATGCCAATGGCCGCCTTTGCCAGTCGGTAACGACAGCCATGGTGGGGGTGGGGGTGTTTGAGTGTGGACCAATGGGAAACGAAAAACCCCAAATATACCACGGCAAAAGGGGGGGGCTCAGGATTATAACCAATCACCAGCCAGAAACACCCAATATACCATGATGACGCCGTGGTATATGGTCCCATATTGCACGGTGAATATAGCCAAAATCTGATCCAAAATGGACTAACAAGATACATTCACCCGTTCAATGTTGATTATACCATTATTGTCCAATAATTGTACCAACTCAGTCAACTGGAATCTATTAATTGTATCGTTCCAAGGCCAGTTCATATTCAATTCCCCAAGCTGGTGAACGGGAACTATACATGGAATTACCAAAGCTATTGGTGAAATGATAAATCTGTATTTCTGGCCAGAAGCCCCTTTCGTAAGATCATTTTTATCCCCGATGTGCATGGTTGCATTTCTGACATAGTTTTTACCTGGAAATTTTGACCTGATTCTGACCTGGTGCTTTACTAGTGGAAAACGTAAACGATTGTGAGTGTCATAACTTGATTTCACAATGCTCTATGGACCCGATTTATAAATGCAGTCAAAATGCTCTCAACGATGCTCACAGTACCAGGTGTAATTATGCAGTTTTGTATGCACTCAGTGCAGCACTTTTATTGCTGCTCCATTGCAAGTTTCATTTAGCTCCCATACCATGAGAAAAAGTGTTTGAATAATCTGGGATAAAGGTTCTAATAAATTTATAGAATTCCCATTATTCAGAAGGGGGCCACCACATCTGCCCCTAATAGTTTAACATCAATTTGGTCATCTCTTTCCAATCCACCAATTAAGACGGCAGGTTTAGCTACCTGCAGGTGATGTGTGTGTGCACTTGAACAATGGCTACAGGGCGCTCAAAGCACCCATACTATTTCTGTATACAGTTCAAGGGGGTGTTTCAATCATTACCATTTTAAAATCAAAAGGACAAGTTACACTAATGAACTATTGTAAGATGTTACTTGTCATGTTTCTGATTAAACGACCAAGAACATATATAATGTATAAATGCCACATAAGTTAATTAGCGGCACTTTCATTGTAAAAGAAATTGTAAATACACCCAAGTTACCAGTAGGCTACCGCCACCTGGTGAGAATAAGTGGCATAACGGTAATCTATTGAGAATCATTGGCAATCATTGGCCTGGTCAATTTATAATTAAGGGAAGCAAATGTGATATATATCGTTTTTAATATATGTTTCATGATCAGTCTGCTACAACCTTTCGGCTCTGGTCAGTGCAAAAAGGAGGGCCTTTTAAGAGTCTGCCGCATATATTGATGCTTATATGTGATCATAAACAAGACAAAAGCTTTAATAGAATTGTTTTCTATGTATAAATTAGGCTCTGAGACCAAACAAAAAGAACTGTCCCGCCTTACATGAAGTTAGTAAGTTACGAACCAAAAAATTTAATGATTAACATTTAAGAATTAATTCAAATAAATACGGCACTTGGATGGGTGTTAAGTATCAGTATTTCACACAATTTAGGAATTAGGAATAGTAGCTTTCTGAAATTCAACAACATAATTATAGTCTCTAGTGTTCAAATGAAGGGAATTAGGAGTGTTATATGTGATCCGTTTTAGGAAAATTCGCAAAATATGGATTTTGAGATATCACCATCATTATTTGAAAAGAGGAGATCAACACGATTCCAATGATAGCAAACACTAGCACACCTAATAATTATTTCTATATATTAAGTTTGATATTCTTATTTTCGAAAAAAAAGGTACGCAAGGATATATTTGATACAATGACCTGGAATTTGTTGTATAGATTTATATGACTCGAATGGCTATAAAACCATAACATTTTGATAAAAGAAATCCTGAAAAAAATATCAATTTTGCAACTCATTTTCCTGGAGTAGATCACATATTATGTTAAAGTAATATTGCGGATTTGCCTGTTTTTGCGGATTTAACTTTGGGTTACTTTTCATTGTGGAAAAATGAATACTTTATTGTCAATTAGTATATTTATTGATAGAGTACCCATTTGTCTACATTATGATGTAAAGGTGAGACGGGGACCTCTAACAAACCAAATATGTATTAATAATAAATGAGATAGAGTCTGGTAAATATATAAAGCTGTAAGTGAGAGAGGGGTGAGGACGAAGAACGGGAAGAACGACCAGAACTGCAACTACTAAGACCGTCCTCTACATCCAGTCACATTTACTGGCATTTATAATGTCCAACTTTTACTATTCATCGGGTAATCCCAGGCTTTTGCATTCAGGCTATACAGGCTCTTGTACTACTGTCATCAACCGGATTTATTTGTAAAAGTTTTCTTATATCGTTGATTTTGTTCTTTGGTCGAGCTCCATATTATTTAATATTGATGCGTATACCTTCGCCACAACTATTAGTTAAATCATTAATCTGAATAAATCATATATTTAGTCTGTTTGTGCAAGAGCTATCCCGGTAGTACTCACACGTTGGAAACTTATTTAATATAGACAATTCTTCAGACATTATTATTACATATACTAATATCATTTATTTTGTTTTGTCGCGCGTTTCTGAATAGGAATACACTACACAACAGTTTCAACTGTACCTGAATTTCGATTGTGACGGGCTTCCTTAAGGTGTTAAAGCTTTGCTACGAGTTTGGGTGTTTGCATTATGCATGTGTGAGGGTTACCCTGGGAGGGGATTCACATTAGATTGCCACCCTCACCTTTTCTCCCCCTCCCAGCCCCCCTACCCATTCACCGGGGACAGGAATAAGTAGAGACAATTAATAATTAAAAAAATTCTCAAACTTACTGACCACGCATGCGATGGGTTATAGGAAAATGAGTCACAAGTGGCCCAAATATATTTTGAGATATCACCATATTTGTAAAGATAAGATCAGGCGGATTCCAATGATGGTAAACGGTAACACACCTATGATAGGTACTACTATATACTTATATGTATGAAAATAAGTAAGCTATAGTTCTTGATGCTTAATCATTATATGATAAAGGAAAATAGGTAGACGGAGCATGGTCCATCTTGCCTGTACTATAGTAAAGTAATTAGGCCTAGATATAAAGTTAAACATACTCCTTTGGATGACCTCGGAAATATATTCAATTTAGAGTCTTGGGATTTGGCAGATGTATTCATGATACTAACAGTGCTAAACACTCCAAAGATGAAAAGTTTCCAGCTAAGGGATCTTGTTAATAAATCACCTCAAAAAAGGTGAATTTTGCAACTTGTGACTCATTTTCCTGTGACACGTCACATATCAGATATGCAGTAAAAGTCCAAACAGTTTTTCATCAGTACAAATATTTACATGTTCATCACTTGATACGATATTTTCAACTGCATGCAGCTAGTGCATTTACACCGGATTTAGATACATAATTTTGATATGCATTTATGAGTGCATCAGATGATGCACGTTGCATCAGGTGCAGAACCAGGTGCAAAACTGCTTTTTTGAGAGGATTGCACTTTTGTGACTGGTCAGTGGCACTTTTGAATGCACTGACGGATTTTTCATTGCACATCGGGTCAGCAGAGAACATGTTACCATTTCTTATTTCATCTGTGTGTATAAGGTATTTGTTTAGACCCATTGATACTGTTCTCAGTGGAACAAATAGCGTCACCGAAACGACCAATAATTTATTCATTGGCCCCTGCTGAACAGCTGCAATGTATCAGGTTTACTTCCTACAGCGCCCCCCCATCGCACAGGAGACCGCCTGGCCGCCGTTGAGCATTGACGGCGCTTGGTGACCCTCGTGCCGACTGGCTAAAATGTCCACGTCAACTGAACTCGCGCTCCATGCTTAGTCAGTGGGTCCATTCCCCCATTACTTTTATCGCCCAGGAGGGAATGTGCGCTTTGTTATCTCCCATGTTAGATAGGTGAATTACCGTATCTAGCAATAATGTGATGCTTTAGGCACTACCTAGAGAGCCAGCAACTCGAATCTTTTATTTTTTATTCCCGCTGTTTCTGAGCGGTTTGGGACATTATTTTGTTTATTTATTTATTTTCTGGAAATTTTTTACCTGCCAAACACTGCAAACATTTTGCAGCTTGGTCACTTGGCAGTGTTTGCTGCAAATTTCTGCCAACCCTTGGCAACTTGGAAGCTGGGAAATTATTTGTGGTTGCTGGATCTCGGAGGGGGTATTCATACCCTAGAACGCATGCATGTCATGCAAGTGGGTATATCCCTTTTGCTGTCCTGATTATCAGGAGTGTCTTTGGTGCCATGTTTGGGAGTTATTTTGATTTGTACTGTTCAAATTATTAATCTAATGTATTATCATTGGGTTCCAAACCATAGCCTATTCTCTCTATCTGATGTTTCAATATAATTATTTTACTGGTGACACCGTGCTGCCAACGGAATTTCTCTGTTGCTATGGAAACCCACGCTTGTCTTTAAACCTCGCTGGACAGAGAGACATTCACCACATCTGCACCTTAAGTTATTGAGCAATGTTTAGACCTCTTTATAATGATTAAATTTTAGGAACTGGATTATTTCTTAGAATCCTATAGAATGATAATTGCAAGTTTATTTATTGTATTTTTGTGTTTGTTTTCACTGCATAATATTATGTACTTTTATGAAACATTATATTTTTATTATGTATCATTGTGTAGTGGTATTGGTTAGTTCTTCTCCGAAGCACCAGGTGGAGCTACCACTGCTGGTCATTTCTCTATACATTTATTGGGTACAGAAGTCACGCGCACTTCTACCCTTTATTTATCTCTAGCAACATGTTACAGTATTTCCGAGTCAACCATAATGTTAAAGGAACCTTGGCCCTAGTGCCTGTGTATTATCAATGTTACCCAATCTTTTTAAGATTAATACTTCTTCATGTCTATGTTGAGACACCATGTGGTACTGTGTACCTGGATTGGTGTACAGGTCCGAAAGTCATTCTCGGACAGGAACTAGGTATTTCGGGTAAATACATTCCTCAAACTACAGGAATAGAGTATTTCGGATAGAGTATTTCGGATAATACGCTCCTTGATGCAATAAGAACTTGCTAGTTGTGTTTGAATAAAACAGAGAACGGTGTGGAAATCACTATTTTGTCTTTATTCTTTGCTAAGAAGAACTGGGATATAGTGAAGAACATTACAATTGTTTTATACTTTTATACTTTGAAATATTATGAATTTTGGTTATCTGTTTTCTTGAAACATTCTTTTTCATCACCTTTTGAGTATGTTTGTGAGCCAAATGAACCGGAAATTTTAGGGGAGAGGGCATGTAGGTTTAATAAGAAAATCCTTGTTCATTCCTTCCTTGTGGCTTGTGCTAACTGCTTTTTTATTTAATAATTTATTTACTTTCTGCAAACTTCATAGATGTCAGGTAGCTGCTAAGCCTTTGCAGCTTGGTCGTTTGGCCGTTCCCCAGGCCATTCCTACAGCTAGTTATTCCGAATTATTGCCTGTATCCTATTCTATTTATACTGGAGGGTATTTAACACTAAAGCGCATGACAGATGGGCGTGTCCTTTGCTGCCATGTTAACCAGGGAAAATTATTCCACTGGTTCCTGTCTTTACTATTGCTTCTGTTATGTGGAAAGTTCCCTCTTTCCTGGCTTTGTGGACGTGTCTGGCCAGGAAAATTAATATATTGTTGATAGGATGGGGGTGGAGATTGGTAGTAAGGTTGATAACTGGGAGGTTGGAAGGAACCTCTCTCCCTGCTTCTACCCCTAAAGTTCTGCTGGTTGTAGTTAGGATGGGACTGGGAATTGTAACCAGGGTTGTTCCTGGGATGGTAGTTGGGGTTGTAGTTGTAGTTGGGGTTGCAGTTGGGGTTGGAGCCTGGATAAAAGTTAGGATTGAAATTTCCCTGCTGAGTATATTGATCGTTAAACTGTCTATCTCTGCTCCTTCCCTGTTGATATCTATTACGACTGGCACTTTGTTGATGTTGGTTTCCATTTACAAACTGATCTCTCCTGGATCTGTCACCTTGCCTTCCAACATATGATACCTCTGGTACCATCTATGCCTCCTTTTTAACCCTAGCCCCTATTACTGCTTCAAACTTGGCAGCAGAATCTGTACCAGCTGTTACCGTCTTAGGGTTCTCTGCTGCAACACACACCCTAATATCCTCTCTGAGTTTACCCAGAAGGATATTTGCCTTTTCTCTTTCGGGAAGGCCCCACCTGGACAGCAACTGCCCCATTACCTTACAAAGAGATTTGGTATCCTATCCCTCGCTTTGAGTTCTTAAAGGATAATCTTTCAGCCTCTCATCAAGGGTCAGATCAGAGAATTTTTCTAGAAAATCTTGCTCAAAAGTGGCATATGGAACTCTTGTCCCATATTGCTTAACGAAATTGTTGTAAAAATCCAACGCGTCCTCACCAATATAGGGCTCCATCCCTACAACCCACATCTCTCTAGGGAGACCACTCCTATCTGCATATTCCTCGAATTCCTCGAGGAAAAATTCCCTAAAATAAAGAACCGTTGGTTCTTTGAACATTGGAGGAGATTTTAAAAACTTCTTCATGACATGGTCACTTGTACCAGAATTTACAGAATTGCTTTTGCTCTTTCTTTCCGATTGGTTTTCTAAAAAAGATTTCATGAAATTAAAAATATCTACTCTCATCTGCTTCATCTCTTGCAGCATCGCAAACAAAGGCTCTTGCTGTGGGAGCACAGGTTTCATTTCTTGAGGAGAAGCTTGAAAATTTTGAGGCATAGAGGCTCCAGGCTGAATGACTGGTTTTTGAGCAGGAAACCGCTGTTGAGGCGCTCCTCCAGGGTGGTAATCTATCGCGAAATTCACGCGTGAAGGATGGGGGTAGTAACAAGGGCTGCCATTGGTTGATACAGTCACCTGATCATATTGTTGTCATTGACCAATCAGATCACAGCTTTTTCCTGGGTTTTTGGCGGCTGGTCCAAACATCAGTCAAGTCAAGATCTATGGCTGTATTTGTTTTTGTAAGTAAAATGCCTTTGTTATTCTTTAATATACTTTAACATAGCAATGTGGGAGTAAATATAGTACCTTAATTTGAATGTGGTACTCGGGCACTTTTGCACTGGCCTTGATGTTTTGTTTTTTTCGTAACCCACTCGCCTATCTGCTCGTGGGCCACGAAAAAACAAACATCTCGGCCAGTGCAAAAGTATCCCTTGTACCACATTCTCATTAGGTACTATCTATGTTCACTTTGCGAATATAATAACAAAATACTTAGAAAGGATCTTTCATCAATAAAATCGGTGAAATCGATATGTACCCAGGTTGCACGGATGCACTTAGGATGCGCAGCCCTTGCACGGCCACGGACTACATCCGGATTCAGGGAAAAGTCCAGCCAGTGTAAGCCAGCCTTGCACATCCGGCTGCACTTTGGCTGCACTTTGGCTTGGCTGCACTTTGGTTGCACTTTGGTTGCACATCTGGCTGCACTTTGGTGGCACATCCAGCTGCACATTTTAGTATGCCTAGGGCAGGTAGGGTATTGCGGGTGGGGCTCAGATTACTTGGGATCAACTTAAATATTTGCTAATTGCTATTATGAGAATGTGTTAGTATAAATTTACTCCTCTACCATTCCCATGAAGTACTGTTTGCCAGATATTTCAGTCAGAGTAGCAAACTGAAGGCAAGTTAAGATTGAACATCTACAGCCCAGATAGCTTTTAAAGGTACAACAGCATAGGTTGCATCCATTTATACATCACTTATCATAAGCACTGGCCCTGCATGGTCACAGACCTCTGTGTATGAATCATTTTGATGGTTAGTGACCTTAGGCACTCCCAGCTGACTACCCAGAATCATATGTACAGTTATAGGGGTGTTTTGATCCCCAACATCATACATATACGTTATACATACAAACTCTAGTAGAATATCACTGATGATATTCATAAGTATTTGTTGGACAATATCAATAGTGTATAAATGCAAAATAAGTGTATTAGCAGTACTTTTATTGTTAAAGAAATTATAAATGCAATGCAGTGACCTGTCACGCCACCTAGTGAAAACCAAGTAGGCCTACCGCCACCAGGTGAGAACAAGTCGCACAATTGGGAAGTCTATGGCAAGAAGTACCATGTATTGAGAATGATTGGTTGTATTATAGTCAAGTCTACCAGCGTCCAAGCTGCATAAATTATTCATAGTTTCATAATGTTATATTAATCATAATCATATTAAATAATCATATTAAATATTCTGTAACGTGCACAGGGCTGGCTCACGCTGACATCTAGTGTCATAGGTGGCACCATCTAGGCGGTGCCTGTATAGGACAGGAACATAAAGAGAAAGAGGGGGAGAGACAGACAGGGAGATTGCAATTGAAAGAAAGAAAGAAAGTAAGAAAGAGATGGGGGGGGGGAGGGGAAGGAGAGGAAGAGCAGGGAATATTTTTTTTCAGGAATATATATTGAATATATCCAGCTATATGTGTGATGTGTTACAGGAAAACGTGTCACAAGTCTCAAAAAAATAAAAAATATTGCTTTCCACTTTAGGTAGCTCATAGCTCCCTCAAATTATTCTGATCTAGACATAAAATTTATCCCAGAAACCCACGAACGTCAGGTAGACAGCCCACCTTTCAGATTTACAATCGCATGGCTAGTTCCGTCGTAATAAATTATTTCCGTCGGCCGCATCAAGTCACAATATAAATAATATAATAACTGGTTATAGCTCAAAATATTGCTGTCTAATAAATAGCTCATAGGTCATGTATATATGTATGTGTAGTGATCTTTCGGATCCGATCCGCTCAACTACGCCGATAAAAGACTCCAACAAGGATAGACCTTCTGTACAGCTTTTATTAGCAAACACGGGGCAAGCTCCCCAACGACTTGACCAGTGGAGATGGTCCGGCCACCTCGTAAATCTCACACCAACACAACCATGGTGTCTCATCCGCAGGTTTGATGAATACATTCAAAGAGATAACAACCTTACTCACGGACGTTATATACAGAAGCGTGGTACAAAAGGCTTGTAACAATAATATAACGAGTGACATACATAAAGGGTAATATAAGAACAATAAGGAAACTTCTTCCTAAAAAGGCAAAACTAATGATATAAGCCGGTACTGCCCACTGGGTTAGTACAAGCGTACCAACCTCAGCGGACAGCACCACACAGCAGTAAGACTGGACACTAAATGTCCCATGCCTTTCTTATAAGATACCCAAACCCACTACATATGTATGTATGTATGTACGTATGTATGTATGTATGTATGTGTGGTGATATTGGGTGTAGGTGGCCGCTGAGGGTTAGTTCGTCCGAACCTCCCCAGTGGTCACTACTGGTCCGCGGGACTTTTTAGTCTAAATCATATGTTTTGCCTGTCGCCTTTTATATATTTAACAGCAGCCAGCTGTTGGTCGATAGTAACCACGACCTGGGTTTCTACCATTTAATGTAAGCTGTAGAGGCCATGATAAACCTCTCAGTGTGGATAGTGTTACTTATACCGCTCATTGTGAATTGTTGACTGTTGATGTATAGGTCTGATAGACACCTTTGGATGAGGGTTACCTGGCTGGCCAGGTAATCCGAAGTCCACAGTCTAGTCAGGTCTGATGCGAACTGATGCCAGTTCCGAAACCTCACAATAAAACCCAAGTGAACAGGTAGCGCCTGCCTTTGTTCCTTTTGTTCTATATAAACTCTCGATTAATAAGCTTCGGATACGCCAAGGGAAACGAACCTGCGACACAGATCCACTACAACTGGTGCCGTGACCAAACTTGGCTTTCTGTCTTATCGATTGAGTGTTGGGCTTATAGTTTTAAACTTTGCTAAAGATTTTGGTAAATCTTTGAGATGGCTACCAATGCAAATGGAGTCCAGGTGGCGGATGCAGCGGCCCAGGTTGGCCTGCGCATTTCACCAGCTGGTATGAAGGGTTATCGCAAACCTACTCCTGGCTCTGGTGCAAAGAAAACTAATCCGAAGGTAAAAGTGACCAGTCCGAAGTTGACTCTACAGCCTGTTGCCGCTGCTGGAGGTCAATGGACTGAGTTTCGAAGGAATCCTGCGATAGCAGATTCTTTTGAGGAGGAAGAAAAAGAGCAGTTGAGGACTGAAGTGGCCTCCTGGCGCCATGCCTATTCTGTGCAAGGACAGTCAATGCAAGATGCTCGTGGAACTATTGATCAGCTCATAGAGCAGAATCGAGACCTCCAGAGCACATTGGTTCAAGTAACCGATGACTGCCATGCCACTACACGTCAGCTTCGTGTAGAGAATGAAAAATTGCGGAATGAGGTAGCCAGGGTGGATGATATGTCACGAATGAAGAACATGTTGGATGATTCTTCGGATGTTGAGGATACGGATCTATATGGTTCGCCCCCTAGGATAGGAGGAGTTTCTCCGCCATTAGGCGTAGAGAGACCTACATATCCTAAGGAAGGTGGTGGATCATACATCCTCCTCACTCCGAGGCATTTTTGTGAAGAAAAGGCTGCTCGGACACCCGTGCCCGAGCATCTAAAGTTGTCCGAAGCGGTTGGTGGACAGGCTGTAGGCGAACCTGTGCAACATGCTACTTCCAGCGGAGGGCGTGTAGCGGGTTCTAATCAACCTAACCAAACCCAGCAAGCTTCTCCTCCACGTGGAGGATCCAGGACACCTAGGCAAAAATATACGGTGACATTCACTGCCTCGTCTCCTCTTCACGGAGGGGGAGGGGGTAGGCCTTATGTTGGAGCGCACTCCAGCATTAAAAGACCAACTGCTTCCACAACGTATGTGCGTGGTCATGTTGACAATAGTCAATATGTGAGAAATGCTGGTCGGCAATGGACTACAGTCGGAGGGTTGCCAGATACTTCTGGAATCCAAATACCTGGCGTTCATGCGATTGACAATTCTCCCATGCGACATATGACTAACCAAGTGTCAAACTACTTTCGGGATAAGTCAGTGGTGCAGGGCCTGAAGTATGAAGGCGCTATAGGTGCCGAACTCAGCTTCAGGTATCAGTTTGTGGCAACGAACGTTAATCTTGCCCCTAAACCGGCGATTATACGAAACTGGGATCCTAAGGATTCCTGGCGGACACATCTCGGAGAGATGAAAGTGCTAGCCGAAGCGCATAATTGGACTCCGGAACAGTTCCTTATGCAGCTTAAGTGCAGCTGCCGTCGTCAGCTAGGCGAGATGGGAGATTTGCCCCCAGGTTTGGATCTTATTGGTTTTGTAGACCATATGGATGCCAACTTCGGTGAGCATTCTCTTGAAAAGAAGCAGTCCGAATTCTATAACTGCAGACAAACCCCTAAGCAGCCGAGCCGTATGTTTGCCAATGAGGTAGCCAAACGTGCTAGACATGCTTTTGGAATTAATCTGGATAATACTCTTCGCACCCTCTGCTTGAGAGTCTTCTTGAAAGGCTTGATCAACCAGGAGAAAGCTGCGTGGGTGAAGCTTAAACAGCCGTTTGACCTTCTCCAAGCAATTCACTGGGCCGAGGTGTGGGAGAGTTGTCATATGGATTTCGCGAACGCTGCTATCTTGCAATCTGCTGCTATAGGTCCGTTGGCTGTTGCTATCCCATTGGAGGGAGCGGCAGCCGAGGGTTCCCAGTTGGGGAAGAGCAAGAAGGCAAGTGCCAAAGAAAAGGCCATGGTACAGGTTAGCCAGGCACTGGCATTGCAGGAGTCCGACGATGATGATCAGTCCGACGATCCCGGCAATGCGATAGTGCAAGCTTTCCAAGCATGGCAAGAAAAGCAAGGAAAGTCGAATTCCTCAACCCAGCAGTATAAGAAGTCTGCTGGGGGTAGAGAGAGGAGAACCTGGCAAGTTCGAAAATGCTATTTTTGTAGTGAGGAGGGGCATTTCGCCTCGGCTTGCCCCACTAAAAAAGCTCTACTCGAACTTGTGAAGAAGCAAGGCGCTCCAGGAGGGAAGCCGGCTTCGGAAAACTAGGTTCGGCTCCTGTAGTAAGCGATACGGGAGCCTCGGACAACACGCTTCTTAGTACCACAGTCCGCGAGGATCTTGGTAGTAGTCTAGAAACTGGGAAATCAGCCCAGGCACCGGTGTGTAAGATAGGGTTAAAGCTTAGCGACAAGAAGCTACCCGATCTGATAGCTGGAGGTCCTAGGCCGTTGCCGGACGGTGATTTTCTTCCTGAAAAGATTCAGGGATGCTCGGACGAGAGCCCTGGCGTGCGTTGGGGACAGGCCGAGTACCAAGCTGAGTCAGGTCAGGTTGTCTTGGTAGAAAAAGGCCAAGAGAAGTCTGCTCGGATTCAGAAAGTTTCTGTTCAACAGCTGGAAACTCTGGAGATTCCTTCCAAATTACTGGTGAGGGAGAGATGGTATGCCCCTGTAGGCATAGGTGGGAAGAGTGGTTATTTCTTGGTAGATCCAGGCGCAACGACGAGTTTGATTACCAAGGATTTCTACGAATCCCTTCCACATGCGCCGCCTATGATTTCGGTGCGTATGGCGTGCTCGATGGGTAATGGAACGCCTATAACTACATATGGGAGCGTGCTCTGTCCATATGAAGTATCGGGTCAGACTTACATGATGACATGTCTGGTAGTCAGCGGTCTGAAGGGCCCTGAAGACGGGATATTAGGTGCAGATTTTTACTATGTGCACCGTTGTTGTTTGGATTGGTCAGGAGTGTTTTATTTGGAAAACTTCGGACATTCTGTTGTATGTAAACAGTGGAACAAGAAGTCCGAAGGTGAAGAATTTTCCTCTATAAAGACCATGACTGTGAGCGAAGTAGATACTGGAATAGCTGTGACACTTAGGAAAGCGGTGATCATGGAGCCCAAATCTATTACACTTGCAGAATTGGACTTTGATAGTGGCTCAGACGCGAGGTGCTTGTCCGATCAAACAAGCATACCGGCGTATTCCTGTGGCGAAGAGAGACAAGGCAGAGGCAGAGATTTGGAAAATGTACAGAGAGGGCCAAATTGAACATAGCAGTAGCCCCTGGGGTGCTCCTATAGTCATGGTGGCCAAGAAAGATGGCACACAGCGTTTTTGCGTTGACTATCGTCAGCTAAACTCTGTCACTATAAAGGATAGCTTTCCACTACCTCGGATCGATGAGTGCATAGAATCACTTGGTGGTAACCAGTGGTTCTGTACTTTAGATCTTGAAAGTGGGTACTGGCAGGTGGCGATGGATGAAGATAGCAAGTCGAAGACTGCATTCTTATCCAGTGTAGGGTTATTTCAATTCAAGGTTATGGCCTTCGGATTGTGTAATGCCCCCGCTACCTTCCAACGCATGATGGATCAGATGTTGGATGGCCTTCGTTGGAAATCATGTCTGGTCTATCTGGATGATATCGTGGTTTTTGGGAAAACTCTTGAAGAGTGCCTAGATAACCTGAGACTCGTCCTTGAGCGTATACGGGATTATGGTCTTCGTTTGAAACCCAAGAAATGTGAATTTTTCCGCAAGAAAGTGGAATACTTGGGTCGGATTGTGTCAGGCCATGGCATTTCGGCGGATCCGAAGAAGATCCAGAAAGTCAAGGACTGGCCAATCCCCACGAATGCTAGGGAAGTAAGGCAATTCATTGGATTCGCCTCCTATTACCGAGATTTTATGAAAGATTTCGGTAAATTAGTGATTCCCTTGCAGGAAGTTGTAACCGCGGCAGGCAAGGATAAACGATATGCTAAACCCATAGAGTGGACTCCTCGTTGCCAAGATGCATTCGATACATGCAAAAATTTGCTAATCTCTTCACCTACTCTCGGATATCCTCAACCTTCGGGTAAGTTTATCCTTGATACAGATGCAAGTAGTTTTGGCATGGCGGGAATTCTGTCTCAGGTCCAGGAAGGAAGGGAGGTGGTTCTGTGTTTTGCAAGCCATAGTTTATCTAAGCCACAGAGGAACTATTGTGCGACAAAACGTGAGCTGCTTGCTGTTCTGACCTACCTGCAAAAATTCCGACATTACTTGCTTGGTAATAAGGATTTTATCGTTCGGACAGATCACGCCTCCTTGCGTTGGCTGCTCAATTTCAAGGATCCGACCGATATGTTAGCTCGCTGGCTACTCACCTTACAGGAATTCGGGCTGGATCAGAGCATGATTTTTCATCGGGCTGGTAAACAGCATGAAAATGCTGATGCATTGTCGCGCTTACCAACCAGAAAATGTGGAAGACCAGACTGCCTAGATTGTGGTGCGCATGATGCTGTTATTGCCACTAACGAAGTTTCCTTAGGGACTCAGCGGAACGTGTTGCAAGAAGCTCAGCAAGCCGACCCACTTGTAAAAAGGTTGCTGAAAATGTTGGATGGAACTGTGCCGATTCCTAGCAGAGAACATCTTGCTGGTGAGTCTTATGAGTTTCGGACATTTGTCAGACATCTTGGTAGTATGAAGGTCAGAGATGGTGTGCTATGTCTGGGGTGGACAAGACTAGCCACCGGAAAGAAATACTGGAGGAAAATTGTCCCTGTTTCCATGAGGAAAGAGATCTTCCAGGGCATACATGGTGCCAAAACTGCGGGTCATTTCGGAACCTTCAAGAATGTCTGGTCAGCAAAGATGAGATATTTTTGGCCTGGTATGAGTTATGATCTGAGGCGGTGGGTACGAGCTTGCCCGGAATGTAATATGAGGAAGACTAGAGGTGGTGGTGGGATTTCTTACCTTAAGAAAGAAAAACATGGTGGTAGATGGAACCGAATATCGTTGGATATTCTAGGGCCTCTTCGGAGTACCCCTAGAGGCAACAGCTATATTATGGTTGTAGTAGACCATTTCTCTAAATGGGCCGAAGCCTACCCCATGGCCGATCACACCGCTGAAAGCTGTGCAGAAGTTCTTTTTCGAGAATGGATCTTGAGATTCGGATGTCCTGTGTCGTTGCAGACAGATGGAGCTCCTGAATTTCGGTCTCAACTCTTGAGATGTCTACTTGACATGCTGGGAATCGAGAAGCTAATTACCCTCCCATACAGGCCTATGAGTAATGGGCAGTCCGAGAGGCTTAATAGAGTTCTTGTGGAACAGCTATCTTGTATGACTGATTCGGACGAAGTAGATTGGGATATGCTGACCCCTTGCATTGCTCATGCATACAGAGGGACAGTACATGCTGCTACTTTATGCACACCAAATTCAGTAGTCTTCGGAGAAGAGTTGGTAACGCCCATGGACATAGTTCATGGAGTTGAAAGAGGAAGTCTTGATTTCCCTTGCAAGGTTGCTTTTGTTGAGAACCTGAAACAGTGGATGAGAAAGGGACACCAGTATGTGCGGGATAATCTCGGAATATCTGCGGTTCACCAGATTAGGGATTATAACAAACGTTCTAGGCCCCCCAGTTTTGAGGCGGGGGAGGTGGTGTACCGATTCTGTCCCCCCAAAGCGAATAAGAAGCTCGGACCCAAGTGGGACGGGCCTTATAAAATCAGAAGGTTCATAGGAGGTACCACCTGTGAACTGGAGACAGCCGAAGGTCTAATGCGATACCATATCGACTATCTGAAGCCGGCTTTCGATGAAAATGGGCCGATTCAAGCGGTTAACTTGGATCGGGCTCCAGAATTCCGAAGGCAGGAACAGGCTGGTATGGAAATCTTTAGACTGGAGGCTGGGAGAGTGGTGCCAGGGAAAGATTGTCCTAAGAAGGTAGAGAAAGAGAAAATTACTGTAGGCGTCAAGCCGAGAGGTAGACCTAGGAAGATCCGAAAGGGTAGTTCCAAGGAAACCTCCAGTAAATCTCTGCCTCTAAAGAAAAGAGGGGGTAGACAAGGGAAATCTGTTGCCAAACCTGACAGTTCCTTAGCAGACTCGGGACTTACGGCTACCCCGCCTGGGCTTTTGGGTCCAGGAAAGGCTTTATCATATGAGAAGTCTAAGGTAGCTACGGTCTGTCCGAAGAAGCGCGGGAGGCCGAAGGTTCGCACAGATACGTCCGACCAGCCGGTGGCGCCCCCGGTCGTTTTGAATAGGAAGCGCGGAAGGCCTAGGAAACAGCTGGTCCAAGCTGCTCCTGTACCTCCAGTGCAGCCGAAGAAACGACCAGGTAGACCAAGGAAAGGAGCTGTGGTTAATGCAAAACCACCAGATCCTTCTTCTCCTGGCATAGCAAGGGCTAAACGTGTACGAAAGGCCCCAGTTCGGTTGCAAATGAGCTAATTGTGGTACTGGTCCGAGGGTAGGAATCTCCGAACTGATTTCTACCCAAACTAAAAAATCACACAACGAGAAGTCAGACGGGTGGTGGACCGAACTAAGAGCCGCCCTGTCCCCTATTGATAAGCAGTAAAAATGGACTTTATTCAGTTAATTCCATTTGTGACTGGGAGACGAACATGAGTCTCGGAAAGTACTTAACTTTACCCTGGGTACCGCTTGTATGTTAAACTGAAAATCCAAAACGTCTTCAGTGGCCACGGACTTCAGTGAAGCATCGGAATCTATTTATAACGAATAGAGTGTTGCCTACGCCTGGGGTGGGTTTTGAGGAAATCAGGGAATGATTACACCTCTGCATCGTCTCAGCAGAGACCCGAATAGCTGAGTGGGAACACGCGCCCAAAAGCTATTTTCAGGCTCAGAAGGTGAGCGCGGGAAGAAAATTGGCGCTGCAGTAGTGCGGCGTCTGAATGCAACTCTGGCGTTGCAGTGGTTAAATACGCTGGTGTTTTACCGTTTCAGTCAGTCTACTTCCTGCTTCCGCGAAGCAAAGCACCGAGACTACCTCTTAGAAAGAGAACACTGCAGTAAGTTTTATCAAGTGATGATCCTTGTGAAATATATTGCCCTGTGTTTGTAGTCCCTTTGCTCGAGTAGTCAAGTTGCATGAATGCTGTGGGTCGTATATTAACTGTGTTTGGGGCACGTTGATAATGCGCGGGCTGGCGTGGGACCTATAGCGGCCATGTTGTTTTCGCCATTGGTGTAGGAATGAATGAACGTTACTATCCGAAGGTGTTAAACTAAACTTGAACAGCGTATCCGCTGCTGGTATACCAATAAACGTTCAGTCTTTGTGTTTTGGAAGTAATTAACCAACTCACTGTGCCTAAAGCGTGGGTATATTCGTGTAGTGAAGGTTTGGATTTCTCGATACCACTACGCTCTATGTGTGTAGTAGCTGTCAGCCACAGCCGAAGCGTGTCCGAGAGGAGTCCGAACGTCCATCTGCAGCAAATAACAGGTATTTTCTGTACTTATTTCTACCCATACCATCATTATACTTTCAGGTACCGATTGAATAGTGATGTCGACTTCAGGAGAATTCGAGAACATGACCGAGGACCAGTTGGCTGATTCCCTCAACGCCAAGCTGTCCGAGTCTGATCTAGAGATGGATCTGGACGGTTCGGACTGCGAGGTATTGTCGGACGAGGAGGCTAAGGTCTTGGAAGGGTCTCGGATCCTTGTTGGCATGGGTCAGCCTGACGCAGGTGGCTCTGGGACCGGCACCGTAACTTGCTGGGGCGCAATTATGGAGGCCGAGGATGCTAGGAAAGCAGCTGCTGAAGAGGATGCGGCGATGGTGACAGACATGGCTGAGGTTGAGTCCGAGACTCCCGAAGCTAAGACTGTACCTTCGGCTGGTACCTCTAAGCAGAAGCCTAGATCCCCCAGAAAGCAGGACAGGCCGAGGATGAAGGATGGAGAGATGGTCGAGTCCCCGCGGACTCTATCTCCAGATCCTGCTGATTCCTCGGCGGCAGTGACTGTGGAGCTCATGGATTCACCGGCCAAGAGCACCCGGTCTTCTGCCCGTCAAGTTCGGAAGCCCCGGAGTTCGGACCCCAAGTCGAACTCGAAAGGCAAGGCACCTGCCCCAGCGACTGGAACTACTAAGTTGAAGTTCCGGAAGCTGAAAAAGGTCCATGTGCATCGTGCTAAGGTGAGGGAGGATCAGTTGGCGCACGCAGGCTCATTGACTAAGTTCAATGCCGAGCTGGACAAGGCCACTGATATTGTCCCGCTGAACCCGAAGCACGATCGGCCAGGCTCACGTCATCTGATGGCCACAGAGTCCGACTCTGAAGATGACCATGGACTCATGCTTCGGTATGAATCCTGTCTCTACCCGGGGCTGTGTAAGGCGGGTAAAATGGAGCCTGGTACCAGTGAGAAGCTCCGACTGGTACCAACTCTGTGGGAGCCTGGATTTCGTTGTCCGTACCTGGTGTGTAGGCGAGTGAAGCTCAATGCTTCAGGTGTCCGAACTTTCTCCACCCGAGAAAGATTCTTCAGGCACCTGTGCGAGGTTCACACCCCTCAGACAGAAGTGTGGGTCTGCCCCTACGAGAACTGTCAGCAGCAGCTTGACAGGAAATCGGAGTTGGTCAGCCACATCATGAATGGGGAGGAGCTGCTGCACAACCAGGGAAGGCCGAAGGCGATAGAGAAGGCGGCGAAAGTGAAGCCTGAATGGAAGCCCTTCGGAGCTTTCATTCGGACTACTCATCTTTCGATGGCCCATCTCCGGACCCTTCGAAAGGCTGGTGAGGTGGATGTCCCCAGAACTGGTACTGGGAAATCCACTCAGATCCGACTCAGACCCCGGTAAAGTCTAGCACAGCGACTTCGGACAAGTCAAGTGCTAGTACTAGCTCGAAGGCCGCAGCCTCCAAGTGTCCGAGGACTGAGAGCCAGTCGAAGGCAGCTGAGTTGACTGCTCCTCCTGCTAAGAGGAGCAGACGTTCGAGGAAGGCCCAGAAATGGGTGGACACAACTCTGGCCGAACTGCCTTGTGCTTTGGAGACCGCTGCTCTGGTGGAAACATCAGAGACCGGCGTGAACCAGGCGTTGAAAGCCCTGCAAGTAGCTGCAGAGGATGCCAAGAGGCAGGTCAAAGTGACCGTGGCCGCTCTTGTGACTCCTCTGAAAAAGCTTCAGGCGGTGAGGGCGAAGGTGGATGAGGTAGGCACGCTGAAAGAAACCATCAGTCAGCAGGCTCTCCTCATCCGGACTCTGAAGGCATCCAATCAGGAGAAGGAACAACGCATCCTGAAGCTCTTGGAGGAGAATACCAGACTCCAGGGCTTGCTTTTGGATGATTCGGACGAGTCCAATCAAGGTGTGAGCAGGTCGGAAAGTTCCCTGGGTGGAAAGCCGACCTCTCTCCCTGCCAAACCAGTTGAGGGAGCTCAAGCCTTGCCTTCTTCAGGCTCGGGCGAGACTCCTGGTTTGACCGTGGTGTCCAGTCGAGCTGGTGGGACGTTGGAGGTTAACGACCAACAAATCCATTTCCTCACCAGTCTCCTGGACCAGATGAAGTCCCAACGTGAGCCACCCCAGCCTCAGAGAACTGTGGCTTCGGCTGCGTTGGGCCGGGCGCCTCCCGAGCAAGGTATGTTCGGAAGTATGTTCGATACTCCGGACAGACCTTCTGCGAAGGACTCGCCTGATGGACCGAAAGACGACGATGGCAATGGTAACTAAACGGAGGAAACGCATGGACGATGATGACTGGACCGCCCTTCGACCCGATTTAACCACCTCGGATGCTGTTCGGATGCCCTGGATCCTCGGATCATGACCCTGGTGTGTGGCGCCGACATTTACGTGAAGTCTACAATAATGAAAGTGATAACCTTTTTCATAAAATAAGTTCTGTAGAACAGATTGTTTGCTTGTTAGTGAGGACACTATATGCTCCTGCCTGTCAAACGTGAAAAGGTTTTTCATAAATTTTCTTTCTTACTTCGGATAATTGTTCACATTAGTTAGGACACAGAATGCTCCTATTTGTCGATTCCTGAAGTTTTCATAAGATTGATTTATTTGTTCATTGTAGAGAGGACACACTTTATGCTCCTACTTGTAGACTTTTACTTTTTCTTACCCTGTCGAGTTTTTAAGATTTTTCTTTTCAAACTCTTAAAAGAAAAAAGGGGGTATTGTGGTGATATTGGGTGTAGGTGGCCGCTGAGGGTTAGTTCGTCCGAACCTCCCCAGTGGTCACTACTGGTCCGCGGGACTTTTTAGTCTAAATCATATGTTTTGCCTGTCGCCTTTTATATATTTAACAGCAGCCAGCTGTTGGTCGATAGTAACCACGACCTGGGTTTCTACCATTTAATGTAAGCTGTAGAGGCCATGATAAACCTCTCAGTGTGGATAGTGTTACTTATACCGCTCATTGTGAATTGTTGACTGTTGATGTATAGGTCTGATAGACACCTTGGGATGAGGGTTACCTGGCTGGCCAGGTAATCCGAAGTCCACAGTCTAGTCAGGTCTGATGCGAACTGATGCCAGTTCCGAAACCTCACAATAAAACCCAAGTGAACAGGTAGCGCCTGCCTTTGTTCCTTTTGTTCTATATAAACTCTCGATTAATAAGCTTCGGATACGCCAAGGGAAACGAACCTGCGACACAGATTCACTACATATGTATTAATGTATTAATGTCATGTCCAATTTACAAGTACATCGATTTGGAAAAAGGGAAGAAGCATTTACAAATCACTTCATTAAACATCCTTCTGGGAAAGCTATGTTTCTCAGGTCTTCCAGGCATCCCTGAACAGTATGTTGACCATGAGCATTTGTATGATATAGTGAAGCAGTTTGATTATTAGCGAACTTCCTTATACACATTAAAACAATGTATACATATGTTATTTTTTCTGGATATTTAACTGAACATATCTAATACAAAATAATTCCATCTACTAAAATCTAACCAAGGAAAATAAAATCTTTAAAAAAAACCCCAGTATAATGTCATCATTATTCCTTTATTCTCGCAACCATGTACATATGTAATGACCCCCGAAAAACTGTCTTCCGCAACCGGGAATTGAACC
Organism: Sthenelais limicola; assembly: GCA_942159475.1. Lineage (NCBI taxonomy): Eukaryota > Metazoa > Annelida > Polychaeta > Phyllodocida > Sigalionidae > Sthenelais > Sthenelais limicola. The sequence continues at coordinate 129,964,262 of OW804098.1, read as the reverse complement.
ACGGATCTCCCGCTATGCGCGCGGACATGCTACCATTACACCACCGAGGTTGACTGATTCTCAAAGGCCACCACTGTAACCAGATTCCACACTCTAGGCCACTACACATAGCCTAATGGCACCGTTATAGGTATGTGTATTCCTCTGAACTATAAATAGAGACATCTATTGTTATAGACCAACGTGTTTTCGCGTGGCTTATGTAGGGGAAATGTACTACAATGTAGGAGTGTATTCCTTGGCTGTGCGAGGGACGTGCAACGGAAACACGGCCGCCGGGTGCACTAGACCAGGTGCATATAACTTAAAGTGATTTATCAGAAGTGACAATATTCTTGGGAGGTTTTTTTTGCTGTTTTTGTTTGTTATTTTAAGGAAAACAAGTCTGAACAATGGATAGCTTATAGTTTAACCTTGCCTTGGGTGGTGTTTATTTCACTTGGGTCCATCAACTTGTAATTGTTTCTATTGGGAAGGGAACATAATTATAGGCCTATTATGTGCTAGCTAAATAATCGTTGTAGCTCTACATGCAGGTGTTGTATTGCGGTGATAGACTAATCAATAATTACAAATTTGAACAGAGTCAGTTGAGGCGATAATGTATTGAGCATAAAGCATTAAGAAATGTATTAGCAAACTCATAGACCTAGAGAAATGTACATGGCCTGGCTATTTTAGATCCAAATTGAAGGGAGTACAGCCACCTCGCGCGAAAACATGTAGCGCGGCTGTACAAAAAAGCTAGCGCAGCCGCCGGGCACACTAGACCAGCGGCAGGGGGTCAAGCTGGGGACTGTCGTCCTCGTGCGACGCCCGTACAGCTGGGCAGCAGACCGTGATATTTTCGCACCTTTCCCGCATCGGACGGCAGGTGCCGTGTCACTCGGGTATAACCCCATATGGTCATGAAATAGCAATACAACAATTTGTTTTAAAAAAAAACATTCTGACTATGAGTTGCTAAATACATGTAGTGTCTGAATGTTAATAACATATTGTATGTTCAGGAAATGTAATTGTAGGATGAAACGAGCTAGTCCATTGGATTGGTAGGTGGCCATATATGTATAATAGAAACAGACAAATGTAAACTTGGCAAAACCGAACCAAAAACCATGACACAATTGGAAAATCATATCATTAAATAAAATGCCACAATGCAATTGTATATAATGCATGGAACAGACATACATAATTCCCTTGACAATTCCACAGTACTGCAAATGGACGTCGAAACATAAAGGAAAAGTTCAGAATATTTATGATATGTCAATGAAATAGTCAAATAAATCTCTGGGGAGAGGAAGATTGGCTCTCCCGGATAAACAAATCTACAGATGTTCCGCCATAGGTAACAATGTCACAGTCAGATGTGTAGGAGATGAGGGGTGATGATGAGTCCCTCTTATCTCGCCGCAGGAGTTCACACACACTCCCGTCCTATCAGATGTTAGGTGGTTAGAGCCTGAGTTTATTGTCCTCACTGGGCTCTAAGCCTGCCGGGAAAAAGACGATGCTTTTTTCCGGCAGGCTTAGAGCCCAGTGAGGACAAAAAACTCAGGCTCTAATGGCTTTAGTCCCCGTTGGTTGGGCTGTTACTATCACTTAAGTCTGTTAGTATCAGTTTCCCCGAAAAAATAAATTCAAAATTATAACTTGTAGACATTAGTTTAACAACCCAGTTGTCCCTGTTTAACTCTTGATTATAGCTCTCTGCATGCCTGTAGTCCCCTTGCTCGGAGTGAGCGGGCAAGTGTGCATTAAGGGGGATCGCACAGTCACTATAACTAGGTGGGGAATATGGCCTATACAGCATAAAATACCACAGATCGAGGGAACCCTGGGTTTATGTAGTGTTTTCATCCAGTAGAGGCGAGGTGGACCATTCTATGCCTTTCTAACGGTCCCCGTCAGACCAACCAACGGAGACTAAATGTCCATATGTGCACCAGTCTCTGAATATGGGAATTCTTAGCACCCGCTGCACTTGCCAGGGCATCGGTTCTCCTTTCATGGTCTGGGCACTCATAGTCATAGGTGGAATAAGATAGGGGCATTTCCTATCTAGGGGGCGGTGGTGGCAGAATTGAGGGAATGAGTCAATTTCATGCCCATTCCTCTCAAGTATTTTTTAGAGCGGGCATCGTCCTCCAAACATGATACTATGAAGTGACTCATCATGGAGGAGTAAAGGGGAAGCGTCCAAAAAGAACAAAGGAAACGGTGATGGTGGAAAAATTATTTCTATAAATTCATTAGTTAAAAAGAAAAGAAAAATCACTGAATGATCCTTGTGTGGGACCATGTGTGGCGCTTCATCAAATACTAATATTGCGACGTATTGTGAATATCCCTACTGCTCTGGGTTTTGCCTACACTAGCAGGCACTGGGAGGCGGGGGAGGGTGCACTCCTGACCCAGCACCTGGACCAACGCCATGCTACTGAAGGACACAAAGAAAACGGTGGTGGTAGAGAAGTCTTACTAGAAGGTTACTAGAAAGTGTAAATCGGATATGAACTCTCCTGCATCACTGTATAACTAAGTAACAGCATGAATGCTGCGGTTGTATCATTCGTCGATATGTATTTAGGTAAACAGCGGTAGATACTATACTCTATTGTTTATCTCACTTTTATTCATTACTTGTATTCTACTATTTTTTCTTGAATAATATTTCGATGTAACATAAAGTAAATCTAACTCAGGCTATTCTGGGAATATTCATACAGTCGTATGGAAATGTCTGTGTCCTGAATAAAATATTTTCAAAATCAAATCAAAAATCAAAATCAAATACAGTTGGCAAGAGTAAGTTTAAAATCAGTAGAGCTGTGGTAATAAGCGGCGTTAGATTGTTGGTCCAGTAACGTACTGTCTCTGGCTCCCTTCCACACCTTATGGAGATAATTCCACACGCCTCACTTACTTGTATAAATAATAACAACAATCATAACAGTATATGGTCCATTCCTACGAAATGGGCCCAGTAGACTGAAAACATTTTGCCAAAAATAATCCTTTCAATGTTTTCCATAGTTAGGGAACACAAAGTAGAGTAATGGAGCATTTCAAATCAAAATTTGCTACAAAATTGATTAAATAGTTTTTTTCTACATAACATTAAAACAAGGTTAGGATTTCCTATGATTTTACGTCGCACATAAAACTGACAGTAAATAGTTGGATTTTGACAATGAGAAATTAATTGTGGGTGTGATTTGGCATTTTCTTTGGGTAATATAACTATTTCCCCATAATATTGGCAACTTGCAATGAAATAAGTCTCTCAATTTTATTTAGAAATGGCAAAATTAAAAATCAGTTTACTTTTCAACCATAGCCTTGGCACTACCTGACCGTTTTTCCTTCATCACCATTCTCCTTATTTTCAGTAAATGAGAGAAAAAAAGAATGCTATAGGTTTGTTATTACCTTACCTTGAAGAATCAAGTATTATTTCTGTCAGGGGTTATATCTTTATTTTCTAAACCAGGTTGAAAATATGGGCGACGTTAAAACCCTATGAAGCTATTCTCTGAAAAGTCTTCATTTTCTGTGATGGAAATGAGAAAAAAAAAATTAGATTAGATATCAGAGGTTTCTGGATAATATTTCCTAAAAGCTCATGTTCTCTTCTACATAAACCTGAAATAAATGCCATCCAGAGTCAATTATCTAGGAATCTATGGCCGAAAACGTTCATTTTAAATATTTAAATCAATAAATGGTCATTCAAAAAGTAGAACTTTTTTTTAATGTAGATGTGTAGTAGTTCTACTATAAACCTCTAGGTACAATCCATAAAGGGTTGGTACTCTTATATTCCTACAGAGGGATCTACGCTTGATCCTCTGCATTTATACCTTTTGTGTCACTAAATGCCTCATTTACCCTTATATTCTTATATCAACTCTTACCTTATTACTCCCATTGAGTATCCGTTCTGTTTACCTATTCCATAACATTCTTATCTTATGTATCTCTCTATTGTATGTAATACGGACTAGGGGCCGCTTGAGAGAACTGAACAATAAACAGAGGGACTAGGAGTTGCCTTGTCGACTTGTTTATTACTGTTGAGAGTCTGCGAATCATCACACATGTATTCATTTGGCAGTAGCCTTGCTTCTATTGAAGGGATCTGGATGATTATATATGAGCGGAAAGCTGAGATTAGTATGGTTTGTCTGATATATGTAATAACTTCCTATATTAAATAGTTTTGCCTTTATCAAGCAAATGTTATGCCCCAAAAACGTGCAACGTAAGAATATGTGACTTCAAATTGGGTGTTTTCTCTTTCAATGCAAAAGGCATATTTCTGTTCAGACTATTTGAAACATCTGGATTATTTTATATCAGCAGAAAGCTGGTATTGTTGCAATTCATTTGATATATAGTACAACCTTCTAGCTAAAATAGTTTTGCCTCTTTCAAGCAAATGTTGCAATGTAAAAACGTGCGACCTAAAATCGGGTGTTTTCCCACTCTATGCACAAGACATTTCTGTTCAGACCATTTAAGGGATATGGATGATTTTATATCAGCAGAAAGCTGATATTCTTGCAATTTGTCTGGTTTATGTTACAACTTTCTATTGTAAATCGTTTTGCTTCTATCAAGCAAATGTGACGTGCGACGTAAAAACGTGCGACGTAAAAACGTACAATGTGTGACGTAAAAACAGGTGTTTTCCCCTTCTATGCACAAGACATATCTGTTCAGACCATTCATATTGCATACACAACAAGAGAATTGATTGCCCAATATATTCATATTAGTTTTAAATGATTTTTTATAATAGGATTGAAAAGCACAACTAATCAATGTGGCGATGTAAACACATACATAATTAGCCATTTTCCCATTGAACTTTTTTAAAAAGACATAGCATCCCTACTAATGGTCCTATTTGGACTTATTAGGTATCAAATGTTAGGGATTGTTTTATATATATATATCAAATGAGTTTTAATCTTGTGTCATACCACAAATTCATTGCATGAAAGTGAGCAACATGTGCGATGTAATAACACAAAAATAAACTTTTTAATTTTGTTTTTGAAAAGAAAGTTGGGTTACTCAAATTCAAACCTGGTGACAGAGCAAAATTAATCAGATATAAAAAGCACAGATTGATGTACATTTCTGAATTCCCAAGTCCCAAATGTTTAATCATTGACAATTTTCTATGAAAATAGCTGGCTACCTATCCCCAGCTAGATGGCGGTGTAAATAACTGAGGACCGCACCTGCCACCTAGTCACAAACTAACTGCACCACGCTGACCACCGGTCACTTGCCTATTTGCTACCACTGTCAGCACACGTTTTTTCTCATAATTTCTCAATTTCTCATAATTTTAGTGACGATCTTGTTCACCTAAATAATAATAATAATCTGATATGTGATTGATATAGAAAATGTAAAAACATAAGCACATACCATAGCTGTATAAAAACAAAACACCAGCGCGTAGTTCAATATCATGACAATCAATGAATTTTCTAATTAGTTTAAGTCATTTAAACATTCCAAATATGTATTGCCACGAGCAGAGATTAATTTTGTACTAACATACATATTCTAAATATTCTAAATATTCTAGAAAACCATTGGGTCTGGGATTGACCAGATATTGCCACTCGCTTTGAATGACTCTAGGCAGATCCTTTTTATTTGTTTTTTTCATCTAGTCTTCTAATATTATTGGGTACAACATTCCAAATTGTGTTAATTCTACATATTAAACTCTTCCTTATACTCTCTTTTTTCTAATATTTTACCCTCACCCTGTTACGGTCCCGCATATTGTATTCATGCGTCTGTCCAATTTCACTATCTTTCTCCACCCAAAAAAAACATAGTCATCGTACAAACCTCCTATAACACAGAGGTACTAATCCACAACGATTATGTAATTCTATGTTTGTCATTCGTTGATTTTCCCTTATTCTAACATTACAAATAATTCGAAGACAGCTATTTTGTAAAATAAAGTCCAAATAATACCTATTCCTGATGGCAAGAATACAGTCAAAACATGGATATGGTAAAAGAGTAAAAATGGATAGGGTAATAGATACATCCTATATGTGGTTGGGTATTAATCCTTGGTTACAGTTTGAGTGACTTCCCTCAGGTATCACTCCTGTACAAAAATTATGTTTCCTTCTCCTTTAAGAAATAATGTAGATGGTAAATGTCCAAAGACTTATGTCTGAGATCTATCACTAGTGCACTACAGTTGTATTGGGGGGCTAGCTGGTAGATAGACAGGGGAGTCCAGTAGAAGGAGAAGGCACAGGAGGACAGATGACTTACTCCAAGGATTTCGAAATCTAGACTGTTTATTGTTGACACATTTGGAACCCCTCACAGGAGAAGCTCACATGCTAACTCCTGGAGGGGGCGGGGCTCTATCCCTGATAGGCCCCTCAGAATGCATGAGTCATGGGGGGAGGGCAACTCCTGAACGATTAGTCCCTAAGGTTGTGTTGGTTCTCGTTGTCTGCGCGCTGATGTCAGTGCGCATACAACGAGAACCAACACAACCGAAGGGTCTAATTGTTTTAGTCTCGAATTTTTGGGATCCTTTGGACACTTTGCAAGCAACACAAACTTTAATAAACCTCAAAACTAAACATTGGGGAAAGGTTTTGGGATTCTCACACACACGGCCACCCCCGCTCACCACCAAAATGGACTGTGCTAAACCCCAGCACATGCTGCTAGAAACATGCACTCCATGCTGGTCATCATGTATAGGGAGGGGAGGGCTAATTTTATGTTGGGACTGGGTTCAGTATATGTTTAGTATATGAGCAATTCCACCAAAAGTGCATCATTTGGGTTAAAAAACAACAGCTCCTCCAGAGGCTAAAATATTTATCTGAGATTATTTTCGTTGGTATTTTCGGATCCAGGGGAAAACAGTCGCCTAGGGGGAAGTATCCTACAATGTTTTTTGTTTTTTATTTAATCATGAGGCCAAGAAAATGCTTATTTTTCTGCCAGAATCACACATAAAACCACAGGTTTTCCTATCAGAATCACTGTTTAAAAAATGCAGCCAGTCCCAAAAAATTTAAAATATTCTCGATGTAATGGGTTTTATGTGCATAATGGGCCAGAGGGCCAATGATCACTCTGAAATAATGTTTTATGGATAAAAAATCAATATTTTCAACTTTTCAATTCATTTCTAGATGATATAATGTAAAGATGATTATGGGGTAGCCCCCTGTCGCCGTCACGGGGGTCTAAATTATTTTAGGAATATATAGACCTAGAATAATTTGAAATGAAACGACCCTTACCACGATTACTTAGAACATTGTTTAAGATATAACTTATATCCACCTTCATAAACAACCAAAACAAGTAAAGGATAGGACTTTGCATCTCCCCTATGAACACATAATGAATGGTCCGCCAAAAACATAACACCCGCTCTCCGACCTGCGTGTTTCTGACCCGACCGAGATTGCCATATATGGACCGATGACCTATATATAGACTTATAAACTACGGTACGCTATCAGTCCCCGTGATGTTGCCACCCACGGGTCCAGCCGTGCTCAGCAGACCGGAGCAAACACGGTCGAAACCAAGGCCTGTGGTCACCGGCCCGGAAAAATCTAGTTGTCCGCGCCCACATAGTTTACCAGTAAATACCCCCAAATCCCACAAATTCGAGACTAAAGCTGTATAGCACCTTGGTTTGGCTGTTAGTCAAGACCTTGGCGAGATCCGTTTTTACTTTGACCATTTCCTCAGCCAACTGCCTAATCTTGTTCTCGAATCAAGCCTCTCATCTACAGCTGGTCATTGAGATTTGTTGTTTCTTCCAATATCTCTATCAAGGAATTTCGTTCCTCCCGCATATCCAGGAACTTCCTTATATTATCCAGAGGATCAATGATTCTATTTAGTTTAGCAATAAACTCCAAATGGATTTTGTCTAAAGCACCCTCATTTATTTGTTTTTCTTTATCCACAGCGCCAGCATAAAAAGCTTCATTGTAGATATCTCAAAGTTTCCTCAGAGACTCTGTACTTATTAATATTGGACCAGTAAAGGACTTCATAATTATCCACCGGGGGGGGGGGGGAAAGAGGAGAATTTGTGAAAAATTCTTGCACAAAATTGTATGACCTGAAGTCTTGTGCAAAATTGCTTGACGCCCCCTTCAAAGTTGTGCAAAACTGCATGACCCCCCCTTTAAACCACACTGTTGTACATTTTATATAACCAGTTTTATAGGAGGACAAAATTATGTAATAAATTGTGTAAGTTTCACTTGGTGCGGTCATTTAAATGAAGCAACTGGCCGAGCACAACTGACCGCTATCGAATCACGTGACCGGTTGACCCCCCAAGAGGATAAATGTATATATACCGAGACTGTCTTCCGAAGGCCTGTTTCAGTGCTTTATTCTTTTATGGAACTTTCTAACTGATACCAGAAGCTAGAGTCAGTCAAGGGTAGCCAAGTTTAAATGGGAACATGTGTTACTTACTAAATAATTAAAAAGTTATCGCTAACCGCAGATTCAAATCGAGAGCTCTCAGCAATGGCCGCCATAACAAAACTGAAGTAGATGGGAAGAAGCGACTACGACTCTAAGCCAATCAAATTTATTTTTTTAAAAATTTTATTGACAGAAGTTCTACAAGTATGCAGTAGTTCTCATTCGTCACAAAAAGCATTTAAATGAAGTTGAAGAAATTAAAGTTCAGTTAACATACATTTTACAGATTCTAGTGATTTCCTTTACACAAAACAATTTAAACGGATAACCTTTATGGCTCCCTCTTGTGGTGTAGGTATCATTTATCGTCATATTTTATGTATATATTCTTTACATGCTACAATTTAACACAATTTAACATCGCCTTGCAGCCAAGGCTGCTCTACTTGAGTCATTACATAAGTCCTCTACATTTCATTTCTCAACAATTTTTTGTTTTTTGTTTTTTGCCCAATTAAAAACAGCAATATGTAAAAGTTGGTTGTGTAACCAAACCGCTAGCAAGTATATTATACCAGTAAGATTACATGACTGACTTTCAAATTACCCTAATTCTGGTTCACTTTCTTAGATCTAGATATATCTCGAGCCCGGTTTCACCGTTCAATTGCTACATATAATCATGTATTTTTCAAGTAAGAGTACATACTACTCAGGCCTAAAGCCATAGCAATACATAAAACTTTATTTCATGAGCCAGTCGTTGCTGGTTTTGAGGACATTTTTGAGATTATGCCAGCTTAGGTTTTTGTTTCTCACATTGAGCCTATTCCACATTAATGGACCTAAAACATGTGGGCTCCTTCTAAAGCGTTCTGTTTTAGGACGTGGCACAACCAAGTTAGTGCCTTCGGCCAGTCTTGTGGGTGGTGGCATGTCCTGGACATACCCGTCAATATCTTTTAATTTGAACATTAGACCTAACAGTGCAATCCCACCTCTTTTTTCTAGCATCAGGATATTGTTAATGTCCAAAATTTCCGTTAGGGGTCTTTGGACATTTCTATTTATAAACCTGGTGCCTCTATTCAACGCACTCTGGAGCTTTCTAGAGTTTGCGACATTCGTCATATTGAGGAAGAGTAACCCGTACTCTGCCAAGGGCAGAATATGTGTTTTGACGATCAACGATGTTATATAATCAGACAAATAGTACCTTATTCGTTAAATTTGATTAACCTTTGTTTGAACCGTATTCCTAACCTTAGTGAAGTGTCTATTAAAGTTCAGATTGACATCGATTTCAAATCCCAGGTACTTTACATAGTTCACCCTTTCAACAGCTCTACCTTCAATATATATTTGCCCCAGATTGTCATTTTTGATTTTCTTCAACTTCCTACATGTTCCCAAGATTTGATATTGACACTTTTTTACATTAATTTTCAACTTATTTGCTGACATCCATCTATACACGACGCTAGCAACCTCTTGAGCAGTTATTATACAATCGTGAATATTTTCTCCCGATACACTGGTTGCAGTGTCATCTGCGTACATAGTTAAGTTGGTAACAAGATTGCTGTCAATTTTATCCATATATCATCCGATTCGGTCATGTGACCATGTGCGCAATGACGTCATATATAGCGGCAGGTCGGGGAAGCCCTCCGATCAGAGAAACAAAGCTGACAGCCTTTTGCAGGTAGAAAATCCGGGATTATCATTTATTCCATTAAAAAGGTATCAAAATATAGATTCTTCTGCTAAAATCGTACGACCTAATCATACAACCTGAGCAGACAAACTCAAAGCAAAACGTCTGGAGGCGAGAACGGTTGAAGCCATGCCGTAAGCAGCTAGAAATAGTTTAGTAATCGGGATTCCCGGCTGGTTTGCGAGGGCCGTTTTCGCGACGATGCTTCATTTGTATATATAAAAACAATATTAAGCGTTCAGACCTTCAGAAATATAACCAAACTATTAAAACAATACAATTCAAGGCGGTACACTTTTCTGGTCATCATGAGTTGAAGGCAGAAAGAATTCCTAGGTGCGTAACAAAGCTTAGCCGGAAACAAGGTCAGATCACAAGAAAGATCACAAAGACAGGACCAAGATTAGGTTGAGATTTATTTGACCTTTTTCAAAGATTTTAAATATCTTGGGTTGCTTTAACTTATGGTAGTTTGATGTGAGAGAAACAGTAGGTGCGCAACATGCTTCCATAAGCGCATGAGTTTATGATGGCTGTCATAACATAGGCCTATAGCAGACAACGTTGTTTCATAGCATGACGCATTCAATAATTGACTCAAGAATTGAGACCTTGGTAGTATTGGATGCTTGTGGGGCAGCCAGGGATTTGTGTATGATGGGGAGTGGGTGTATATCTCATGGGCAGGTTGGCCAGATATCACTGACAAGTATATCATATACAAAAAGGTAACAATTTTTTAGTTAACCTCTCATCTTTTTAGCCCAACCTCGATAAACAGACAAGTAATGGTCTATTCATGCCTTTCGGCAAGGGACCCAGAAATAGCACATGGGATCAATAAGATTTGCATTCTTTCTGCACGCTTCCTCTCATCTAGCATAGACCACCAGCTACACTATGTGCTACAAACCACAAGTCTCCCATGCTTCAAGACCACCACAGGTCAGATCCTTGCTGACTGCCTTAGAGAACAATCTGCTTAATGGATAGAATCAAAATAAAGATGTCCAAATACCAGATAATTGTATGAATCTTCTTTCATGATCAAGGTTTCATCAAGGTTTACACAAGTATAAATGGCGCTGCCCTTCAGAGTTGTTGTAAAAAAAATGCCCCCCTTTAAGTCTGTGTAAAAAAAGTGCCCCCGCCCCCTTCAGAGCCTGTGCAAAAAAAGATGGCCCCCCTGAACATTCTCCTCTTCCACCCCCCCTCCCGTCGTTAAAAATGAACAGTCCCTGACATTGATCTTTGTAGGATCATTTATATTAGATTTGTCTACTGTTTTCTTCCAAGAATTGGACGTAGGTACTGGGGCCTCCTCGTACTTTACTTTATTTTGCCCAACATCGGATCTTTATTTCAAATCCTGCTTATGAAATCTAGTCTATGCTATTGTGATGATCATCGAACTCACCTGATGATTTATCAACTATATTGATATCAGATACAGTATTTCTTTTTTTAAAAAACCAACACTTCAACTGAGGAAGATGAAACCAGCGGTGAATATTAGTTTTCAATAAATCCACGAGCAAAACTTATAACCCTAATAAAAATAGCAATACTATTCTGACACTGCGACATATGATTTTAAGAATTGGTTGAACCATTTGTTAAGTCCTATTTTCAGATACAAAGTCAACGAATTTGTATTTCTCAAATGCCAGTAGAGAAGTTTGAATTCAGTTGCCCATGGCAACAGGGCTTTTAAAAGTGTGTGTGTGTGTGGGGGGGGGGGGGGGGGCGGGGGTGGAACTTGAACTATACACATCGTGCATGAACTAGTTTTTTTAACTTATTCCTGAAAATATTAATTTTTAAATATCCAACAGACATCGTCATTAACAATTTATTGAGGGGGCACCCAGAGGGAGGGAGGGAGGGAGGGAAGGAGGGAGGAAGGGGGAGAGGGAGGGGGAGAGGGGGCAGGGAGAGGGGAGAGATGGCAGGGATGCTAGAGAGAGAGGAAGTATTTTTTTTAAACATATTTTTTATTTTGACAAACAATTCCACACACATGGTACGTTTCAAGTCATCGAAAGGGCAAAAATGAGAGAAGGTTTAATATAATAAGAATTAAACTATACAATTACAGTTAAGTCAGAAAGAGCAGTTATTTACGCAATTTTCACTAATCAGAAAAGTCAAGGCCACAGGCTTATACAGAGATACTACAATTAATCTATCGCAAGTGATAGTCAGTTATATACACAACATACTATATGAGACAGTTTTTTTGTACATTTTTGGCCATCTAAAAATGAATGCATAGAATCTATCCGCAGTAATACTACAATGAGGTTTTCATTCCTTAATACCAGTTGGTTTCAATAAGTCAGACTCATGATAATATACTGTTGTCTGTATGACAGATTAACAGCCCCGATTTCCTCATTGTTTTAAGGAAGGGAGAAGTGGGTGAATTGAGTGCTAAAAGGGCAACTTGCAATCTGGCAACATGCAACCGCATACCTATGAGGGGTAACACCAGGGAAGTATGCTCTACTACTCATTTTCAGGACAATCCTGGGAAAATCCTGCCACAGCATCATTCACCATTAAAAACTGTTGCACTACTACTAGGGATGATCATTATCACATCAATATCCAGTGCTGCCAATGGCAGTATACTGCACTAAACAGGAGCACCACACAAGTGGCATTCATGGTGGCACTCATGAGGACTATGCTAACCTAACCTACCCTAGCTGTCATGAGAAGAAGTGTAGAGATAAGCTGGGATAAAGGTTCTAATAAATTAGAATTCCCTTTATTCAGAAGGGGGCCCCGGCATCTGCCTACATCATTTTAGTCATCTCTTTCCAATCCACCATGACAGCAAGTTTAGCTACCTGTAGGTGATGTAAGTGTGTGTGCATTTGTACCATGGCTGAGCTCAAATCAGCCATACCATTTCTGTATTGAGTTAAAGGGGGTGTTTCGATTATTACCTGCTTTATGATCAAAAGGATAAATTACACTGATGAACAATTGTAAGATATTACTTGTAATGTGTCTAATAAAATGACGAGGAACATTTATAATGTATAAATGCTTCATAAGTGCATTAGCGGCACCGTCATTTTAAAAGAAATTGTAAATTCACCCCAGTTACCAGATGCCGCCACCTGGTGAGAACGAGTGACATAATGGTAAGCAATGGAGAGATGCAATCAGTACTTAAAATCATTGGTGGTAGTATTGTCTAGTATTAAGATGGAATGATGCTTTATTCCTGACCTATAATAATTCTGCATTATTTCATATGCTTTGTCATACCCCATTGCACTAGTACTAGGAGGTGGGAGCAGATGATTAGTTGCAGAAATATATAAACTCATACTATACTTCAGAGTCTGAGTGTCCTTCAAGGGACGATATTTAAAAAATTATACAATTATTATTCCTGTAGTTACAAACATATTCCTTTCCCTAACAATTTCCGATCTGCTTATACAGTTATTATACCTTTGATTACATATGGGTCAGGTCACCTAGAAATGTACAATTGCTTCTGATTTCCATGAAACCCAACTTTGAGGTTATATTACAGAGTAAATAGTAAACTCTGGGTAATTTATTAGTTTCTGTTATGTTATAGTGGTATGGAAGTACATGTAGCCGCACTTCCATGCATGTTGGAATCGAGCTACCTAGTAGAGCATTACTATATATGTGATATGTTTCAGGAAAATGAGTCTTAAGTCGCAAAAAAAAAAATTTGAGATACCATTTTATTTGAAAAAAGGAGATCAAGCCGATTCCAATGATAGTAAACAGTCTAATAATCAAATAAGTATTTCTAGATTCTAAGTTTGATATTTTTTGTTTTTGAAAAAAAAGTTTCTGTGGTGCCGGCGGGGGCCAGGCTGGTACTGGCTCTGTCCATAACGGAACAGCTGAACGGCTGGCCCCCGGAGGAGAGGATAGGTAGACAACTACCGGAAACGGAGGATATAGGGCCGGAGGATGACTTGAATGAGTCTATCGGTGGTCGGGCACAACAACCCAAAGCGCCGCTGGACCCATTCCTGGCGCATCCGGAACTACAAAGACAGATACAACAATTCAGGCAGTTTCCTATAATAGATCCCCGCCCCACCACTGCCGCCGGCACCAATGCGCTTGGAGCAGCCGCAAGAACAGGGACAGGATGGGAGGGAAGGAAATGCATGGGATTCTCCTGTGATACCAGCACGTGCTAGGTTGGAGGGACACTATCCATTGATATCCACCCTGACTGGCCGGTTACTTAAAGAATCGATAGTTTCTGAGCCTTGGGGACCTATGACCCCAGGTAACAGCCCAATGCAGCGGGTAGGTGTGCGAAGACGCAATCGTTCTGTTGAGCTTACAGTGCTGACGTGCGGCAGCGGCAACGGCTGAAGACCTTGCAAGAGCAAGAGATGATGAGGATTTCCTGCAAAACCGGCTGTTAGTACAGGAGGATGAGGTGGCTAGGTTACATAGGGAGCTGGATGTAGAATGTGCAAAAAGGGAAAGGGAACACAGTGAAGCTCCGAAAAGGGAGGATGAGGTAAGGACCGATCTCTTGAAGATTAGAATTCCTCTTCTGACCAGTTAAATGCGACTGCCATGACCCTCATCTTAGCTAAATAAATGCACCACAGATCTATTTGGTCCCACAGTTTTATGATAGGCAGACGCATGGTATATTTGCTCTTACCTTCTCCAAGCGAATAACTAAATTCTCCAAAATCAGAATCATCAGACCCATCATTATTCAATCCCTGTACCAGGGATTGATCTTTCTTAGCGATTAGAGATCGCTCTTCCTCCTTTTGGATTTCTTCTTCTTTGACTTCTGTTACTTTCTCTTTCCGGCTGGAAAATCTGACCCAGAAGAGCTACTGGAGGGATCAGACAGATTGCCAGGGGAACCAGCTACAACCTTTATTTTGGATACATAAACATCACCCTGCACTTGACATCTCTCAAAGTCACCATCCGTCCCTTTAGCTTTCTCTTTCTTTTCCTCCTTGCCAGGACCCTTTTTTGACTGGCTATTTGTGTTAGTAGATGAGTCATCTTTACTTCACAGACACTGGAGGGAGTCTGCATGCAGAAACTCCTAGTCTCAGGGATTCTCTGGTGGGGAGGTGTTCTTCCGCTTGGACTGAACAATCCACCAGCAGGGGAAGAGGTAGACATATGAGACCTCCGATGTTCATCCTCTTCCCTGCTGCACCACCTAATCCAACTGGTGAACCTAGAAAGTCCAAAGTTGGACTTCTACGTCCAGCACCAGATTGTAGTTAAGCAAAAGTTGAACATACTGGGGCCGTCCTACTCAAGTCAATTGGAATTGGATTCCTATTTTCCACAACAGGAGTTTCCCTAAGTGGGAACAGCACAAAATTAGTTTGTTTCCACTGACTGATCCTGGGTAGCATTGTATGGGCGGGATAGGTCATCTACCCCAGAAGCCTCACATTTCAACTTCTCATTTTCTACCTCTAGCTTCTTAGTGTAGACAGAGGATCTTTGCGTGACTACATTCAATGTGTCCTGGAGATCATGATTCTGGAAAGTTAACTGTTTGACTTCTGCAGTGAATTCAAGGTTCTTTCTTCTCTCTGCAGCCAGATCTCTTCTTGCTTCCATGAACTGCAACCGGGCTGATCTTAGCAAGCTTTCATCTTCTGAATCCACATCACTCACCAGGGACCTGTAGTCTGCAAAGGCTTGGTCCTCCCAGCCAGTTCTGTAATCCTCAGACTCAGACATACCTGTGCCAACATCTTCCAAAATCACTCTATCGAAGGCTAGGTTAGCCAACGTAGGGTCTTCGCCAACCCTAATGTGTATCCGGCCGATGTTTGTTGGTCCATCGTCCGTTTTCCCTGTTGCAACTGCCATCTCTGAAAGAGAATCTGAAAAAGCCAAAAAGTCAGAAATCCTGGATTCTTCCAATCTGCCTCGCTTAGTTTAACAAACTGGTCAGGAACTGGTCACGGCACCAATTGTGGTGATTCACAGTCTCTCAACAATGAATAAACAAGTCAACAAGGCAACTCCTCATACGTCTGTTTATTCTTCAGTCCGAATATGTCCAAATATGTCAATGTTCATACTCAAAGCATACAGCAAGATGCACAAGGTGTAAATAGTGAATAAACAAACAAAACAGATTGAAGACTTTAGGAGAGAAATACTGTAAGGGTTTAGTTAAGGGGAAACAGAGTCACTATAGATTGATACAATATAAATACACACGTGATACAATATAAATACAAACGTAAGCACCTCTGGTGTTATAAAAGTGCACCAGTCCTTTATGGAAGGCCACATAGAGGATTATGGTAAAACTACCACAAATTCATATAATATATGGGAAGAGGCATTTCAACGAAAAGAGGTAAAAAAGTGGTGTTTCTTAGGTAGAAAAAAGGGGTTTCTTTGCCTTACACGTTTTCGGAATTTGTTGTTTTACAAATCAATTTACTTATTTGTTATGCTCTCCGGAGGACATTACATGTGGTTTGTGAAGGTATCTGGGATGAAAATGTGATTTTGAAGCCTTTTGTAAATTGCGATCTCTACACTATTTATAGCCTGGGAAAGCCCCTGTGAGACACTACGTCATTTTGCACAACCTACGTCCAGGGGGACCTAACTATGTGCAGAAGAGTGGAGGAGTGAAGAAGGGGGTGTAGGAATAGGAGGAGGGGGGAGGGGGAGGGAAAGGAGAGGGGGGAAAGAGAGGAGGGAGAGGATGTAGGAAGGCAGAGAGGGGAGGGAGAGAAAGCGGGGATGGGGAGCATGAGGAAGAGGGGAGAGAGAGGGGGGGAATGGGCTTGGGAGGGAAAAACAGGTATGAAAGACAGAGAAGAAAGGGAGGGAAAAGAGGGAGAGGGGGAAGTGTGGGGAGAGAGGGTTACCGTCCTACATGCAGAGGAGTGGGAGAGTGAAGAAGAGGGTGTAGGATAAGGAGAGGTGGAAGGGGGAAGGAAAGAAGAGGAGGGAAGAGAGGAGGGAGAGGATGTAAGGGAAGGAAGAGAGGGGAGGGAGAGAAAGCGGGGAGAGGGAGCAGGAGGAAGAGTGGGGGAAATCTGAGATGGGATTGAGAGAGAAAAACAGGTATGAAAGACAGATAGAAGGACGAGGGAAAAGAGGGAGGGGGGAAGTGTGGGGAGAGAGGGTTACCGTCCGGAGGACGGGTACTTTGCTAGTACATTTACAAACTGAAAGAAAAGTGATTGGTCATCTTTAGTCATCAACACAAAGGTGAATATTGTCAGCTACTTAATCAATTACTGTAACAACGTTGTAAGAGGGCCTGAAAACCTCCCTCCACCTGGAGAACGCCCTCTTCAAGCAATTTTGAATTGAAATCAAAAGTCATAAGATAAGATTACATTCAATTGGTTTGTTGCTTCATTTATCGCATGACAACAATTACGTGAGGTCCTGATAGAGTTGTTTTATAATTGGTGGTAACAACATGCTCCTCATAGGAACAGCCATGAAGATGGCAAGGTCTATTCTTACCAGGAGGAAGACTTTTCATTGTTGGCAGTATGTTAGCATTTACTGTGTCTGATGCATTGATGATTGTTATGTTCAGTTTCCTAGCCAGGGTTATTAGATATAGCTCCATGTCTTCCATGCCCCAGACCCAGTCAGCAGCTGCATGCCAGGGGAAAGTCTCAGCTGAGTAAATGAAGACATAGTCAAACCTTGGTCTAGTGTGTAGAGGTTTACCACCTGATCCGGCAGACATATTTGGACTGCTTTTACCTGCAGATGTGAGCGCATGGTTTGCTGAACCAACAATCAGGGTTTCTTTCTTTAATGTGTGCATATGTTTTACAATGGCTTTAAGTGTGTCTGTCAGTGTGTGGTCAAACATAACAGCTGGGTCACTGAAGCCATGTATTGGAGTGTTAGAGGAAGCAATGGTCAGGTAGAACATGTCTCTCATGTATCGCCGACCTAGCTGGTCCCTTCCCTGCAGTGGAAGTGCATGCCAGCCATATGCCTCTGCACTTTTCACCCAAGGCTTTTCATTCACAAGTTGTGTAAACACAACCAGCTGGGTAGTATTCCCCAATGCATGCCAGTTCTGTAAAGTCTGATTCAATATTTCGCCAGAAGTCACTTCTATTAATGTAAATATTGCACACATTACTTGGAATTTGGGTTCATTTGTTGCATTGTTAAGAAATATATGAGTCTTATTTTTAAACGTTTTACAAGGTATGTAAGTAATAATTCGCCAAAGCAATGAAATATACATCAACATTGCTATTATAACTGAAGTTCTGATGTACTTCATAGGGTTATGTTCACAGAGGACAGTTGTAATGATGACATGATATTGATAACAAAAATATGACAAATTGACATACGGGTCACGTTGCCTAGAAGTGTACAATTGCTGTCAGGATGAAAAATTGTAAAAGTTGGTAAATCAACATGCCATCAGATTTTAAATCATAGAGGACATCTTTAATTTTAAGTGAATATAAGTTATACTAAAATAGTCTGAGTCGTGCATGGTTTTAAGCTTTGATTAAAATAGACACCAATGTGATGATAAAAGGCAAAATAATTCCAGTATTTTAACATGGATATGTGTCAGTAAGTTGGTAAGTTTCATTACTCACTAAGATATCCAATTAAGCTCATGGTAAAATACAGTCTCAATACAAGTGTATTATACGATTTAATTTTGGTCAAGGTTTAAACATCCCTGGTTTTTTTTGATAAATAAATTAATGGTATTCACTGTATGTATAGGGGTTTACAATATAGTGTGTTTCTGGTAAAAAGACGAGACACACCACATAATTATCTAAGCTAGGACTTCCCTTATATTGCACATAAAGGCTTTGTGCCTCTCTTGTGTATTGTACCATAACCTTTGAACAGCCATGTTGGGCTATATGTGATGTGTTCCAGGAAAAAGAGTCATAAGTCGCAAAATGGATATTTTTCAAAGTGTTTTTTTTACAAGATCACATTATTGGAATGTTCTGATTTTT
Organism: Sthenelais limicola; assembly: GCA_942159475.1. NCBI lineage: Eukaryota > Metazoa > Annelida > Polychaeta > Phyllodocida > Sigalionidae > Sthenelais > Sthenelais limicola. The sequence continues at coordinate 129,945,053 of OW804098.1, read as the reverse complement.
GGTGGGTTGATCACTTATAACTATATCAATCGATGTATCAAATTTCAGGACAATCTATATAATATGTCCTTTCGTTTTAAAGGTCCTTATATGGACTACATTTAGTAACTTTACTGTTTATTGACCCCCAGAAATATTGGAAACTTTTTTTTTCAAAACGAAAATATCAAACTTAAAATCTAGAAATACTTATTAGATTATTAGACTGTTTACTATCATTGGAATCGGCTTGATCTCATCTTTTCAAATATAATAGTTTCTCAAAATCTATTTTTTGCGACTTATGACTTATTTTCCAGAAACACATCACATATGTTCTCCTAATCCACGAAGAGTGGCGATATGGTAGCTGGCATGAACGCCTATTTTTTCCTTTAGTATTATCAATAGCCCATTGAATATCGATGGGTAATTATGTCTAAAACATTATATGAATATATATAAGTTGTTTCTCCTGCCTTTCCCATCACCATGCCAACCCACCCGCCGTCCATGTCGCGTAGAATGAGAGCATCCAAGCAACCCAGGGAAAAAAAAAGACTGTGAGGCCTGACCGAGTCTCAAAATTGCAATCCTCCACTCTCTGTGCCAGTGACTTACCATTGAGCTATTAAGCTTGGGTGGAGCAGTGAGGGTGAATGTTGCTATATAGACTAGAGGTATGAGAGGAGCCAATGCATGGCAGAGGAAGGAAAATGTCCATTAATCCTTTATTAATACTATGATGACTGTGTTACTTTAAAACATTGATATTGAGGGGGAATTCTGTGGCAATGGAAATGACTAGATATATCAGATCCCTGTTAAAAGGTGTTTGTGTGCAATTTTGAGCAAGTATCCTTTCTCTGAAATAAGCGAGACTGGGGCGACACCTGAGCCACAACTGAGTGTTGCCACATCTAGACGATAAGCGACCTCAGTGGCGGCACCTATGTTGCCATCTCGGGAACTCCCCTGAGATTTGGTGCAGTTGCACCGACCTCCCACGGTTGGGACAAGGTAGGAGAGAGCTTGCCGGTAGATTGCATTTAACTTTTAAAAAACCCAGGTGACGAACAATTCCAGTCCTGCCATCCCCTGCCCCGACTATTCTCCTACTGCTTGTCTAAGGCCGATTTCCACAGAGCTGTAGAATCAACGATTTCAGCCACTTTCCACCACTACGCATGGTTTGGCCCTACTCATATCACTAGCAAAGTTCAACCTCTCTGCTATTACCAATTCCGTAGCTCAGCGGCTAGAGCACTGGACTGCAGGCGTGAAGGTTGAGTGTTCAAACCTCGCCCGGGTCCGTCAGCCTTTTTTTTATCATCCTCTACTTGGTGGGCCGTGTAGAGCTGTGAAGGTTTGTGGTGAGGGGAAAGGCAGGCTATAGAAACAAAATATCCATATAGTGTTTTAATGTGTAACAACAATAGTACAAAAACGGCCTAAACTACAACTAAATTACATTCGCAAAGCGCCAACTAGCAGCCGCCTACTCTTCGGGATTCCAGTTGACATTAATAGAATGTTTCTTGTACCATTAATTGTAATATCCACCTGTTCATGTGTACTGCTACACCTGCCTCCGGTGCACTCTTTATGAGTGAAGATTATTGACAGCTATGATTAAGTTGCTTCAGGCTTCATGTCCAGGACATCTGTCAAGAAGTTAAGTAAAGAGCCAAACTGGAATTGTGGACTACGGGCAAAATCCACTAAAATTGGTGCAGTGACCAACTTTTGTCCTGAAAAGTTTGAAATTAATTTCTGAGGATTCAAGTGTTAACAGTAAATTGCAGTTACCATTAACATCAGTTAATCTTGTTTGTTTGTTTGTTTAATGATAGTGTAGTAGTTCTTATATTTACCACTTGGTGGCTGACCATAAAGGTCCAGTCTACTCTCTTACTACTTTACCAATAGAGGCGCTCGGTGCTTAGGTGCTATGTATTTCTATACATCATCTCTATTACATCTATTACCTTTTATCATGTTATATGTACACCCTTTGTATTACTCTCATAAAGAGCTCTGTTGTTTATTCCATCCAGTACTACTATAATCCGTGTATGATGTTATGTACACCTTGATTCATATGTTCACTCTATTAGTACTACCCGTTTGTGTCACGGACTAGAGTAAGCTACTCTATCCGGATAGACGGACACAAGGGCCGTTTCTACGGACTGATCCGAGAGGAATAAACAGAAGTACAGAGACTTGGCTTTGTTAAGTTGTTTATATCAAGAGTGAATCACTACAATTGGTGCCGTGACCAGTTCTTGATCAGTCCTGGAGACTAAGCGGGACGGATTGGATATAATCCGGATTTGGTTTCTGACTTGTGACTCTCTTTTTCAGAGATGGCGGCTGCTCCTGGAGCGGACGGCGGACACCTGCCGGACCCTGGACGGATGGTTAGGCGACCAGTGCAGCCGGGCAGGCTGCTTGCCTCAGGATCTACGTTGGTGGACATGAGATTTGAGCGAGAATTCGCACAAGTAATTCTGTCAGATGTGGGTTCTGATTCTGAGGATTACAGAACTAGCCAGGTGGATCGTGCAGCCTTCACAGACTACAGGTCCCCGGTGAGCGATGTAGGGTCAGACGAGGAAAGCTTGTTGAAAGCAACTCATCTTCATTTACTGGGTTGGCAGAGAGACTTAGCTGCAGAAAAGAGAAAGAACCTCGAGTTTGTTGCAGAGATGAAACAACTCGTGTTCCAGAATCGGGATGTCCAGGAAACACTGGAAGTGGTAACGGAGAGGGATTCTGCATTCATCAAAAGATTGCAGGTAGAAAACGAAAAGTTGAAGTGCGAGATATCTCGGGTAGACGATCATTCTCGTCTCCACAATGTCTCTGAAGATCAGTCAGCTTCAACTCACTTCAACTGACTTGATGGCGTCCCCTATGTGGACTACTCTTCCAAGGACAAGCAGGGCATCTACTGTAAATACTAGTAGATCTGCTCCTGTGTGTTCTACGTTTGCTGATCCACAAGTTGGATTGGATCAGGAAGGGTTAGGATGGACTTCTTTGGTTCTCCAGTTGGCATGACTGAGGATACAACGAAGAGAGTGACATTCCGGGATCATAAGAGTTCTGGCATGTCTACTTCATCCACTGCTGGTGGGTCATTTAGTGAAAGCCTCTCAGAAAAGTCCCCAGGGCAGTTTCTCTGTAACGAGTAGGAGTTTCAGTACTCAAACATCGTGTGATTCTGATACTGTAAAGACTAATGATTTGTCTACCAGTACAGGTACACAAACTGAAAAGACTCCTGAGGGAAAAGGAAAGAAGGATGGTAGTGCAAGTAAAGGAAAAAAGGATAGCACTACTAGTACGGACGCTGATTTCGAAAGGGGTCAGGTGAAAGGAGATGTATACAAGCCAAAGATATGGGTTGTGTCTGGTTCTCCTGATGATCTGACTTGGAAACTCCTGCCCCTAGGAAAAAGAAGGAGAAGAAAACAAAAGGCAAGAAGTCACAAAAGACCAAAGAGCGGTCTTGTATCGCTAAGAAAGATCGATCCCTTGTCCAGGGATTAAGTTATGATGGAACGGACGACTCAGACTTTGGCGAGTTTGAATATACTCAGGGTCCGGGTAAGAGCAAATACACCATGCGTCCGCCCATCATAAAGATGTGGGACCAAAAGGACCCTTGGCGTGTATACCTGGCTGAGATGCGGGTAATGGCGGTTGCATGCAACTGGTCAGAAGAAGAGTTCCTGCTTCAGTTGCAGTGGGGATGCAAGCGGCAGTTGGCGGATATGGGTGATCTGCCTTCAGGCCTGACTCTGAAAAAATTTGTGGAGCATATGGACGCGAATTTTGGCGAGGTTTCTCGTATAAAGAGACAAGCTGAATTTCATGCTTGTCGCCAGACTCCCGGACAGGCTGTCCGGCAGTTTGGTGATGAGGTAGCTCGCAGAGCCAGGTACGCCTTTGGGAAGAAGATGAATAGTACCATAGTTACTATGGCTCTCCATACATACCTGAAGGGGTTGACAAACTGGAAGCAGGCCAGATGGGCTTGCCTGAAGGAACCCGTAGACCTACAAGAGGCCATTCATTGGTCAGAGGTTCATGAGGGATGCCTGATGGACACCAAATCCAGTGTGGTAGTCCAAGAACTTGGCATGCTGCCAGCTCCTGAACCAGTTCAGGAATGCGCTTTGGCTGTGAAGAAAAGAAGGTCCCGCCGCAAGTCCAGTGCTGCTGTAGCCCAGGTGAGTGAACCCCTGGATGATGATGATGTTACCTCCTCTGGTTCGGAGACTTTGGACGTGACAACCGTTATCTGTCAGGCCTTGCAGGCCTATAGGGACTTCAAAAAGAAGCCTGGTGATGGCAAGACTGGACAACCCTGGAAGAAAACATTTTCTGGGCAATTCTCCAGTCGGAGAAGAGACGGACCCAAGAAATGTTACTTCTGTGGGAAGGAAGGACATATCTCTCCTGATTGTCCTACCACGAAGATGTTGAAGGAGTTGGCCAAGTCTACTAAATCTAAGGCTCCGGAAAACCCTTCACTGCCCTTATAGGAAGCGATATGGGGGCCGAAGGGACGCCGCTTCATAGTACTACAGCTCGGACAGAGTTGGCTAGTAGTATAGGAACTGGTGGTGTTGCTCATGCACTTGTTAGTAAGGAGTTAGCTTCGACACAAGGTCAGGCGCTCCCGGACGCAAGAGATCCTAGGTCGTTGCCGGAAAAGAACACCTGTCTGGGTGAAGATATCTCCCCGGATATCTCCCAGGATAGCCCGGATACTGTTTCTCATGTCAGATGGGAACAGGACGGGTACCAAGCTGTTGAAGGTCAGATCGTTGTGGTTGGACAGAACCCCAATAGGTTGGCATGGATACAGAAAGTTTCTGTACAGCAGCCAAAGACGCTGAGGATCACGGATAATTTGATTGTCCATGAGAGATGGTATGCCCCAGTGGGGTTAGACAGTGAGAATGGAGATTTTCTGGTGGACCCTGGTGCTACTACTAGCCTGGTTACCAAGAGATTCTATGATTCTCTTTCTTCCAAACCACCTGGTGTGTGCAATGGGGAATGGGCTGCCAATAACCACTCATGGGAGCGCGCTTTGTCCTTTGAAGATAGGGGATCGGACATACATGATTACATGTTACATGTTTCCGGCCTGAAAGGTCCGGAAGATGGACTTATTGGGGCGGATTTTTATTACGTCCATAAATGTAATCTCGACTGGTCTGGATTGCTATTCCTTGAGAATCAAGCAGTATCTGTAATGTGTAAGCAATGGAAACACATGAAGAGAAGCTTGAGACAGTCCACTGTTCAGGCTGTTGAGGTGAGAGAGTTCGTGGACGGGGGAGAAGTCAGGTTGAAAGAACCTGTGGTCCTCCAACCCCGGTCCGTGACCCTTGCTAAGATAGACCTGGGTAGAGGCGCTGACATGTCAGATAGGCTGATGTTCGAGCCTGATCAGGGATTGTTAAAAGACTTTGCCTTGGGAAGCCTTAATAAATACGTATCGGGTAACGTTAATTTGTCCGTGTTAGCTTTTTCCAATCCGGTTCCACCGTACGACTGAATTGTGACATGATAGTAGGGAGAGTGAGTGTTGTGACTTTAGTGTCCGATGCCTCCCTACCAGAGGAAGAGGATAATGAAATGATTAAGACAGCTATTATCAATTCCATACAGGTAATGGACTCACCTATTGTGGATGATGAGCTTTTGGCTCCTGATATAGTTGTCCCTCCTAGTCCCGAAGATCCGTTAGAGAAGTTGGTGAATGATGCTCATCTGTCTAGAAAAGAAGAAAAAGAGTTAGTTAGGAAACTGCTCTATGATTACCAAGACTGTTTTTCCTTACCTGGTACCAAAGTTGGTTGTACTCACTTGGTTAGCCATGTGATTGACACTGGGGATGCAATCCCTGTAAAGCAAGCCTATCGTAGGATGCCAGTGGCTAGGCGAGAAGGAGCAGAGGCGGAAATCTGGAAAATGTATAAAGCAGGCAGAATAGAGCATAGCAGTAGTCTGTGGGGGGCTCCCATTGTGATGGTTGCTAAGAAGGATGGAACACAGAGGTTCTGTGTAGACTATCGCCAACTGAATTCGGTGACTAAGAAGGATAGTTTTCCTCTGCCTCGAATTGATGAGTGTGTTGAAGCCTTGGGTGGAAATCAATGGTTTTGCACACTAGACTTGGAGTCCGGATATTGGCAGGTTGCAATGGATGAAGACAGTAAACACAAAACTGCTTTTCTATCCAGTGTGGGTCTGTTCCAGTTTAAAGTGATGGCTTTTGGACTGTGTAACGCCCCTGCCACTTTCCAGCGCATGATGAACCATATGTTGGACGGATTGCGTTGGAAATCCTGTTTAGTATACCTGGATGATGTGGTGGTCTTTGGTAAGACTCTCCAGGGATGTGCAGACAATCTTAAACTAGTGTTGGAACGCATTAGGGAATACGGGCTTAAGCTTAAGCCTAAGAAATGTGAGCTCTTCCGTAAAGAAGTAAAGTATTTGGGACGGATTGTTTCTGGCGCCGGAATCTGCGCGGATCCGGCTAAGATAGCAAAAGTTCAGGAATGGCCTCTTCCCAAAACTGCTAAAGAAGTTAGACAATTCCTTGGTTTTGCTTCCTATTATAGGGAGTTTCAACCAAACTTTGGTGGAATTGTAGCTCCTCTGCAACAGATTGTGACGGATGCTGGGATTGAGAAACGCTATAGTAAACCTATAGGGTGGACCAAGAAGTGTGATGAAGCCTTTAAGACAGCTAAGACTTTATTAACTTCAGCCCCAGATCTTGGGTATCCTAGAAAGGAAGGTTATTTCATCTTGGATACTGATGCCAGTGGCTTTGCAATGGCCGGAGTTTTGTCACAGATGCAAGACGGCAAAGAAGTCGTATTGGGATACGCTAGTAATAGCCTCCCCAAGCAGCAGAAAAATTACTGTGCTACCAAACGTGAGCTATTGGCAGTGCTGTCCTACTTGAAGAAGTTCAGACATTATCTCCTTGGCAATCATAATTTTTACATAAGAACTGACCATGCTTCCCTTAGGTGGCTCCTGAATTTTAAAGATCCAACCGATATGCTTGCTAGATGGTTAGCCACGATGCAAGAATATGGCTTGGAGCAGAGTATGATACTTCACCGGGCGGGCAAGAAACATACCAATGCGGACTGATTGTCTTGAATCCCTACCAGGAAATGTGGAAACCCTGGCTGTTCCGATTGTGGTGTCCATGATGCTGTAATCGCGGAAGCTGTGGCGGTTCTAGGCTCCTTGGAGGATGAAATCCGGGATGCTCAACACGCAGATCCCTTGTTACAGAAAGTTATGGCTGTATTGGATGGATCCAGTCAGGTTCCCAGCAAGAAACAATTGTCTGGTGAGCCACAGGAATTCTGTAGATACATCCGTAACAGAGAGAATTTAGAGATGGTCCAGGGTGTCTTATGTCTGCGGTGGCTGCGTAAGAACACTGGACACACGTATGTCAGGAAGATGTCAGGTCCATTTAAGACTACCCCTAGAGGTAACAACTATGTGATGGTGATTACAGACCATTTCTCAAAATGGGCGGAAGCATTTCCTATGCCAGACCACACGGCAGAAAGATGTGCTGAAGTTTTGTTTAGAGAGTGGGTACTGAGATTCGGCTGTCCAGTTTCGTTGCAGACGGACGGAGCGCCGAAATTCATGTCTCAGCTGTTGCGCAGTTTGTTGGACATGTTGGGGGTGGAAAAGCTAATCACTCTTCCGTACAGGCCTCAGTCAAACGGACAGGTGGAGAGATTTAATCGTGTTCTTGTTGAGCAGCTCTCTTGCCTGACGGACTACTCGGATTCAAATTGGGACTTGCTCGCCCCGTGTATAGCACATGCTTACCGGGGTACGGTGCATGCCAGTACGTTGTGTACGCCCAATTCAGTAGGTTTTGGGACTGAACTTGTAACTCCGGTTGATTTAATTCACAGAGTTGAACCAGGTGGATTGGATTTCCCTTGTCGGTTGGCATACGTGGAAAATCTAAGACAGTCGATGAGAACTGGACATCAGTTTGTCAGAGAAAATCTGGGAGTTGCTGCAGTGCACCAAAAGAAAGACTTTGACAGACGGGCTTGTCCTAGGCGCTTTGAAGAAGGGGCTATTGTGTATAGGTACTGTCCCCCTAAGGCTAACAAGAAATATGGTCCCAAATGGGGGTAGTTTCCACCTTTCCGGCCCCCTGACATTTTAGCCCCGCAGGGCTACTTACACTTATTCCCTGGTCATTCTAGCCCCGCAGGGCTATGAAGGGAACAGTTATCTATCAATGACTGGAATTTTGGAATTGTCAGACTTGTGAAAATGCTATTTTAGTTGAGATATTAACAAGCTCTCCTACTCCACATCTCCGCCGACATAGCTTCCATTATGCCCTAGAACTTACCCAGACTGTCATGACAACGTGACCACATTTGACCTAGTATTCCTGACTTGACCTACTATAATTTACCAGAGCTTTAGTCACATGACCTTTGGAGCTTGCTTTATGTGATTGTACAGCTTTATGTGATTGTAAGGGGTGCAAAGACAAAGGGTAGCTTTATTCTGGTGTTGACTACAAGTGTAGCTTAATACTTGATATTTCATTGAAAGGAGTATAGGAATTACTTATATAATATAAGGTTATTCAGGGCTAACAATAGGGGCATTTCGCCCACATGAAAGAAGTAAAAAGGGGGGTGTGGGGGGTTTCCCCCCATATAAAACAAGAGGGGGAAAAAGGGGGGTGTGTAGGGTGTCCCCCCACATAAAACAAGAGGGGAAAAAAGGGGGTGTGGGGGTTTCCCCCCACATTAAACAAGAGGGGGAAAAAGGGGGTGTGGGGGGGTCCCCCACATTAAACAAGAGGGTGATGTGGGGGGTTTCCCCCCACGTACAACATAAGGGGAAAGAAATGGGGGGTGTGGGGGGTCTCCCCCCACATACAACATAGGGGGAAGAAATGGGGGGGGGGGGGGTTTCCCCCCACATACAACATAAGGGGGAGAAATAGGGGGTGTGGGGGGTGTCCCCCCACAAAAAATAAGAGGAGACAGTATTGTACTAGTTCACATTTAATTGCTTGTTCTGGATTCCAGTGGCTCAGTGCTGGACTTTTCTATTTTTCCCCTTTCTGGAGAATCGTTGGGGTACAATTGCCTGAAAAATTTATCCTCAGACTGTCTTGACTGCCTTAGACAGTTAGTTTCATAACCCACACAGCCCACCCAGTCAGACTCCTTCAGTTGAGGGGATTTCCCATCCTCAAATCTCCCGCCTCCAAACCACAACCACTGACCCATTGATCTAGTCCTCATGAAACTCCAGTCCAGTAATAGCTGGGTCTGTGGCTCAGTTGGTAGAGCGTCAGCTCTATGGTTACTACTCTACCAACTGACTCATAGGCACAGCTTCCAAAGGACTCATGGGTTCGACTCCCAGGCTGGGAAGAAAAAGCCTGTGAGAGAAGGGGACCGGAATAGTGGAAGTGTCCCCCCAAATGGGACGGGCCTTTCAAGGTGCGAAGATTCATAGGGGATACTACCTATGAATTGGAAACAACTGAGGGAATCGTTAGATATCATGTAGATTATCTGAAACCCGCCTTTGACGAGAACGGACCTATACAGGCGATAAACTTGCATAGAGCTCCAGAGTTTCGTAAACTAGAGAAGGCTGGGCGAGAAATCCTGAAGTTTGAAGGTGGGAAAGTTTTAGCTGGTGCTGAATGACCTAAGCTGAAGAAAAAAGAAAAGGTTACTATTGGGGTTAAACCCAGGGGTAGACCTAAGAAACTACAGACGTCTAAAGATGATCTTCCCCCTGCTTGCACTAGACAGTCCGTAGATAAAAATCTGGCTGTTGTCCGTGTGGACAGGAGGAAGACTAAGAAAAAGAAAAAGAAAGTAAAAGCTCCTCCAGCTGTCATTCCGTCTAAAAAGAAAGTTGGTAGACCCAGGAAAACTAAGGCAGATTTGGTTGTGAAAAATCAGCCAACCCCAGTAGTTTTGACGGATTCTGCTAATCCTGTGAAAAGAAAGAGGGGGAGGCCGAGGAAAAATTTGGACATTGTTCAAAATGTTTCTGTTTCTCCTTTAAAGAAGACGGACAGTTCCCCACCAGTGGTTGCAAGAGCTAAATGCACACGGAAAGCTCCATCTAGATTGCAATATGGAACTTAGAATAAAGTATGGGTAGAACTTTCTTGATGGTTCTACAACAGTCAAAACACAACGAGAAGTCGGTGGCTGATATATCGGATAGTCATGCTGCCCTTTCACAACATTTGAGAGATTCTTCATTGAATTAATTGAGTGGCTCGGAAAGAACCAATACATTTGTAGGGCTTGTGGAAAACTGCACTGAGAATGGCTTAACTTGGGATAACCCTTGAGTTCTAACTGAACTAAGACTCCCCGGGAAGTTTAAATCAGCTCAGAAATTGGGTTGAAATTGCTATTGATTCGGCTAAGTGGACACTAGGCTTTATGAATAATGTATCCGCATTTGTCTCTGCGGAAGACCAGAACAGGCTGCATGTTTAACATCAACTGTATGACCTGTAGAAGAGAGTTAGTATAGCTGGTTGTCTGAGCGGGAAACGGTGGCGCTGAGAGTGGTGGCAATTTTTGGAACTACGGTTACCACGCTGGTCGTGGCCCTGTGGTGTTGCACCCTTTCTCAGTATGCTTCCGGGACTCTACTTGTCAACAAGCTAACCGGCACACTGAGACCAGTATTCCTTGAGGAAAGAAGTGAGTTGAATTGGGTTAAAACTTACTTGTCATGAACTGAAGCAATGTCAATGTGATAGCTGAAAGTTGTCTTGTACTGGACACAGTGTGTTTCAATTTTTGAAATGTATAGATTAGTCAGGATCTTTGATTTAATTTTGGTCGGAAGTTTTGGGGTGTCCGCCGTGACACCGGTGCAATGGCTTCACTGACTTGTGAATGTATAGCGTTGTGGTGGCTATTTACACCACTATACCAAATGGTTTGACTGTTTGTCAACCTATACAGCTTTTTTTAAGGGTTCACAAACTTGTGCTAGTCTGTGTAGTTATGAAATGCAATGTATTGTCTGTGATTTTGAAGTTATTGTTCACTTTCCACTGCCTATGTCCAGGAGAAAGAACAAATCTCCAAAGAAGATGAAAACCCCTGCCGCTGCTTAGAAAAAAGAGGGTCGGCGCGATAGTAATCAACACCGTACGAGGACGGACAAGTCCGTGGTATCTGAGAACAGGTCCAACAAGAAGACGGAAAAGAAATCCGCGGAAAGTTCCAGGGTGTGTCACACCACTAGTGGTCCACTACATGTGTCTACTAGTGGTGGCAAAGGTCCTGGTCCTAAAGAAAAGCCTGCAAAGAAAATCAAGAAGAGGCACATCCACAGAGCAGAGTGGAGGAAAACCCAGCTGTCTAGGCATGGTACAATGGACAAATTTAGACAGGAGTTGGATGCGGCGACTGAGGTAGTCCCCCTGGATCCTCAGTCTGATCAACCTGGATCCGGGGTGATTACCTTACCTGAATCCGACGATGAGAGTGTCGAGGTGGATGACGACCAGATGACCCGATATGAAACCAGGATCTGGCCAGAACTTACCCGTAAGGATGGCATGCACCCTGGCACCCATCAAAAGATTGTGGAAGCACACAGGTTGTGGCAGCCTGGACACAGGTGCCCCTTCCTCATCTGCAGGTATTTGGCTCTGAACAGAGGAGGACTGTGTGTGTACGCCACCCGAGAGCGCCTGTTTAGACATTTCTGCAAGGAACATGCCCCGTACTGTGAGGTATGGATCTGTCCACTCGCCAGCTGTCAGCAAGTTCTGGACCGGCGGGTGGAGTTGATCCAACACCTCATGAACGGGGAGGTGGTACAACATCATTTCACTAGAAAGGACTCTTGCTAGAGGGCTAAACAGGTGCTGCCTTCAACCAGGCCCAACAGTGTGTTTACCAGGACTACTTACATGGCCGGACAACATCTCCGCGTCCTGCATAGGACCAAGGCAGGCGGATCAGAGGGACGGTCAGGCAGGTCATTATCATCATCCCACGCTGCTAGCTCGGCTGGTAGTCGTTGATCCGTGGCTAAGGATGCGGTGGCCTCTAGCTCAGAAGAGAAGAGGAGGGCTAGAGACCCTAGTCTGGACAAGGACAAGGACTGTGGCCCTCTTTTGCCTAAACATGTGTGTAGGCGGGCCCAGGTTTGGACGGATGGAGTTTTAAAGGAACTACCCCCTGTAGAAGAAAGTAGGGAGGTCTGTGCAAGAGCAGAATCAGTGGTTGCGGAGGCACTGGAGCAACTGTGTGCCACTGCTGACTCCGCCAAGACTGAGTTGCAGTCCCTTTTGAAAGATGTGGTGGAACCTCTCCGGACCCTTGGGAGTGTTAAAGCTTCCGTGGAAGAGTTAGGAGAAGTCAGAGAACAGGCGCGAAACCAGGCAGTAGTGGTAGATGGACTACGGAAGTCTTTGGCCAAAAGTGATGCCTGGGTGAGGGAGTTGGAAGATGAGAACTTTCAACTCTTGTCCATGCTGGAGAATGAGTCCCGTACTTCCTCTCCCTGTGATGATCAAAAGAAGTCGGATGGATGTGGCCCTACTACCTCTACCTCTAGTGCTGCTACGATGGCTCCTGTTGCTGTTCCGTTGACTGCACCCCCTGTTCCTGTCCAAGAACCACTTCCACTGGATCCGGCCCAGCTTCCCCAGTTGCTGATGCTCAGTAATCTGTTGCGGACGTTGCAGGCTGTTCCTCCCACTGGTCCGGCACAGGCTGTGCCCCCTCCTCATACCCCTGGAAGGGATCCCCAAGCGCAGATGTACGACATTATCCCTAACTGGCTGTTCAGCCCTACTCAGCTTATTCAAGCACCAGCAGCCGCACCACCAGGCACGGACGGATGACAGCAACAACCACACGGACGTCCCGCGGATTCACAGAACAACGAACCTTCGGATGTGGTTATCAATATGGAACAGAACTAACTCATGTTTTCAATAGCATTTTATCAGATACATGATAATAATACTCAGCATATCAGAAATTTTAGGAAAAATGTAGTAATTAGACAATTAACAATTTAAGAATTAATTGTATCATACAAATACTCATAGACTCTGTGGCTCTATCAGCCTTATACACACCAGAGGCTCCCCCTATTCTTAATCACAGTATCAACTTTCTTATACATGTTTTATGTTGCCACCTGGTGCTTTGTTTAGGAATCAAACTACTCTACAACCTTTTCTAATGTTATAGTCAGATCCAAATGATCATATTGGTAAGAACAAACAGAACATTTTTTATACATTTTCACATAACATAAAAGGGATATATACATATATTGTATTTTTATTCGGAATCAAACAGTTACATCAATTTTCAGAAAAGGATGCCAACCTCTCTCTGAGGAGGTCTTCCTGGGGATCCTTGTTTTAATATCTACTATGTGGTAGCAAGATATCGGGATGCATTTATTCTGTCCAATTCAAAGTAATCATTCAATAATTTAGACCCCACCCCGCTCATTTCCCTACATATATATGAGCATGTCCCCAGTACAAAACCCCTATAAACATTCACTAACTACACTATACAGTTAATTAACTTTTATCGATGTATCGATCTTACAATAAGGACTTACATGCCTTTTATAATAACACGTTATTCTTTTGAAAGGTATTCATCATAGTCACTGAAATTAGTGGTTTTGAGATACTGTCTAAATTGGATTCTTGTCTTTGTAACTTGAATGTTATCTGGGAGATTATTCCATAGATTTGATAACACATAAACGTATGACTTCTTGAAAATTTCATTTTTTGGCTGTGGCACTACCAGCTTTTTTCCTTTCGTTAGACTTCTTAAACCCAGTTTTCTTTTGTCTAAATTTTCTTCGTCTCTTGATCTCAAAAAGGCAAGGTCTAATAAGTGGCTGTCTCTCCTTGAAGAGAGTGATGGTAGATTAAGTGATCTGTGTATTTCTCTCGTACTAGTTAATTTTGGTTATTTTAGTATAATTTTGAAAGCTGAATTTTGCAGTGTTTGTAACTTCTTCAACTGTGTTAGTGCCGATGAACCATGAAACAAGTCTCCGTAATCAATGATTGGGAGAACCATAGTTTTATACAAGAGTAGGAGAGTCTTCTTCTCACATGTGTTATATAGCTTAGACATAGCATGGATCTTTGATTTCACCGTATACAATTTTTTTCTAAGAAACACCTTGTAATTTACTCTTTCGCCTATTTCCATCCCTAAGAACTTGTATTCCGTGACATTCTCTAACTCTTGGTCTCCTATATAATATTTTACAATGTTTTTGGCATCACCTTTCGACCTTATAGTCAGGTTTTTACATTTTTTTATATTGAGGGAGATCTTATTTACGGCGCACCATCTGACTATACTGTTCAGATCCTTTTGGAGCTTTTCGTTATTTCCCTGTCCTAGTGGTCTTTCTTTATACAGCACTGTGTCATCCGCGAATAGTTGGATGTTACAGTCTTTTACAACTCTGTGGAGATCATTGATATATACAATAAACATAAGAGGTCCAAGACTAGTACCTTGGGGTACGCCACATGTCACAGGCTTTAGGGAGGAGAGACTATCACCGACCAACTCTCTGTGACCTTTCACTTAGATAATTACTAAACCACTTGTGGGTTTTTCCTTCGACTCCATAATTCCTTAGTTTTGATAATAAAATTTTGTGATTAACTGTGTCAAAAGCTTTTTTAAAATCTAAAAATATTAAATCTGTAGCCTTCTTTCCGTTCAAATTATTGTAGACGTTTCTTAACATATGGTCTAAAGCATTGTTTATCGATTTCCCCGCCCTAAAGCCAAACTGACATTCACATAATAGGCCGTTGTCCTCCAAGTACTGTGATAACTGTTTTTGAATACATATCTCTAAAATTTTAGCTGGCAGCTTCATACATGAGATTGGCCTATAATTCCCCGGTGCTCCTTTATCTCCCTCTTTAAACAGTGGCGTTACATTCGCCTGTTTAAAATCTAATGGGATGTCCGATTTTTCAATGGTCAGGTTAAACAAATATACCAGTTGGCCTTTAAGAGCCAACAGGCATTGCTTAAGAATCCTAGTAGGCATGAGAGTGATCCCTGAGGCTTTGTAGTTGCTGATCTTTTTTATATCTAATTCAATGTCTAGTTCATTTATTTCTCTAAATTGAAAAGTTAATTCTGAGCTTCTATTTTTAATTTCCTCCCTTTCTCTGATTATTTCATCGTCTTCCTCAATTTTGCCTGCTAATTCTGGGCCTATTCCTACGAAAAAATCATTTATGGCCTCTGCAGCCTCTTTCCCTTTAAGTTTCCCTCCGTTCTCAGCAGTAATTTTAATTTCCTCATTGATAGCTTTGTTATTGGTCGAAAGTAAAGGTTTTAAAATTTCCCAGAATTTGTGTGGTTCAGTTTGCTTTTCCCTGATTTGGTTCCTAATGTAGTTGTCTTTTGCTCTTTTTACTTCAGCATTTACTTTTCCCCTCAGTGATTTAGCTCTCGTCCAGTCCTCTTCCTTATTTGATTTTTCGGCTACTCTAAAAGTTTGTCTCTGGCCTTACTTGCAGAAATAATCGTCTCGTCATACCAACTTGGGGTGACTCGTACCCTTTTAAAGCTTTTTATCGGACACATTCTGTCCATGTATCTAGTAATATTAGTCATAATCACGTCCCATGCTCTATTAACATCTTTTGTTTCGTATAACTTTTCCCAATTTAGATCTAGCAGAATTTCTTTTAGTAATTTGGTGTCTAACGCTTTGGTATCTCTTGCACTGAATGAGGCTGTTTTGTAACTATTCCTCTCCTTCTTTATTTGAATGAATATCGGTAAGTGGTCACTGATGTTTAAATCGATTGAACCATTAACGTTGATCCATTTCCCATTTGTATATGGCCAATTCCACCAATTTGACAACATTTGGCCCCCAAACGTGGAAAGTGATAAAATGGGCTTAAATCAAATTAGTTATCATTAATTTGATTATTTTTTTTGATTGGATGGTTGTACCAACCTGTGGAACCACATATTTGGCATTTTTAACCCAATATTTTTTTTTTTTTAATTTAAAAATCGCATTTTGGGGGCAAAAATCGTTTTTTATAAGTGCCAATAGTCCGTGGAATTGCTAAATTTCTAAATAATCTTCAAAATTGCACATTATTTTTTATATGTTGTGATAGTAGGTTACGTGAACATGATCTGTGTAAAATAAAAATGCAAAAAAAATATTTTTTCGCCAAAAGCCATCAAAAACCTTTTTTTTTTTGTGTGGGGCACCCCCCATGTCGTGTGCCGTCACGCAGTGTGCCTAAGGTAGAATAAAAAAATAAAAAATATATATATCTATCAAATTATTATGAATAATGATAAAATGCATGGGATTATATATGTAAAAACATAAAATGTATTTATTTGAGTTTTTCTTGGATCGTAGCAGAGAAATAACATGGTGACAAAAGGTGGTGGGTACCCTAGCTCTTGTTGTGTGCCGTCACACCTATTTTAGGGTTTTTAGAGCCTTATGAGGCACAATTTTGATGATAAACTTTAAATTTGACATTTATTATTGACTTTGCTTGGTACCAATCTATGTAGATTGAAATTCATGATTTCCGAGTAGTTTTTACATGATTCTTAAGGCAAAATGCTTTAAAAATGTGCCGTCACGTTGTGTTGTGTGCCGTCACGCCTGCCGTCGTGTGCCGTCACGCCTGCTGTCACATAATATCAGAGACTATATCTCTAACATATATACATAATATTAGAACGTTTATCCTTGAAGATTTTGCCTCTAAAATACTTAAACAGAACAGGAACATTAAATACAAGTATTTGAGTCAACTTAAAAAACTAAACAAGGGTAATGAATATTATATATATTCTAAATATAATGAGTTATATAATGTGTATAAATACATTATAATGTGGGCAGAGGGTCAATGACCTATCACCCTTGCCGCTGCCATTATCATTACCATTACTGAATGGTTATTTGGCTGTAACTTTTCTTCTAGTTAGAATATTTTCACCAAATAAAAGGTGTCATGATCCTTATGTCGAGACCTATCAAGTACAAAATAGTTCAATACATTATGTGCATATTTGTTTTATCTATTTCTAATTTAAATCCTCATTTATGTAGAAATATGTACCATTATTCGTCATGCTATTTTTAGCATTTTTTTTATATTTGGGATCTATTTTCGACCCCCCTGTAAACAAATTCCTAATTATCAGAATGGTTCCAAACTTGGCAGTTTAATGTGCATATATATAAGGTTGATAGAAAATAAAAATTCAACTGATAAATGTAAAAATTATTTTTGGGTCCTCAGGGGGTGTCTAGGGGCCCAAATGTTGTCAAATTGGTGGAAATGGCCATATACATGATCTATCGTGGTGGCCGAAGATCTACTTATTCTTGTATGCGTTTTTATGATTTGTTGTAAATTAAATTTATTCAATAGACTCCTAAACTTATCAGCTCCAGTTGTCTTACCGTCTGATATATTACTGTCTTCATAATTGAAATCCCCTACAATGACTATTTCCTTGGTAGTGTCTAATTTACTTATTATATTATCTAGCTGATCAAGAGCTTGGGACAAACCACCCTGTGGCGGTCGATAGACGTTGAGACATATTTTTTCTTTCATATACTTTCTAGTGACCCCAAAAACCTGCACTTCCAAATGTTCATTACAGGTGTCCAGATCCCCCATGTAATCAACTATATCCATTGAGCCATGAACATAAGATATTAGTCCTCCGCCTCTCCTTTTTCTAGTCCTATCTAATCTTACAGCGGTATATCCCTGGATTTTCAATTTCTCACTGCCATAGTTTTTGTTCAACCAGGTTTCTTGGAATGAAATAACATGCGGCTCAGCTTGTCCTATAAATTGACATATCTGGTCAAACTTTGGCGCTAGACTTCTTATATTCCAAGATACCATCTTTAAGCCTTTTAACTTACTAAAGGCTTCTACATCTAATAATACACTTTTCCTGACCATTATCTCTGTTGTTCTTCTTTTCCCCTCCTAGTGAGGGGGTTGGTTCACCAATTGGTTCTCTGATCTTACATTTAATGACTACTACAATGTGTCTACAATGACTAGTATGGCTATATACTTGGGTCCCTATACATGTCTTATGACTCTTTGACTTTAGCATGTGTTCTAGGTACCTATTATGCGAAGGCACTCATAGGGGCATATCGTGGAGGGATATGTCATCTTAATCTATTTATATAAATATATGTCTTACATTAAATTAAAATTTGTAGGGGTAATGGTTCAAACAATAAAGTATAGGTGGTTACCATTTCGATATCGGGTTCAAGTGAGCTCCTGTCTCTATTATGGTATACCTCCAGTCCTTCATGCCACAAACATTCCCTCATATTTTCATTTGTTATTACCGTTACGTTTATTAGTATTTGTTACTATTTACTTTTTCTCCATCTGACTAGATTTGGTTAACACCGATCTCACTGAGAGAGAGATCCTCGATCCTGGACGCCCAACAGTCTTGAATGTTTTTCTAACCCTTTACATACAATAGTCACTATGATGTATTTACTGTTTGATGTTTTCTCACTTCCTTGTGTCAGCTGCCCTTCTTATCTTACAGGTTCCCTTTCAATGTCGGGTTCATCTGAGCACCTGTCTTTACTTGGGAAAACCTACAAGCGGAGGGTCTCTGACTTTACTCTTTACTCTTGGTCTTCATATTATTCTGTATGCTTTAACGACTGTCTCTGCTACTTTCCTTTGCATCTCTACTGTCAGGTGGCATCCGTCTGGGGCTAGGAGGTGGTATAGGTTTGAGTAGACCGTCCTCTTTGTTGTTTTATGTTTATGTGCTGCTCTGTGTGGGTGGATTAATGAGCAAATATAGGGGGTTGGTACTCCTCTGTCTTTACAAAATGTCTTGACACTGTTATTATATGCTATCACCTGTCTGTTCAATAGCTCTTGGTCTTCACTGATAGCCATGAGTTTCTCTGCAGTTAGAAGCCTACGTAGTCTCCAGTTATTCCTAGCTGTGTTTTGATTGTATGTAACTAGGTCCAGACCTACTGTTGTGCCGAAGATTATAGTGGCTGGTGGTGTTAGGTTGTCTGGCATTATGTTAGTTAGTAGTCGCAGTGCTGACTCCATATCGTCGGTGGCCGCTGTATCGACCTCGACTTCACTGCGGTACCTTAGTCCGACTTCTTTTGATTCTCTGTTTTTTATTGTGATATCACATATCCCTGAGAGTACCATAATACAAAGTGGCCTGTATTCCATTAGCAGATTTCTGGCTCCCCTTACCATGTCTAGTGTCCCCGCTCCTGGTTGGACGTAAACATCCGAGTCAATTTCTGGGGCAATGGTATTCAATGCATGCCGTAGCCCTGCTCCCCTCGAATCGCACAACAACAATAATCCTTTTCTGTTATGCGTCATGATTGCTCGATAGATCTCTCTCAAAGCACTGATCCGACCCTTTCCTTACTCTAGCTTACTATTTTACTTTGTTTTGGAGGAGTTCCGCCCTCAGTTAACCCTGTATTTGTATCTGTGTGTCAGTTTTCCAGAAAGTTACACTTTCAGAAAGTTGCATTTTCACCCTCACCTTTGCATGCCAGTCTAGTCTTAGCTAGTCCATCTAGTCCTGCCAAAATATTGTATAATCTATATGTCTTATCTACAAAATTTGGTGTCTCAAATCTAATCTAGTCCATATATTGCTATATTGTAAAATGTTTTAGTTTTAGTGTACAGTGAGCTGCGGAGAGCATTTAACCTCTCTGCCTTATTTCGCTATCGCCCAGATAGCCTCCAAAAATGGTCTTCATCATCATATGGTATGCCCTAGCATACCTTCATCAATATCATCATTACAGGGGGAATAATTATGTAGGTAAACCGCAGATAAATAATGGTTGACAACCTAAAACTACTCACAAGTGGTTTCAGCATCGTGAATGTAAACGTTAGAAGCCTAAAAAGTAACTGGACTAACTTCAAAAATACTATTCTGCCTATTTTCCCAGACATTGTCCTCTGCACTGAAACATTCCTGACCAGTTTGGATAGAAACCTGGACCACAAACTAGATGGGTACAACTCTATTGTTAGACAAGATCGCTGTGTACTAAACCCTGATAACAGTGTTAAATTGGGTGGTGGCGTTGGGTGCTATATAAAAAATGGTTACACTTGCAAAACACACAATACTCTGAATGTATCAAATGCGAATATTGAGCTACTATGTTGTACTATTCTGTTCACTAATAAGAGGAACCTAAATATTTTTGTTGTATATAAACCACCAGACGGCGACAAGAATGTTTTTATGGAAGAATTACTTGCTACTGTCTCAAAACCTATCTTTGACAACAATAACTGTGATGTTGTAATTGCCGGAGATTTCAATTTTAACATGTTTAATACCCAGGACCAAGCAGTCATAAATCTTACAGATATGGGTCATGAACTGGGGTTAACTCAGTTGATAAATGACACAACCAGATTTGACATTAGGGAAGACAGAGAGCATGTCCATGAGTCCTGTATAGATTTGATTTTTAGCAAGGAGGATTATGTGTATGCTAGTGGTGTACTCGATTTATGGGTAGCTGACCATCTGATAACATTTGTAACCCTTAGGAGACAAAAATTCAAATCTCGCAAACCAAAAGTAATTGAATACAGAAACTATAAAGACTATACGACTGCTGATTTTATTACTAGAATTAGAAATATCAACTGGAACTGTATCATTGATTTGGAAAACCCTGAAGAGGCTTGGAATCTTTTCATTGAAAAGTTATCTACAACCCTGTCACGCATATGTCCAGTCGTAAAGAAAAAATTAACCCTACCTAGGGAAAAATGGATGACTGACGAGCTGCTTATACAAATAAGAGATAAGGACAAAGCACTGAAAAAAGCCAAAGAAACGAGAAAACACAATGACTGGGTGACAGCTAAAAAAAAAAGAAACAGGGTTACTAACTTATGCCGCAAGGCCAGAAAAAGGTGCCTGTCTAACCTAAGCATAGAAACTTTCAATGACAACAAAGAATTCTGGTCAATGGTTGGTCAGCTCATTCCCAAAAAGTCAAGAAATTCTAACAATGAAATAAATATCATTGATGACAACACTAAACTACCAGTACCCATTGAAAATGTAGCTACACATTTCAATAACTTTTTTGCCTCAATTGGAGAGAATTTAGCAGCACAAATTGATGCGCCATGGACTTTTATAGGGCAAGAGTGTGAACAAACCTTGAGTGATGTGTTTACAAATCCAGATGAGATTGTAAAAATTGCACAAGATATCAATGTCAACAAGGGTAGCAATATTCCATTCATAAAGTCATTTGTTTTCAAAGATGTATTCAAAGCGATACCCTCTGTCTTGAGTCACATATTTAACCTCATATTTGCTTCAAATTTGATTCCAAATTCCTGGAAAAAAGGATGTGTCACACCGTTGTTCAAAGGCGGAGAAGCCTCAGTAATTTCTAACTATAGACCTATAACCCAGCTTCCTATTCAGTCGAAGTTATTAGAAAAGGTTATTCACAGTAGACTACTAGATTTCTTTGAAAATCACAATGTCCTTTCCAATAGACAAAATGGTTACAGAAAATCAAGATCGACTGTGGACACAATCTCTGACTTAACAGACGACATACTAAAAGATAGGAACAATGCTAACACCTCTTTCGCTGTATTTTTTGACCTAAAAAAGGCATTTGATACGGTGAACCACAATGTACTTTTAGCTAAACTAGACAAATATGGTATTAAGGGCAACTTGCTTGCCTTGTTGCATAACTACCTCTCAGGGAGAACACAAACAACAGTTTGCAATGATACTGAATCTTTGAGTGCTAGTATAAATTATGGAGTCCCCCAGGGATCTATCCTGGGGCCCCAGTTTTTTCTTATCTATGTAAATGATGTAGAACATTGTCTTGTTCATAGCAAAGTAAAGCTTTTTGCAGATGACACTGTCATATACTGTAGCCATAATAACACTGACACCCTGAATGTACTACTGCAAGAAGATACTAACAATTTTTTTCGTTGGTGTGAGTCTAATAAATTGACATTGAATGTGAGCAAAACTAAGACAATGCACCTCAGAGGTGTTCGAAGCAGAGTAAATCATGTTAAACCAAATATTATCAGCTTGATTGTGTAGAATCTTACAAATACTTGGGCATTACATTAGACGCCAATCTCAAATATGATATGCAAGTGTGATCTACCCATAAAAATGTGAGTCATAAAATGTACCTCCTCAAGAGAATTTCTAAACTGGTGCCACCACAGGTTCTTCTAAGAATTTACAAGGTATTTATACTCCCATTGTTAGATTACGGTGACGTTATCTACAGCGGATGTGCAGCAAGGCATATTGACAAACTGCAAATTTTACAAAACAAGTGCCTAAAAATTGCACTCAAACTCCCAAAGTTAACAAATACACTACTTATTCACAGAATAGCCAGAGTACCAATGTTAGTGGACAGAAGGAGGGCTCATATCCTAAACCTTGCCTTCAAACGAAGCCAAAAACCAGCCTTTGTTGACCAAAATGTAAGACAGACCAGACAGTGGCAGGCACCAGTGCTGTTCTCCAATAGGCCAAACATTGTGTCTTATGACCAAAGTGTCCAAAGAAAAACTGCGTTATTATGGAACAATCTCGATGTTGACACAAGAAACGAAAACGATTATAAGGTCTTCACAGCCTTAACCAAGGCTGAATGTATGTTACCTATATTCTCTTAAAACCGTAAATATCCTCCTATCTCTCACCCCTCATCCTATCATTGTAGTTCTCTCCTAGTTTCTTCTTTTAGCGAGTCTCTTTCTATTTGTGTTATTACATGCATAAACAAGTCACAGTTTATAGAACCCAAAGGTAATAGCCACTCAACCAGATTTAACCATTCAAATGGTTAAAACTGAGGCTCCTTTCCTACCAATTATACACATGTCATTGTACTCTGCAAGAATAGATTGTGTATTGTCATATTATTTTGTGTATCGATTAATAAACGTTTCTAAAAAAAAAAAAAAAAAAAATATCAGTCCAAATCTGTTTTCTCCTGTGAATGTTTTTGGCTTCACTGGGACTCGGGCGCCATTTGCAATGAGGACGCCCCGCACCCAACGACCAATTCCCCACTTTTTTGAGCTGGTGATCTTGTAGAATTTGGTATTTTCAGGAGATTTTAGCATTTCGTTTAGCTCCTTATTTTTCGTTAATTTTTCTTTCACGATATCAGCCAGTATTTGTTCCTCGACTTTTACCCAATCTGTCATTTGCTGCGGAGTCACCATTAACTCCAGTTTGCCACCCATAGCCTTCGCATGAGCTGGGCTGTGTGTGCCGCGTATCTTGTGCGCTAATTCATGTTTCCCCAGGAACTGCGCTTTTTCCCATTGATAGGCATGTTCAGCTGTGGTGAACTTTTTGTGTTTGTAATCGATGCTTATTTATAGAAATTTGAGTAGGGGCTATGGTTCCCATGGAAACCCACCCCTCCTCCTTCTATTGGGAAATTAGCTACATCCATGGGTTGGCAGCCCTTCGGTAGATGGTGCAAATCCTGTTGTGAATAGATCTTGTTGTCTATCTTTATATATCCTAGGATAAAAACTGGTTTGGGTCTGGGTTCACAAAATATTCCTAGTAACATTTCTAAACCTCCCCACTCTCTCTAAACTCAAGCCAAAACTTTTCTCTTATCTTGTTTTTGAAGTCTGCAAGGTCCATGACATTTCTAAGTACAAGAGGTAGATCGTTCCATGCAGCACCGGCTTTTGCTAAGCAGGACCGGGAAGTATTATCTTTCTTCCAGTTGTAGGGCTCAACTCTCCTCCCCATATTCCCCCTGATGTTCATATTTATCCTTCTCTCCACAGAAGTGCCCACCTTAGAATGTCAAAGCCAATATCCTACTCTGCCTTCTAAGTTCTATAGGGAGTAGTTCACATCTCATATGAAGATCGAAATTTGAGACATACCCTCTAACATTCAATAAGGTCCTGAGCCCCCTGTTCTGTGTTTTCTGGAGTCTTTGGTGAACGTTTTGTGGACCCAGATCCGTACAGATTATGCAAATCTCTATGATTGGCAGGACAAAAGACTTGTACAACGAAATGGCAATATTAGAACCAATATATGGAAGAATCTTCCTAATCTTTGAAATTTCGAAGTAAGCTCGTTTTTTTGTATGGTTGATCATATGTTCCATACATAGGTTGGAATCTATAAGGAGCCCAAGGTATTTGAATAGTTTGGTTTCCTCTATTTCCTTATTTAGCAATTTGTATTTAGGAACATATCCTTTCTGTTTTCCTTTACCATATATTCTTTGGTGTCTAGTCTTTGCTTTATTGAGTCTGAGTCCATTGTGCGAGCACCATTTCTCAAATCTCAAGATATCTTGTTGTAGTTTGTCAATATCGTTTTGGTCAGTTACAGGTCTCCAAATCACACAATCATCAGCATATAACTGGATATTGGAAGAGAACCATCACATCATTCATGTACAAAACAAACATTATCGGCCCTAGGATGCTTCCCTGGGCCACCCCGGCTGTTAAGCTGACCTCAAGTAGAACTGGAATAACCCTTCCCAGCAATGGGACAGTCTTACAGGATGGAAATAATGATGAAATAATTGATATGTTATCATGAAGAATTAAGTATGAGTAATTCCGAATGATATTATTCTGGCAATAAAAGCAATAAAATAAGGCGAAAATTGTATATAAAATATCATGCTCAAATGCTATTATAATTTGCTGATTTTTGCCCAAATATTGGGTTATACCCTTAGCGTGACCATCTCTCAATCATTGCGCAATAATTATTGCGTGAAAAGCGTCCACTCTCATCACAGAACTATGGTGAGATGATTGCTTAAAAAAGATTGCTTAAAAATCATGTGGAATTGCGTTCATTTGCCTGTTGGGTATGTGCCTCAATTTTAATAGCAATCTTCTGTGTTCAACCATATCAAATGCCTTGTTTTTTATTTACTACTACTTTCGCGCATAGCCGTTAGGATGTCACGGCTCTGCGCTGTCAAAGCTTGATTCCTTGGTGGGTCCTGTGTATCATGCAGAGTTAGCTTGCAGAGTTAGCTTGCAGTGTTAGCTTGCAGTGTTTGACCAAGCTTCAACATTTGGGCCACAGTACTGTTTGGTAGTTTGTTTGTAGTATAGCGCATAGCCATGAGGACTTCACGGCTATACGCTTTCAAAGCTTGATGTATTGGTGGGTCCTGTGTATCATATAGAGGGGGAGGCTCACAAAACTAATAACGAAATAATAACAAGGTTATTGTACAGATGTCAGACAATTTACATGATAATCCCTGTAAACTCAAAGCTTCTTTAGGTTGTTGTGAGTAGAATAGAATAGAATAGAATAGAAAAACATTTATTAAGTCATATTGACTACTTATGAGGGAAGTTTCTCCAAACAGATGGGAGGTGTTCCTAGCCCTCAGGCGTAGATTACAGTTTGTGAAGTAAGGAACAAAACCGAAGCGTTCAATGAAGGCTACGGCTCCTTACTATTATTTACAATTTCTTTAATGTTCTATTACAATTTGCTGTTGAATATGGTGTTCTGGTTACAGTAGTTGGGTATACTCGAAAATACAATCTGCGTAATTATAATGATTATAATGGTGGTATATCTTTATTGAATAAAGTAGTCATCATTCCATATTAGGGTGGACCTGGCTAAGTTTTTGAACCTTTGTTTATCTAGTACCAGATGGGCCATGGTTGGGAGACGATTCCATGTATATGGGATTGTGTTAAGGGTTGATTTACGGATTTGTTCATTTTTTGGGGCAGGATGTTTTAGGATTTTTCTGCCTTCCATGAAGTTTCTCGTATATATAAGTCGTAAGTCTATGTTTCTGGGATCTTGCGCCTGTTTATGACCCATCTGGAGTAGATGTAGTCTCCTACGGTGTTTCAGAGGGAGGAGTTTCTTCTCTATGTGGAGGTCTCTGACACTTTCTCTAGTAGGGATACGATAAATAATTTTTAAGATTCTATTCTGGAGGATTTGCAGTCTATGCAGATCAGCTGCCGAATGAGATTCGAGGAATATATCCGACTGGTCCAGAGTGGGTAGTACTATAACTTTATAAATCATAAGCATAGTTTTTTTCGGTATCATATCTTTTAACTTTGAAAACTGCCAACACTTGTAGCTTAAGGTACTTGTCATTTTTGTTATTTGCTCCTTGAATTTTAAGGAAGAGTCGACTATGGTACCTAAGTACTTGTATGTTTCTATATCCTCCAGTTCTGCATCTCCCAGTTTGATGACATGCTCGGGTAGTGCTGAAAGATTTTGGGCTTTCCATCTTGACCTAAGGACAGGCCTCGGGAATATGGTCTGGACCTTGGATTTATTATAGTTTAATGAAATTTTATACTTTTTACACCAACGACTCAAGGAGTCTAGGTCGGTTTGTAGCTTGTTTGTGGCCTCTTGTGTACTTTGTTCAGAACTATAAATTATCGTATCATCTGCAAACATTTGGATTTTGCAATTTTCTATGAAATTAGGTAGGTCGTTTATGTAAAGGTTGAACAGTACAGGTCCGAGGGTTGTCCCTTGCGGAACCCCACAGGTGACTGGAAGCTGCTTTGATTTAAGTTTATTGACATTTACTAGTTGTTTCCTGTTATGGAGATAGTTATAGAACCATTCATATTCTTTACCCCCCACACCAAATGTCCTGAGTTTTTTCAGGAGGTGTTCGTGGTTTACAGTGTCGAAGGCCTTCCTTAGGTCAAGATAGGCTGCCCTTACAATATTGCCCTGGTTGATTTGGGTGTATACTTCATTAAGGTATGCTAATAGAGCGTCTTGGGTCGACCTACCGGATCTGAATCCGAATTGGTGCTCATACAGTAGGTTGTTATTATCCAAGTGTTCTATTAGTTGCTTATAAATTACTTTCTCTAGGATTTTGGCAGGTAACTGTATAGTAGATATGGGCCTATAGTTTCCTGGGTCGGTGCACTCTCCAGCTTTGAAAATTGGGGTGACTTTTGTTTCTTTCCATGCGTCTGGGATGGTAGAAGAGTTCTGGGTTAGTGATATGAGCTTTTTAAATTCAGGGAGTAGTGTTAGTAGAGCTTGTTTTAAGATTCTAGTTGGGAGATTGTCAATACCTGAGGCCTTCGATGAAGGCATTTGTTTTATAATATTTCTCAGTTCCTGATCTTCTACTGTTGCGAAATGGAAAGTATTATTTCGTTCTTGTGGCTCCATTTGTTCACTCAACATTTCGTCTTCATGCTTTGAGAGTGGGGGGATTAAGCTAGCTAGGTCATTTCCGATGGAGGCAAAATACTCATTAAATTTATCTGGGACTTCAGCATTGGGTATTTGTGTACCGTTTGACTCTAACTTGATGTCCTCATGGCTTTGCTGTTTTTTATTGTTTATTAGGGGGCCAAGTAATTTCCAGAATTTTTTTGGATTTTTTGTATTATTTTCAATTTGTTCTTTTACATAATTGTTTTTTAAGTTTCTAGCGTGGTGATTGATTCTATGTCTAAGTTGTTTTGCTTGGGCCATCATTCTAGGATCTTTCAATTTTTTTGCATCTTTGAATAGTTTATCCCTAGCCTTCATTTGGGCAAAGAGATCTCCAGTGATCCAGGGTTTCCTGGCTTTCACATTTTTATAATTACGAATGGGACATAGGTGGTTGGTTACTTCAAGGATTTTGTTAATCATTGTTTTCCAATAAACATTTGGGTCAAGAGTGTCTAGTGATTGGTTCCAGTTGTGATTTCTTAGTTGTTGGGCAAACTGTTCATCACTGAAGTTAGTGTAGGATCGGCAAGTAAAACTAATTCTTGGGTAGAACTCTTTTTGTTTTTTTAGCACTATTAGGGTGGGGAAATGGTCACTCAAGTTTGCTTCTAGCACTCCTACGGTTTTAACTATCTTGGAGTTGGTGTAAATAAGGTCAATACACGTTTCTGTGGTTGTAGTGGTGCGGGTGGGGATATTGATATATTGTCTCAAGGAGGCACAGTGCTCTAGCGCTAGTAGTAGGGATTTTTGTCTCGAGGGTGTTAAGTAGTTTACATTAAAGTCTCCCAGCATGACTATCTCCTCATTATCTTCATTATGTGAGAGGATTTGCTGGACAAGCTGTATGGCTATTGGAAGGTCGCCATCTGGGGGGCGATAGATATTGTGGATTTTAATCCGTTTATTTTCATTTATCTTTATTTTCAATGTTTGGACTTCAATGTCTGGGGTGGAGATCGTTTGTGTGTCACCGACCCAGGTCGCCTCCAGGTTTTCTTTAACGTACACTGCTAAACCTCCTCCTCTTTTCTTACCGTTTTTCCTATCAAGTCTTAGTATTTTATAACCTTTTATATTAACTAGGTCGTCATAGACTTTGTCGTTTAGCCAGGTCTCACCCACACAGATGATATCAAATTGTATTTTTTGCATAATTATTTCTAGTTCGTTTACTTTGTTTAATAAGCTTCTAATGTTTAAGCTCATGATTTTCACTCCTTTAAGTTCTTTAAAAAACTCATCTTGATCGAGTGTAACATTTACATTCTTTATTGGACTTTGATTTTTTTCGCTCGTGCCTCTGTAGATGGTGTGCGAGGCTTGCTGGGTTTTTACTGCCCAGTCGTATTACAATTTACAGTGGAGGTGTTACTCACTATTGAGTAAATTTTTGGTTTGTAATATTTTTAACGAGAATCATAACTAAGATATTGCATATACTATGTTTTTCCTTGGACGGATGTTTTCACTCTATGAACATATATACATCAGCGGAGGTAATAACATATAACTTCGCTTAACACATCTTAACTAACAGCATCATTATCACTACAGCAGGCCGCTGTATATGCCACTAGGGTGGCTGGGGTAATGTAACAACTAGCTCACTTTCTCACATGTGTACCCTAATCTGGTTGTACAGTATAGACTTGTGTACTTTTAGGGGTGATTATGCACCGGGTAATTACTAAGCTATAATAATACTCATATTTGTATAGCAACTGCTATATTCAAGTGTATGGTCAAGCCATATCTAATCTATTACCTCACTCTTAAAGATAGTTATTTTTATCACATTTTGAAGTTTTACTTCGTTAGGATAGGCGGCTAATTAACAGTGTTAATACCTTAATGTGCGTACGTGTCAGACAATGTAAATGTCTTGAACTTATAATATGGGGTATACCCGTTGGTAGTTATTACGATTGTTCAGCTTCCAATTCAGGACGTTGGCTTGGTTGTTGGGTGATAAGTAAGTAACTGCCAGTCGGGCAATAAGGTGAATAGATTGTTAGTTAAGTTGATAGGAGTCTTCTATGAAGGCTCCTATAATTGAAACGTGTACTTATCAGTCTGCTGGTCATGTTGGTCGTGAACGTTGCCCATAGCCTTGGAGATTGGCTCAATTGTTCTTAGTAATGTGTTTGCCGAGCTGGCGCGCCCATCTTCGGAGTCCTTCGTCAGAAAGATGACATCCGTCGATATCAAGTTTTAGGTAGTGGTTGGATTTGACGCCCTTGTTGTTATGGTGTATATAATCATGTAGGGGCGGTGTTGAGAAGCCATTCTGGTCATTTTTCCCAACGATCTGCCTGTTGACTTGGATGATTGTTGCGTCTAGTTGGGGTTGGGTGGCTTCCCTGGCCGCTGGGTTTCTGGTGTTGTACCAGGAAAGGTCCATTCCAGTTAGTGTACAGAAGATGGTCTTGGTGGTAAATGGGTATACAGTATGCTCGATGTGATTTTGTACCCAGTCCATGTCTTCCATGAAGACAGTGGTTGCCTTCTCGGTGGTCAGGTGGGCGAGTCGTACTATTCCCTCTTCCTTTTTCGTGATAGTACACAGGCCAGCAGTGAGGTAGATTGCTGACGGTTTTTGTATGAATATGTCGTTGGCAGCTAGATGGGTCATTTTTAGTGAGGCTCCCGAGTATGACTTGACTATAGTTCTACTGTACAGGTGGTTGGGAACATGCGGCTGTAGGTAGGGCGCGAGGAATCGCACCCTCGAGTCGCCCAATATCATAATAGGTCGGGCCGGCAAAAAATGGTTTCTGTATGCTTGATGAAAGATGGACATATGGGTGTATTGAAACTGAAAGAAAAACAATCCTCAATATCCCTAGTTGATCTTGAAATCTTATGTCTGCAAGTGGGGAATTTTTTTGTTTGTCACCGTCCTTGACGGCCCCCGTCACTGTTGATGACGCTCTGTTGATGATGGCCATTCTTCCCTGATTATGCTAATGTAAAGTATAAGTTAGCTTGCAGAGTTAGCTTGCAGTGTTAACTTGCAGAGTCCTGAAAGATATCAGACATTCAGGTTGCTCCTGAGGTGCCTTTCGCGCATAGCCGTGAGAACGTCACAGCTATGCGCTGTCAAAGCTTGATTCATTGGAAAGTTGGTTCTGTGTAGAGTGAGTCTGACAAAATTAATAACGAAATAATAACGAGGTTATTGTACAGACGTCAGACAATTTACACAATAATGCATCTAAACTCAAAGCTTCTTTATGTTGTTGTGAGTGCCTGCACAAAGTTACAAGGGAGGTCCATGGGAGGAATTTCTGAGTTAGTTGAATCTCATTCTTTTCCCCATACCAGTAAAGAGCACTAGGTGGAAGAAAGGGGACCCGTCATTTGTTGTTATGGTTTGGTCCTCCGGCCCTACGGTCCGCATTGGGTCGCCTAGTCTAGAAAAGCGTACGGCACCAGTGAGATGTGTGTTCTAACTTGTATGCTTCCTAGGCTGTCATTGTTTATATAGCTGTGGCTTATCTGTCCCATCCGCCCTGCCCCTCCCCCCTCACCAGACTTTCACGCATAGCCGCGGAATGCCTTGTCTTTTATTTATTACTACTTTCGCGCATAGCCGTTAGGACGTCACGGCTCTGCGCTGTCAAAGCTTGATTCATTGGTGGTTAGCTTGCAGAGTTAGCTTGCAGAGTTAGCTTGCAGTGTTAGCTTCCAGAGTCAGTGAGGCTGACAACATAATAACAAAATAATAACAAGATTATTGTACAGATGTCTGCAGACAATTTACATGATAATCCCTGTAAACTCAAAGCTTCTTTAGGTTGTTGTGAGTGCCTGCACAAAGTTACGAGGGAGGTCCATAGGAGGAATTTCCTAGTTAGTTGAATCTCATTCTTTTCCATACCAGTAAAGAGCACTAGGTGGAAGAAAGGTGACCCATTATTTGTTGTTATGGATTGGTCCTCCGGCCCTACGGTCCGCATTGGGTCGCCTAGTCTAGAAAAGTGTACGGCACCAGTGAGATGTTTGTTCTAACTTCTATACTTCCTAGGCTGTCATTGTTTATGTAGTTGTGGCTTATCTGTCCCACCACCAACCCCCCCTCCCCACCCCCTCACCACACTTAATAATAATACTAATAATAGATTTTTATTTCCATAAGACATCTTCAAATGTAAATATAACTGTGGACTAGAGGTTTAATATAAAGAGATGGAAAAAGAGCATTTTCAGTAATGTGTACATTTAGGTAAATAAAGGAAAGATACATGAATCATAAATCATAAGTGTATGTGGTGGCTTTGTCTATTGGTCAGAGCCAATGGATAGTAATTCAAGTTGGTACTTTAGCATTACAAGCTAGACGGATTGATTCCTGAGTAAAAAGAATGACATTACTTGTCAATGTATGCGGTCTGTACATAACAATGAAGGAAAATCTAAAATCATGACTTTCTTGGATAGACCCTCCCGGAGGTCCAGATGGTTAGCCGAATCTTCTGCTTATCCCCTATCCATAGGTAACAAGCAACTTGACGAAGTAAATGAGTACAAGTATTTAGGGGCTGTCGTCGATGGTGCCCTAAACTTTAACAAACACCTATCAAGTGTAAAACAGAAAGTTTCTCATAAACTCTGGCTTTTCAAGCACTTACGAAGTAGGTTAAACGTCCACCTCAGCACCCAAATTTACAAGACAACTATTCTTCCCCTTATTGATCAAGCGGACATATTTTATGATTCAGCCCCTAAAACTAAATTAAAATTCCTTCAAACCCTTCAAAACCGCTCCCTCCGAATAATTACAAGAACTAACAGATTCCAAAACGCTGACGAGCTTCATGAACAGTTTGACCTGCTTCCTCTTAAGCAGAGGAGGAGGCTACATATTCTACAGCAAGCCTATAGAGTCAAAGACCACAAAGATTATAAAACAGTAAAACCACGAACCACTCGCCAACACAACCCGGACAGACTCTCGCTCAAATGCCCCACCCCTAAACTTGAACTTGTAAGGAGATCAATATATTATAAACTCCCTCACTATTGGAACTCCTTGGAGTCCGATGCTCAAAAGGCTGATACAAGCAAGAACTTCATTAGCCTAGTGAGACCAAATGCCATATGGCCTGACACAAATTTCCTATATTAGACCCAACTTTGATACTCTTACCCCTTAAAAAAGCGCCCTTTTATAGGGTCCACCTTCCGCCTCCTCGAAATTTCCCGGAAATTTCCCTAGAAATTCCACCACCTACCGTCTTGATTCTATACTCCAATGTTGTCTGAGACCATATTTAGTAAGGGCCACCTTGTGTGTCGTCGACGCCAAGGTGTATTGTTACCCTTACATTGATTAAAATACTGTAACGTTCGGCAAGACTTGGAATCCTCCCTATGAAGGGAGATTAGATCCGCCGACCTAGTCACTATATCGACTAATAAATGTCTCAACAACAACAACAACAACAAATGATAACAGTAGTAATAATGATAATGGTAAGTTAGTCCTAAGCAGGGTTATACTGTGTTTTTATATAATATTGGAATGTGACCAGGTCTTGGATGCTCCTGGCAACCCTATCAAGACTGTTCCATAGAGTCGGCACCTGGTATAGAAAAGACTTTTTAAATTTCTCTGTTCTAGGGCATGGTACTCTCACCTTAGGGCCTTTAGTAAGGTTTCTAAGAGATGGAGAGAGATTATTGCTAATGTAAGGTATAAGTTAGCTTGCAGAGGTACCTTGCAGAGTTAGCTTGCAGTGTTTGACCAAGCTTCAACATTTGGGCCACAGTACTGTTTGGTAGTTTGTTTTAGTATAGCGCATAGCCGTGAGGACTTCACAGCTATACGCTGTCAAAGCTTGATACATTGGTGGGTCCTGTGTATCATATAGAGGGGGAGGCTCACAAAACTAATAACGAAATAATAACGAGGTTATTGTACACAGATGTCAGACAATTTACACAATAATACATCTAAACTCAAAGCTTCTATAGGTTGGTGTGAGTGCCTGCACAAAGTTACAAGGGACGTCCATGGGAGGAATTTCCGAGTTAGTTGAATCTCATTCTTTTCCCCATACCAGTAAAGAGCACTAGGTGGAAGAAAGGTGACCCGTTATTTGTTGTTATGGGTTGGTCCTCCAGCCCTACGGTCTGCATTGGGTCGCCTAGTCCAGAAAAGCGTACGGCACCAGTGAGATGTGTGTTCTAACTTCTATGCTTCTCAGGCTGTCATTGTTTATATAGCTGTGGCTTGTCTGTCCCATCCCCCCCCCCCCCCACCACCCACCCCCCTCACCACATTAATGTATGACATTTGCGGGAATATTAGTATTTGTGGGAACATTTCGCGGGATTATTCGGTGACAGGACTGGCCATGCATGTTGTCTTATTATGTAATAACCATACACTCAGACAGGGAGGCATACACTCAGACAGAGAGGCGCCATGGGCTGAGAGGGATAGAGGGATACTCAAAGTCGCTACAAATTTTTCTCCAAGTCGCTACAAATTTTTCTCAAGTCTGCAACTTATGAAACAGAATTTGTCCCAGATGGGATGTTTTTCTACTTAATTCCTATGTCCCTGATTTTGAAACAGGCCCCAGCAGAATGCCTTGTCTTTTATTTACTACTACTTTCAAGCATAGCCGTTAGGACTTCACGGCTCTGCGCTGCCAAAGCTTGATTCATTGGTGGGTCCTGTGTATCATATAGAGGGTGAGGCTGTTAGCTTGCAGAGTTAGCTTGCAGAGTCAGCTTGCAGTGTTAGCTTGCAGAGTCATGAAAGATATCAGACTGGTCAAATAGTGGAAGAATGGAGTGCAGAGCCATGAGAACATCACAGCTCTGCACTGTCAAAGCTTGATTCATTGGAAAGTGGGTTCTGTGTAGAGTGAGGCTGATAACATAATAACCAAATTATAACATGAGCATTGTAGAGATGTTTGCAGACAATTCACAGGATAATCCCTCTAAACTCAAAGCTTCTTTAGGTTGTTGTGAGTGCCTGCACAAAGTAATGTGGGAGGTCCACAGGAGGAATTTACTAGTTAGTTGAATCTCATTCTTTTCCAGTGGAGCACTAGGTGGTATGTAGGGTGAACCGTCTTTTGTTGTCATGTGTTGGTCCTCCGGCCCAGGGGCCTGTTTGGGTTGCCTAGTCTAGAAAAGCGTACGGCACCAGTGAGATGTCAAAAGATAACATGGCGTCCAAACCCATAAGACGTGTAGGCTAGCTGGGAATGTTTGCGCTCCACCAGAGTACTCTTACCAATACAAACTGACCATATAACCAGCGGATTACTTCGATAACCATTTTGTGATTACTGTGCTATAACCAATCAAAAGGGAAAATTACCGAAAGACGACATTTGAGTCATTACAACAGGTAAATGTCTACCACTACTCAATTATCGCCCACTGACACTGCACAGTCACCGCCGGTAAGCAAACCAAAGCATATTCCACTAGCATACAGACGTTTGAACACTACACTGTGCAATATTACTCCTAATTCTCAGGGATCCTCAGACAAGTCTGAAACTCAATCTAGACCTACAACTCGTAAAAATTCAGAATGAGTAACTATGCCGCAATTAAACCAAAATGACACACAAAAACCTACAAGGTCAAGATCACCCTCACCAATTTCACCTGAGCCATTGAACGATAGTCCATCAGCTGGACAAACTGAAATAACACCAAACACTTCTCACTCTCCAGAAACTCTAAATCCTATGCCCGATAAAGCACTTTTGACAGCTGATGATAGTATAGTGTTTGGCACTCAAGAAGAATCATTTATAGAATCAACCCAAGTATTACTACCCACTCTCACTGCAAAAAGTGCCGACGTCATTGATGTCACAAAACTACCACCACAGGTAAATAAATCAGACCTCCAAGAACTTCTTGCAGGTTTCATGGAGGACATAAAAATAAATAATGCCAAGACACTAGCATTGCAATTTGAGAATCAAACAAAAACACTACTTCAAAGTAATAACGAAGTAATTGAAAAAATTGCCCAATTCACATCTGATATAGATGCACACAAAAAATCCTACGATAAAAGTCTCAAACAAGTCAATGAACGACTTGGGAAAGTCGAAGTATCTGTGAAAATACCAACACTTGCGACTGCAGTAAAAGCCCAAATCCAACCAGAGTTGGAGACAAATTTAAATACAAAAATTGAAGAATTTAAAACAGAAATGCAAAATAAAATGTCATCCACACAAGAAGATGAGCTTTTAGCAGATGCAATAAAAGGCACAATACAATCGGATATTGAAGCATCTGTTACAACCCAAATATCCAATTTCAAAGAGGAGATTATGGGCTCAGTGGACGCAACCTTAAATGACGAGGCGCTCCACATAACGTTAGCAGACACAATAAAACCAGCTATAGAAGATAGCGTAGAAGCAAAGCTAGAAGCATTCAAATCAGAATTGACACAATCTTCTTCCCCTTCCTCGCTCATGGATCAATTTCAACCTCCAGGTGTTAATGATGTAAAACGAAGACAAGATGAATTTGATAACTTGATGGCCCAAAATACACAAATTCAACATAAAATGCAAATCCAATTAAATCAACTGGCAGAAAAAAATGAAATCCTTGATCTCAAAACACGCAAAAACAACCTCATTTTTGACGGCATACCAGAAAACAAAAATGAAGATCCAACACAAACCATAATCAGAATAATATCTCCAACCATTTCTGACTTTGATCACGACGATATACAACAAGCATATCGACTAGGCAAATACAATCAAAACAAAACGCGCTCAATCCTAGTTAACTTCACATTTACGCAAATGAGAGACAAAACACTTCGCCTGGCACCTAATATTAAACAAAACGCAGGCCAAACGAAACTCTGGATCAACAAAGACGTGCCAGAGAAGTTGCAAAGGGACAATGCCTTGATAAGAAAGTGCGCAAACCTACTCAAGAAGGCCGACCCCGCCCACCCACCAACCATGCGGACGGGTTGTTTACTCTACGATCGTAAACAGTACAAGGTCAACGACCTTGAACTCCTACCAGAAGGAGCTAGGCCTGAAGACACTAAGACCCAGATTTTCGTAACCACGAAAGGATTGGGCTTTCAAGGAGAGCTAGTATACTTATCTAACTTTTATCAACGTAAATTTTGGTTTAATAGAAATTTGTATACATCGGTTGAGCAAGCCTTTCAACACTGCAAGGCATCCTCAATTACCAGCGAGAAAAATGCGAAACAAGCAGAGGAAATAGTGCTCACTGATAACCCATACGACATAAAATCCAAGGCTGCATCGATTGAAGTAACTGATTTCTGGAGACAAGGTGAGAGACAGATATTGAAAGATATTGTAGCGGCTAAATTTACCCAACATAAAGATATTCGCGACAAACTTTTGAACTCAAAACACCAGCAATTCTATGAAATGACACTAGATAAGAAGTGGGGAACTGGGCATCGTCTAAATGACCGTGCATTTGACCCGGTAACCAACACGCGAGGCGAGAACCAGTTTGGCAAGATCCTCGCCGAGTTGAAACTGGAACTCACCCAATAACCTATTCTGACTTCACTTGACTCGCTTCATATGCACCTTACTAGTCTATCTCAATACTCATTATCCATGTTTAAATTGCTTTTAGGAAACCTGAGAATTTACACCCGAGCTACTTGACCGAAAACTAAAACTATGACGCCACGCCCAATATTTATTATCGGGGACTCGAGGGTACGAGAGCTGAACCCTTATTTTCGCCCATACGTGCCAGACAACGTCTACAGAAGAATACGTGTATTCTCGTACTCAGGAGCCTCATTGAGGCTCTCTACTCAACTGGCCCAAGATAATATCTTCAGAGAAAGACCATGCCTGATCTATTATACCTCAGGCCTGTGCACGGTGACAAGGAGGGATAAAGACCTCGGCGTAGTCCGTATTGCCCACAATACCATCGCCGACTCAGTCAACTTCTATGAGACCGAGCTAGATTACGCAGACACCTATACACGAGACATCCTCTACCCATTTACGGCACCAACTATCTTCTGCACCCTCACCGGGATGGACCTCTCTTGGTTCAACACAAGAGACCCTGCCTGTCGAGAGATGACTCAACCGCAGCTCAATAATACCATCACCGTAGTTAACAGAATCATCATCAAGAAAAACAAATCGAATGGACACTTTACCCCTCCTATCCACGATATGGTTCACCACAACCACAAGCATACAAAGAAGCACAATTACCTGAAACTATCACTCGATGGATGTCACCTATCCACCGAGGGATTGGACAGCTGGGCGAGACTTATCGCCAAGTCAATCTCACACCAAGAAATAGGCGCAAACTAAAAAACGCTAAGTGACATTCCATTTTCTACCTGACAGGTTTCAAAGAGACCTGCCAGTTACTGTCTAACATTAACTATAAGATTTGGTAAATATAGTATAGTACACTGTGTTTAACTAAAAATTTACATTCTGCTCCCCTGCCCACCCGATGGCACGACTGAGACTGATATTTGGTTATTGTATTGTATGTGTACTGTTTTATCTTGTCGACTGGGCAATGTATTATGTATTACTGCAAATTACCAGATGGACTTGTTATAATAAGTATTATTATTCCAGGACAGTAATGTATCATGAACTATAACAAAAGACTAACCGCCCTTTTGAGTACTAATGATGCCTAAATCGCTGATATATGTACAACAGACCCCTGGATAAACAGTAGATGATTAATACATGTTAAATTACTACACAAGGTTACGATGATGCGTTCTAATTATACCTTGACACATATATATGGAGTAAACTAAACAACATATATTCAATATCTATATCTCGAGCATTTAATTATCCATGTACTTCTCAGGGTTACGATGATATGTTCCAAACATACCTGATATGATCATAAATTTAAGCTGTCAATGAATATGTACTCATGTCCATGTACTCTTAAGGTTATGATGTTCTTGTACCTTGATATGACCATAACTGCAAGCTATCTAGTTAAGTAGCCAAATGGCCGTTACTATAGGTGAAGGTTTGATCATAGTATACATCATTTAGCACTTTACTATATATTTAATTATACCTCGCAAGGTTACGATGACTAGTTCTAATTACACCTTGATTTACCTCCAGAGCACTAAAGCTCAAAAGAGGATTATTTGATTTGTTTGACATTGTTTAACACTTACACATGCCCATGTGCATCTCAGGGTTACGATGATACGTTCTAATTATACCTTGAATGTCCATGTACTCTTAAGGTTATGATGTTCTTGTACCTTGATATGACCATAACTGCAAGCTATCTAGTTAAGTAGCCAAATGGCCATTACTATAGGTGAAGGTTTGATCATAGTATACATCATTTACTCTATATTTATTATACCTCGCAAGGTTACGATGACTAGTTCTAATTACACCTTGATTTACCTCCAGAGCACTAAAGCTCAAAAGAGGATTATTTGATTTGTTTGACATTGTTTAACACTTACACATGCCCATGTGCATCTCAAGGTTACGATGATACGTTCTAATTATACCTTGAAATGATAATAATTATAAGTCACAGTTGCCAAAAGGCTATCACTATTGTACTACGTTACATGTCCAGTTGGCCCTAAAGCTCTAGTTGACATAAGTACAGATGCCTAATTAGTAGCAATCAATTATGATATGATTAAAATTCTCTAGAACATAAGCTTGTATGTTTTATACTTGTATTTATAATGGATAAATTACAGAACCCAGTCCTCAATCAAAAGGTGCAATAGGTATTTAAAAAAATAATTCTAGTCGTGAGAGGGCCCTGGTGGAGCGTGGTTCCCTCTCATCTCGCTCGTACGCTATACGAGCGAGCCCAAAGCCGCAAGAAATTAAAAATGAAATATTTGAACTCAGTAACTCAGACGAGTTTAACAATATCAAAGGATTAAAAATCCTCAGTTTGAATATTAGAAGTTTATTGAATAAAGCTAGTGAACTAGATGCCATATCGCAGAAACTTCATGTAGATTTGCTATGTATCAATGAAACCTGGCTGAATGAAAAGGTATATGACGAATTAATTAGAATAGAAGGTTACAAAATCTATAGAGCGGATCGAAAAACAGAAAAAAAGACAGGGGGAGGACTAGCAATCTATGTAAAAAATAATCTGGAGGTAGAACTGGGCGGTGACGAACTCCAAAGAAATACAATAGACATAGAAATTCAAACACTATCGGTTAGGTTAAACCCATTTAAGGCATACACAATATTTAATATATATCACCCACCTAGTGGTGATCTATATAATGCAATTAAATCAATCAAAGAAGTATTAGATTTATGCGGTGATAATAATGACAAAATACTACTAGGAGACTTTAATGTTAATTATGCAAAACCATCGCGAGCAAAAACTCAACTACAATCATCAGAACACCATGCCTCCTTGAGGCAACTGATAAGTCTTCCAACTAGAGTAACGGCTACTACAGAAACAACAATCGACTTAATTTACACAAACTCAACTATTATACAAAAAGCTGGTGTTCTAAACATAAACATAAGTGACCACAAACCAACCTATCTAATTCTAAAAAAGAGTAAGGAATACTATCAGAAAATTAGTTTTACTTGTCGGTCTTATAAAAACTACTCACAAGAATTATTCACCAATAAATTACGCATCGAAGACTGGAATGAACTCCAGGATACTCGTAGCACAGATCGATACTGGGATATAATGTTATCCAAAATAACCAAAGTCTTAGACCAACTATGCCCAACCAAAACCATGAAAAATGTTAAAGCTAGGAAGCAATGGATCAATGGAGATATGCTTTCACAAATGAAACTCCGTGATAAACTATTTAAAGTTGCAAAACACCACAAAGATCCAATAATGCTAGAACAGGCAAAGAAACTGAAACACAAGATAAATCATCAAATCAGGAACTTGAAAAACAACTATATAAGAGAAAATTTAGAATCAAACGCACACAACCCAAAGAAATTTTGGCAAATCCTTAGCCCCCTTATCGATAACAAGCAATCAAAGAAAGATACAATAATAAAATTGAATGAAAATGATATCGAAATCGAAGAAAAAGCCATCCCAGGCCATTTTAACAATTATTTTGCCTCGATAGGAAACAATTTAGCAAATGAAATACCCTCATTATCCCCAGAACAAGAATCAACACTGTTATCAAATGAAGCTCCTCCAACAATTCACAAATTTAAATATAAGCCTGTGACAATAAGAGATTTGGAAATCATAATTAAGCAAATTCCTACCTCAAAGTCATCAGGTATAGATAATATTCCGGCTGGACTATTAAAAACAGCATTATTAGCCTTACTACCGCAACTGAAAAGGTTAATAGATCTCACATATGAAACCTCCAACATCCCTGTTTCATGGAAACAATCTAAGGTTACACCACTATTTAAGGCAGGGGTAGTCACCGACCCAGGAAACTACCGTCCAATATCATCAATAAAACTACCAGCTAAAGTAATGGAGAAAGTATTCCATGCACAGTTATCCGAACACCTATATGATTACAATTTGTTATATGATAAACAGTATGGATTTCGAACCGGAAGATCCACACAAGATGCCCTTATTTCATTCATGTCACAAGTTTACCGAGATTTAAACGAGGGAAGAATTGTGAGAGCTGCCTATCTCGACCTGAGGAAGGCGTTCGACACAGTCAATCATAATAGATTAATAGCAAAACTCAAAACTTTTGGCATCCAGGACAAAGAACTATTGTGGTTTAAGAACTATCTCTCAAATCGTACACAGCATGTAATAGCAAACAAAATTCATTCAACAGAGCTCCCCGTTACCTGTGGAGTTCCCCAGGGAACAACCCTGGGTCCGGTCTTATTCAACCTGTATATAAACGACCTCCCAAACCATATATCGAAATCCACCATTCAGATGTTTGCTGACGATACGATCATTTACTCAACAGACATAGATATGGAGTCAACGACTTCAAAACTGCAAATAGATCTTAATTCTTTAACTAACTGGTGCAAGCTAAATAAAATTTCTCTGAACTATAATAAGTCAAAGGTGCAGACTGTGTTTGGGCGCCCATCCCTCGGGTCGAGATGGGAAGCTCAAAAAACCAGGGAAGGAAACCCTCATGAAGTGATGTTAGGTGGGTCGACATTGGAGGATGTGGTCTCGTACAAATACCTTGGTACAATAATCGATTCATCACTAAAATTTAAAGAACAAATATCCAAATTTACAAACTTTATGAGTTACAAAACCTGGCAATTTTCGAAACTAAAAGATAAACTCCCAATTAACACATTACTCATGATATACAAAGTAATGGTTCTACCGGTTGTAGACCAAGCAGATGTTTTTCTCGAGGCCCATGCTTCAGCCCCACTCCATAGACTCCAGATATTACAAAATAAGATTTTAGGAATTATATATAGATTACAAACGAGAGACAGTGTAAAGGACTTGCACATTGAAAAGAAGCTCCTCCCTCTGGCTTACCGTCGTAGATTGCACCTATTACAGGCAGGCCACCGTCTAGCTCAAGACCCTCGAAATATCGACATGAGATTAATAAACACAAGAAATTTTGAACAAGGCAGAAAAGTTTTAAAACAAATAATACCTAAATCAGAACAAATAAACAAATCTATTATAATTACGATTCCCAACTCATGGAACAAACTGCCGACGGTGGCTCACCGAATAATAGATGCAAAAACCTTTAAAAATCATGCCAGATCTACTTATATATGGCAAGATATGTATTTTAAAACTTAAGAAGATTAGCACAAGAAAATCTATAATTTATTTAGACAAATGTTATAATATACTGAGTTTATATAAAAAAAGACAAATGTAAGTATTACCATGTTACACACTCCTGAAAAGTCATTAGAAATATTTAATAATCAGCAGAGACCCGACTACAGTCAATGATTGTAGCGGGATTGTCCTCTGCTTAATATGTTATAACAAGACTGTGGGATCAGAATACCTCCCATTATGCCGGAGACTTCCCAGATTCGCAGTCAAGTACTGAATAAACGTATTTCAATTCAATTCAATTCAATGTCTGTTCTAACTTCTATGCTTCCTAGGGTGTCATTGTTTATATAGCTGTGGCTTATCTGTCACATCTCCCCTTGCCCCTCCCCCCTCACCAGACTTTTGCGCAGTCCAGTCCAGTTTTGTCCCTAAATTGCCCTTGTAACAGACAATCCTACCAGCGGATAGAGTCTGTGGTTGACCCCTAAAGGACTTGGAAGGTTGTGGTTTGGAGGGAATAGCCTTATGGACATGGGATAGAGAACTCGCTATCGCTCGTCCTCTATCCCATGCCATAAGACTCTTCGCTCCAAACCACAACCTTCTAAGTCCATAGTATGGGTGACCCGTCTTTTGTTGTCATGTGTTGGTCCTCCGGCCCAGGGGCCTGTTTGGGTCGCCTAGTCTAGAAAAGTGTACGGCACCAGTGAGATGTCTGTTCTAACTTCTAGGCTTCCTAGGATGTCATTGTTTATATAGCTGTGGCTTATCTGTCCCATTCCCCTTGCCCCTCCCCCCTCACCAGACTTTCACGCAAAGCCATGAGGACCTCACGGCTCTGCGCTGTCAAAGCTTGATATATTGAAATGTGGGTTTTGTGGATCACATAGAGAGTGAAGCTGACGAAATAATGACGAAAAAAATTAGCGAAATAATAACAAAACAATAACGAGATTATTGTACAGTCTGCAGACAATTCACCCAATAATGCATCTGAAGTCAAAGCTTCTTTAGGTTGTTGTGAGTGCCTGCACAAAGTTACGAGGGAGGTCCACGGGAGGAATTTCCAAGTTAGTTGAAGGGCTAATCAGATCGACGAACGAATATTTATTGTTAAAAAATGTATCATTATTCTGAGGGAGTTTTTGTCTCCTTTGCGGGTAGGTGGGAGGAATGTCACAAATGGGAGCCTCCCGCATCCTGCGGGAGCCTCCCGCAGGATGCGGGAGTCTTGGTAGGTCTGCTAACCTAATGTTAACGCATGTGTTATTTATGTCTATTACTTAATCAGACATAACAACTGAGGAATGAATAATAATTATGGAATATACTTAAACTGGTCGCCGATCGATTCTATTAAAAAATGAAGTATATAGGCCCTAACACAACTCATACATGTGCCTAGTGCCTAGTTATTAGGTGGATGGAATGGGTTGAAATTAACTAATAAGCAAGACACGGGTAAACACACTAACATATTCTTTTATTAGTTACAAATTAAATCACGGGTTTAACTAATAAATGAAATGATGATAATGAAGTATGTTGCCGTGGAGTGTAGTGTAACAATGTTTGGGGTAGGAAAGGTCCTGCGAGGACACCCTCTATTAGTTTGTTTAGGGTAGCAATAACTTTAGACGTTCTATTACTTTCCCAATTACCGTTTTTAGCCTCATATTTATATTTTTACTCCAGTTACTTGTTCTTAGTATTTCAATATTAAAAACATGATTCATCATATGCCAAGGGAGAGCGAGGGAAATCGAATGAGTAGAGGGCAGAAACCAGTTTTGATGTTTATCTATGTAATCGTAATGAATTGTTTATCATAATAAAAGTATTATATGTACATATAATCTGGTTAATCATTGTTACCAAGTCATTGTATAAAATTGCATGATATTATATAACATCATGCGTAAGTGGATAATCTATATTTCAGTTCTACCTCGTTGGCGGTGGCAGTGTGAAAGAAATACTAGCACAAACAAGTCGTCATATCAAAAATGGAATCTGATTTCAGTATTATAGGGATGGATGATACCTAGCATCTCGGACACTGTTAGATGTATGGTAAGAGAAAGTGCATTGGGTTTTTATGAAAAAAAAATGAATACAAACAGCATTATGATAAATTGATTGAAACATGGATCATGCATCTATCGTAAGTGAAGTGCATCCTTGTGTATTTTTATGTGACAATACAGGAGTTTGTAATTACTCCTCCCAGAGTGAGAGAGATGTATCATGCATATTATTTGTTTTAACCGAGATATAAACAGTAAAAACATGATTTTTATTTTAAATTTGGAGACCACAACTATAATAGATGCAGTATTCTGTTACAGTAATATGACTTGTTCTCTTTGAACAGCACGGCAGTGGCAGACGTTTCCAAGCTTATGATCCCAAATGCAAGGATGGACAGATTTGAGTAGAAAGAGATAGGCACCAGTCTCAGAACCTTAAGTTTATGGTAAGTGTCAACTACCATGGAAGTTCTAGCAGCTGCAACACTCATACCTTTCCTGTACGGGTGGGGTTGAGACCCTCACTCATACGCCCCACTCCTCACTCATACACCACACCCCTCACTCATACACTCTACCCTTCACTCATACATTCCACCCCTTACTCATACACCCCACTCCTCACTCATACACCCCACCCCTCACTCATACACCCAGCCCCTCACTCATACACCCCACCCTTCACTCATACACCCCACTCC
This sequence comes from Sthenelais limicola, assembly GCA_942159475.1. Taxonomy (NCBI): domain Eukaryota; kingdom Metazoa; phylum Annelida; class Polychaeta; order Phyllodocida; family Sigalionidae; genus Sthenelais; species Sthenelais limicola. The sequence goes on along the minus strand of OW804098.1, from coordinate 129,900,065 downwards.
TCACTCATACACCCCACCCTTCACTCATACATTCCACCCCTCACTCATACTGCCCACTCCTCACTCATACACCCCACCCCTCACTCACACACCCCAACCTTCACTCATACATTCCACCCCTTACTCATACACCCAACCCCTCACTCATACATCCCAACCTTCACTCATACATTCCACCCCTCACTCATACACCCTACCCCTCACTCATACACCCTACCCCTCACTCATACACCCCACCCCTCACTCATACACCCTACCCCTCACTCATACACCCTACCCCTCACTCATACACCCCACCCCTCACTCATACTGCCCACTCCTCACTCATACACCCCACCCCTCACTCACACACCCCAACCTTCACTCATACATTCCCCCCCTTACTCATACACCCCACCCCTCACTCACACACCCCAACCTTCACTCATACATTCCACCCCTCACTCACACTCCCCACCCCTCACTCATACACCCTACCCCTCACTCATACACCCCACCCCTCACTCATTCACTCCACCCCTCACTCATACATTCCACCCCTTACTCATACACCCCACTCCTCACTCATACACCCCACCCCTCACTCATACACCCAGCCCCTCACTCATACACCCCACACTTCAATCATACACCCCACCCTTCACTCATACATTGCACCCCTTACTCATGCACCCCACCCCTCACTCATACACCCCACCCATCACTCATACACCCCAACCCCTCACTCACACAACCCACCCCTCACTCATACACCCTGCCCCTCACTCATACTCCCCACCCCTCACTCATACACCCCACTCCTCACTCATACACCCCACCCTTCACTCATACATTCCACCCCTTACTCATACACCCCACCCCTCACTCATACACCCCAACCTTCACTCATACATTCCACCCCTTACTCATACACCCTACCCCTCACTAACACACCCCATCCTCCACTTACACTCCCCACCCCTCACTCATACTCCCCACCTCTTACTCATACACCCCGACCTTCACTCATACACCCCACCCCTCACTCATACTCCCCACCCCTCACTCACACACCCCATCCTCCACATATACACCAACCCCCCCACTTATACACATCACCCCTGACTCATACACCCTACTCCTCAGTCACACTTTTCTAGTGGATATGTCCTGTTCATTTAATTGTGATTGTTGAACTAGTGCAAACCGAGCAGCAATAACCTACCGATCAGTACATCCCATTGTTATATCGAGCCGGTGACCAATGTTTACAAACGTTTCAGTCAGTGATCAATGTCCACACACATTTATACCAACCCACATTGATGTATTATGACGAAGCATCACAAAGTATTACTACTTCCTTTATCTCTATTTTATTGTATTGTACTGTATCACATTGAACCGATATTATTAGGATTTTGTCTATCTTATTTGCTGTATTATATTATATTATATTATATTGTACCGCATTTAGCTGATGTCACCATAGCACATCATCGCATACTGATCCCAAAATGGCTAATGAAGCTCTGGATTCTTTTGCGCATTTTAATAATAGTAAGGGCTTTAATCTGATAGGTTGGAATATCAGAAGCCTAACCAAAAATTTTGATGATCTCCAACACGCTGTTAATCAATCAAACAATATGCTAAATGTTATATGCCTAACAGAAACATGGCTCCACCAGAATGTTCATGATAACCTGATTCAACTGAGTGGTTATAAGCTGATTAAACAGGACAGAAGAGGTAAGAAACGTGGAGGTGGGTTAGTAACATACATTCGAGATGACCGAGTAACATACATTCGAGATGACCACCAAATCGACTCTGACTCTTTTGCCTGTCTTTCAGAGTCCAATGATAATATCGAAATATTAGTTTTGAAAATTAGAAAAGGTAAATCTAAACCATGTATTGTTGTAAATGCTTATAGGCCTCCGAGCTTTCCTATTAATCATGGCCTAAATGAGCTTAATGAATTATTATCCAAGTTAGACTATTCAGGAGATGTAATAGTAACAGGAGACCTTAATATTGATATCTGTGAAGTGAGACCTTCTGGTAACAAGGTTTTGGAGTTGAAGGCGATATTTGATAAGTTTGGTTTTACACAATACATAGCCAAACCTACCAGGAAGACTTTATCCTCATCCTCTCTTATCGACCATATTTATACCAATTCAAAAATAGTCAGATCAGCAGGTATAGTAGAAAATTCAGCCTCTGACCACTACCCAACATACCTAACACTAAAAAAAAACAGGAATGGTTATACGTCAGGCACGTTTGATGCTAGAAACACAAGGTGCCTTGATAAAAAAATCTTGAACAAAATTTTAATTGACCAAAATTGGGAAGATTTCTACCAGAGCATTCATCCCAATGCCTGCTGGGACATAATGTTAGGTTATATTCTGAAATTCATCGATAGAATGTGCCGCATAGAAAGGTTTCATAGAGTTAGGAAAAAACAGAGTTGGATGACTCCTGATATAACAACTCTTATGAACAAACAAGATAAATTATTTAAAAAAGCCAATCGCACTAACAATAAAGACCTCTTGATCGAAGCAAAGGAATTGAGGAATAGAGTTACCTCACTCTGTAAAAAAAGTAAGGCATTATATATCAGAGACAGACTTCAGAGAGACAAGGCAAATCCAAGAGCAGTCTGGAAAACTATCAGAACAATACTAGAAATAAAAAATAAGATCTAATGGTGAAATTCACCTAGTCGATCAGAATAATGAAATTGTCAATGATAATGATGTTCCGAACGTATTCAATGCTTTCTTCTTAGACATTGGACCAACACTGGCCAAAAAAATACCTGAGCCACAACAACCTTCAGCTGACATAGTCAAAGACAGAGTGAACGCTCAAGGTAGAAGAAATTATATTGACTTTAGCTTTAAGCCAGTTGCTCCTAGTGACCTTACTAAAATTATTAAAAACATTGATCCCCACAAGAGCTCAGGAATAGAAACTATACCTGGTAAAATATTGAAGGGCTGCTTCCTTGCACTTGCCCCACAATTATCTTTTATGTTGAACCTGTCTCTCTCAACCAGTATTGTGCCCGCTGCCTTTAAGGTTGCGGTGGTGACCCCACTCCATAAAAGTGGTCCCAAAAATACTCCCAATAATTTTAGACCAATATCCCTCTCGATGCCTGCAAAAATATTAGAACAAATAGTTCAAAATCAGCTATCCACCTACTTGGAAGAGAATAATATCTATTATCAGAAACAATATGGTTTTCGTCCCGGACACTCAGTCGAACAGGCCCATATTGATTTTTTGGCACCTATATATGAACACATATATCGAGGGGAGGTCACCACCGCAGTCGTCTTAGATTTTAAGAAGGCGTTTGATACTGTTAGCCACCCCATATTACTACAAAAACTAGAAAAGATTGGTATCTGCAACCATGAAAACTCATGGTTTACGAATTACTTATCTGGAAGAACCCAAACAGTTAGAGTAAATGGAATGAAGTCTACCCATGGTAAGGTAACTTTCGGAGTCCCTCAAGGAACAATTTTAGGTCCGATCCTATTCACAACATATATGAACAATATGCACCAAGTTGTAAAAAACTCCACGATCCAACATTATGCTGATGATACAGTTTTATTTTTAGGCGCTAACAATAAAGAAAATATCTCCCAAACCCTTCAAGAAGATTTAAACCTCATTGACACTTGGTGCAAATCGAACAAAATTTCCTTGAATGTTTCCAAAACAAAGTATATGAATTTCAAAATCTCCCCCCCAAAAAACAGGAATCGACCCTGTCAACCATAACCTTACCCTGGGTACAGAACCCATACTCAGAACTGAGGAATATAATTATCTATGACTAATAATAGACCAAAGACTGTCTTTTAAGAATCAAGCGACCAAGGTTCTCAACAATGTAAAATGGAAGGTTAGACTTCTCGGTAGAGCTAGATATATGTTAACTAGGAAGGTAAAAGTTGATATTGTTAAAACCTTAATTATTCCTCTAATAGACAGAGGAGATATGTTTTACTCTAGTGCAAATAAACACATTGTAAACAGGCTGCAATCCCTCCTCAATGTATCCGTGAGGGCAGCTCTAAATATTGGCAAGAAACAAAATGTTGAAAATGAACTCAAAAAAAATAAGTATCCTGCCAAATGAGTTGTGGAGAGAGATCCATGTCCTAGAGTGCGCTCACTATCTGGCAAAATGTGAGTCTAATCGTGACTTGAGGAAGCTACCCACAAGGAGCCACTCAAAAAATAGCAAAAATTTGAAGACAATACGCCCCAAAAATACCTTCTATCAAAACTCGTTTCTTTTTAGAGCCCGTAAAGCTTGGAATAGCCTGGAAAAAAATTACAAAACCTTGAACTTAAGAAAGAATTCAGAAAAAATATCAAATCAATGATTCTAACATGGACTGGGGCTCTCTAGGGTTTGGATCTCCCTCCTTGACCATTGTACCATTGTACTGTGATACTGTAGGATAATAATCTACTGCAGCCACTTATACTCAGTCACTTGTAAGGGATGAGCTGTACCTTGATCATTGTGATGTAATATTGTAACAAGATAATCTACTACCGCCATATATACTCAGTCAGATATAAAAGACAAGCTGTACTGCTTGTTCTGACACTAGTACAATATGAAACTCACTACTCAATTAACTTGGTAATAATATACTTTATTACGACATCCTTTACATGTACCTTCCACATTACCGTTATTATGTGGTCTGAGGGTGTGAAACAGAACAGCCGTTCCACCCACCAGCCCGGGGCGTGGGGCAGAACTTTAATACTCTTAGCACTTGCTTTTTATATTTAATGTAACACCAGGCCAAACCCACTATCAATATCAGGAACAGGGCGGGTATGGCCAATAATAGAGAAGTTCTGTTTTTGCGTAAATAATGATCCAGGCCTAAATCAGTCAGCCTGCTTAACTCTAATAAAGGAATCTCGGTTCGGCTGGTTAGTTTAATTTGTTCAGCTACAATAGTGCTTTGTAGCGGTGGGAAGGACAGGTTAAAACCTGGCAGGGTAATAATACTGGGCGGGGGTAACTTGATGTGACTTTGGCCTTGGTCAACTCCTCTCACCATCCATCGGTCACCCTCTAGGGAGCACCCTTCTCCCAGTACCGACCAAAGGTGCTTCCCCTTCCATCCCCGCTGTATACTCTGGCATTCTCTGCTGTTCCTCCTTCATCTGTTTCCTTTCCAGTTGGTCAAAATCCCAGGGAATCTGGTCTATTTCCTCCACTGCCCCCATTTCTAGACTGCTGGTATCCATCTCCCTATCCATCCCAGGCAGTTGAGGCTTAATTCTTGATAACATATCAGCTCCGAGGTTATTATCCCCCCGCCTGTACTCTATTGGGGCCCCATATTCTGCTAACAAGACTGCCCAACGCTGTATCCTCGAGTTCTTTACTTCAGACAGGAATAAACTCTTGAGGGGTCGGTGATCTGTAAATATCTGAAAATCAGCACCATAGAGGTATGGTCGGAGTTTCTTTAGTGCATATATGATTGCAAATGCCTCTTTTTCTATTGTTGACCACCGCAAGGAGGGACCTGAGAGTTGTTTACTAATATATTGCACTGCCCTTTCAGTACCATCCTCACTGGTCTGTACCAAAATGGCCCCGATTGTGTGGTTAGAAGCATCACAGTAGAGTTTGAAAGGTTTGGACAAGTTTGGATATGCCATTACTTGGTCTGACACCAGGGCTTGCCTCAAGGCCTCCCAAGCTTCTTGATGTTCTTTTTCCCAATTAAACTGTGCATATTTTCTTGTCAGCTGTACCAATGGGTGTGCCATGAGGGCATAATTGGGAATGTACTGTCTATAATAACCTGTCATCCCCAAGAACGAATGCACCCCTTTGGTGGTGGTAGGAGGGGCCATTTCTAACATAGCTTTTATTTTGTCTGGATCTGATCTAATGCCCTGCCCTGATACCACATACCCCAGTAAGTTTACCTCTGTCTGTTGGAATTTACATTTGGAGCTTTTTACAGTTAAATTATGTTCTTCCAAATGCCTGAAAACCAAGCGTAGGTGTTGGTTGTGTTCTTCTGGGGACTGGGAATATACTACTATGTTGTCCAAAAATACCATGACGAATTTCCCTATGAATTCTGAGAGCACTGCATTCATCATGCGTTGAAATACTGTGGGAGCGTTACACGAGCCAAAAGGCATACGCTTGAATTGGTACAGCCCTCGGTGGCACACAAATGCTGTTTTCTCCTGGCTGTCTAGGCTCATTGGACATTGCCAATACCCACTCCGCAAATCCGTTACAGAAAAGACTTGTGAGCCCGCTAGACCATCAAAGATATCTTGTATATTGGGTAGGGGGTAAGCATCTTTTCTAGTCACCGCATTTATTTTTCTGTAGTCTGAACAACAGCGTGTGCTGCCATCTTTTTTTGGCACCAGGATCACTGGTGAAGCCCAGGGCGAAACACTGGGTTCTATGATATCCAGGGCTAACATTTTATCAATTTCTTCATCTATTACTTTTTGTTTGGACAAAGGTATGCGGTAGGGACGTTGATTAATGGGGGCTGCATTCCCGGTGTCTATCACCATCTCTACAGAATCGGTGGCTACTAGTTCTCCGTTTGGGTCTCCAAATACCTTGGGGAATTGCTCCTCCCAGTAAGATCCCACTGCTATTGCTCCCGCCATTACCCTGTCTTGCCCGCCCCCTTTTCTACCCACATAGGAATGTCCCTCTAATTCTACCGTCCTATTTCTAAAATTGATTACTCCCCCTAGATAATCATTAGCATCTGCTCCTAGGAGCAGATCATGGTATAGCTTATCTACAACATACACAGGAAAGGACCTACCCCCCAGATCTATAATCCCCTGCCCTCGGGTTGCTAACTCATGCCCACTGAGAGATTGCAGCGTTTCCCCTACAGTGCAGATGGGGGCCCTATGTTTGTTTTTACAGAATCGCTTCCACATATTGGTCCTAATCATAGATCTACTGGCGCCTGAATCAACTAATGTATACCCCTGACTGCCCGCTATGTCCAGAGCTATACACAACCGTTGATCAGGCCTTCCTATTCCCCCTGTTTCTGGGGAATAGGCTCCCTCATGGCTGCTACTACGGCCGCCTGCATCTGTGCAAACCTGGTTGGGCATTCTCTAGCGAAATGTCCCTCTTTCCCACATTCGTAACAAGTATTTGGGCCCCTGAATCTTTTCCCTTTGTTAACTGTACTTTCCCCTTTTGCTGCCTGGTTGACGGTAGAGATGCTACCCGCATTTCCCCCACTACCCCCTTGTAACACTTGGACATTTCCCATGTTGCTACTTGAAAATCCCTGATTATAAGGAGCTGCCAACAGGTTAGGATACACACAAGGGAAAGACGCATGTGGTGGACCGTAAAATGGAGACTGCATTGGGTGACTTTGTGCTCCCCCTGGAGAGTTGTGTACAACTGTTTGACTGTTTGACTGTTTGTTCTCTTTCTTAATATTTGTTACCTCTGTCTGTAGGTTCTTTATCATCGCCTCTATTCTCCCTAGGGTTTTATCTGAGGTTTGGGTAAGTGGAGCGGGAATAGCTCCAATCTCCATTGGCTCTTCCCTACGAGTGGCTCGTGAGGGTACACTGCTAGTGCACTTGTATGCACTGCTGCACTAGCTGCATGAACTGCTTCCAAAAGGTTGGGGGTCTTGCCGAAAACACTTCCCTGCGTACGTTCTCGTCCCTTAAACCCGTAATGAATAGTCTGACTACTTGCTATTGTACCATTACATTGTCTAGATTCTCGTCCCCATAAGCTCTCTGAGCCGCTAATTGAAATGTACGTCCATAAGATTTTGTATCTTCATAACTGTGTTGGTATACATCGGCTAGTTTGGCTCTTAGTTGTTGCTGCTCTTCTTCGCTCATAAATGTGAGGTGTTTCAGGAAAATGAGTCATAAGTCGCAAAACTGATATTTTTCAAAGTGTCTTTTTCACAAGATCTCATTATTGGAATGTTCTAATATTTAGGGACTTCATCACTTATAACTATATCAATCGATGTATTAAATTTCAGGACAATCTATGTAATATATCCTTGCATTTTGAAGGTCCTCATATGGAGTATTTTTGGTTACTTGACTGTTTAGTGACCCCCAGAAATATTGGAAACTTTTTTTTTTCAAAAACTAAAAATATCAAACTTAAAATCTAGAAATATTTATTATTTCATTAGACTGTTTACTATCATTGGAATCTGGTTAATCTCATCTTTTCCAATGTGATGATATCTCAAAATTCATTTTTTGCGACTTATGACTCATTTTCCTAAAACGAATCACAAATAGTCTCATAATTTCTTGTTTCGTGTTTTCCCATGTTCTCTCCCCATCTTCCAAATTAGTTAAGAAATTATCCACACAACGGGCTAACGCTCCCAAAGCTAATTGACCCACTAATTCAATGGAACAATTATCGTCTGCATTACAATATCTTACTGCTCTATCTATCCCATCCAGCCATTCCCTTAGATTTGCCTTGTCTGACCCATCATTAGTCCCAATTGAATTACCATGTCTTTCTAGGCGCCTCCGCACCTCTCTGATCTCAGCCACCTGTGCACGCCTATCCTCTGGCGGTATTACTGGTGTGTCATTCATGGTTAAACTTTTAAGCAATAACTAAATGAAACAGAGCAAAACAATCTTCCAACACTGCGGTAAGCAGAGAGAGAGAAAAAAAAAATCTTTTAGACCCTTTTGAGCATATTATAGCCGGCTACCATTCTAACAGTTATTTGGTATTAACCTTATCAGTCAGTGTATACAGTTCACCCAATGCATCTCAAAGCAATGTGCACCTACTCACCCCAGCGCTTGCTGCTTCCTTCCACGAATGTACCCAGTACATCTTATGTTGAGCTTGGTCCTTAGTTTTTGCAAACTAACTCGTTCCTTCGTTTGGTCGCCACTGTGAGGTTGTGAAGCAAGAAGTCAAGGCTTTGGTTGGTAGAATAATCAACCTTTAATGTGCGTAAAATCTCAGCTTATATCCTAGCCTGGCGGCTTCGTTCTCTCCTCCCGCCCCCCTCATTGGCTGCAGCCCCCTCTCTCTCCTTGGGTTACTTTATTGTACCAGGAGGGAGGGTAGGCAGGAGTCACATACATTCTTATTAATTATTACGAGTGCCAGACCAGTACAACAATTCCAATTAGCATAATTATCAAGGTAATAACACACACCCAAATAGAGCAATAATATTACCATTAATTAACCCTTGTAATAATTTAATGAAGATGGATCCTAATGACCCTCCTCCACTTGGTTGATTACTCATTAGCAGACCCCCTCCTTATATGGCTTATCAAAACAAGGGTCGCCTCTGACTCTCCCTTGGAGGAGCTGGCCTGGCGGGCAGCTCAGACCCCGCCCCCTCCGCTAGTAGAGTTGCTCCTGGTCTTGCTCTTGACCTAAGAACTAGTATATTTTCTACACTATCTCTATTCCAATAATTATGTTCTGTAATATATCTGATTATAAATGTTTGGTGTGACTCACTTGGAGGTTCTGAAGAATGCCAGGACATATAGAGAATTTGTTTTGTCTTTAGATTTGTATAGTCGCTATCCACTGTTACATTATTTTTCATTTTTGGAACATACTTTGCTGTGGTGGCTTTCTCCAATCCAAATGATCGCACATTAACGACTAGAAGGAACAGGGTGGTTGACAGAGTGATAGGATAGTGGTGGCTCAATATTTTATTTTGTCAGAAGATGGTAATGATGAATTGATCAGGGAGGCAATCATTAATTCCATACAGATGCTGCAGTCGCCTATTGTGGATGATGATCTGATCATTCCTTCCAATACCATCTACTACAGAGTGTCAAAAATGGCAAAAATGATTAATGACTCACACTTGTCCAAAGTCCAAGACACACAAAGTGCGCTGAGTCTCTTAGAGGAATGTTGAGGCTGCTTCTCTATACCAGGAAATGAGGCTGCCCTGTCTGCCCTGTAATCAAAAATTGGGATGTTTGTCCAATCAAACAAAGATACAGGCAGATTCCTGTTGCTAAACATGGTAAAGTGGAAGCAGTGATCTGGAAGATGTATAGAGAAGGCTGAATCAAGCATAGCAGTAGCCCTTGTGGAACACGTATTGTTATGGTGGGCAAGGAGTATGAGATGGTTTGGGTTGATAATCGTCAGTTGAACTCAATTTTCCGCTACCTACAATAGAAGAATGTGTTGAACTCTTGATGGAAACCAATGGTTTTGCATATTGGATCTTGTGACAGACTTAGGTAGAAATCATCTCTGGTCTACACTGAAAGACCCAACCTCGGTGAGTGACCAATTTTTCTCAGGAATTCGCTGGCATTCAATTGCCAGGCACTGACCAAGAAAAAAACGGTCAGATTTTCAGTAACCAAAAAAAAACGGTCAGATTTTGGTGACCGAAAGAAAAAACGGTCATCACTTTTGGTGACCGAGAAAAAAAACGGTCAGAAATTAGGTGACCGAAAAATGAAAAAACGGTCAGTGACCGATAAATCCCAGTCATCTCAATGCTGACTTGTTTTTTTTTACCAATATTTGACCGTTTTTTTTTGGTGGTAACCAAGGTTTGACCCTTGTTTTTTCAGTGGCCTTTAACTTGACCGTTTTTTGGTAGGATGATGGTTTTTCATTCATTCTAATTATAGGGGTTATGAAAAATAGGAATTCTCAGGTTTTATAGTACTATTATCCCCTGTGACACACTGGGAAGCTGCAATTCCTGGGGTGTCACAGGCTAGTAGTATACCCCTGATGAAAACCTAAAACAATTTCAATATGACTAACTAGAAAGGAAATGGTAACAAACACTGAAATCATATAAAGCAACCCTTTATTTACATTCATCACATACACATTTATTACTTTATTTACAATTGTGTGTGCTTGACACAGCCAGGCATTGGGGAGGACTAGCCTTTCATTGCAGATGAGGAGGGGAGGGGCAAGATGGGGTGAGTGTAAAAGAGAAGGGGTGAGTGGAGGAGAGCAGGGGCGAGGGGATGATTGGAGGAGATCAAAGATGGGGTGAGAAGGGTTGAGCAGAAGAGTGGAGGGCAAGATGGGGCTGAGAGTATGAAGGGGGATAATTGGAGGAGGGGAGAGGGGGAGGGAGCAAAAGGGGGTGAGTTGAGAAGGGGAAGAGCGAGGTGGGGGGGGGGGTATGAAAAGGGGTGAGTGGAGGAGGGGAGGGACGAGATGGGGTGAGAGTGTGAGAGGGGGTGAGTTGAGGAGGGGAGGGACGAGATGGGATGAGGGTATGAGAGGGGGTGAGTGGAGGAGGGGAGGGACGAGATGGGGTGAGGGTATGAGAGGGGGTGAGTGGAAGAGGGGAGGGCAAGAGATTACGAAAGGGGATAGTGGTGTGAGGGGAGGGGGGAGATGGGGTGAGGGTATGAAAGGGGGTGAGTGGAGAAGGGGATCGGGCTAGGTCATGGGAGGGATATTAAAGGGGGTGAGTGGAAGAGGGGAGGGCACGATAGGGTGAGGGGGTGAGAGGGGGTGAGTGGAGAAGGGGATGGGGCTAGGTCATGGGAGGGGTATTAAAGGGGGTGAGTGGAAGAGGGGAGGGCAAGATAGGGTGAGGGGGTGAGTGGAAGAGGGGAGGGGCGAGATGGGGTGAGGGGGTGAGTGGAGGAGGGGAGGGGCGAGATGGGGTGAGGGTATTAGAGGGGGTGAGTGTAGGAGTGGAGGGGTGAGAGGGGGTGAGGGTATGAGAGGGGGTGAGTTTTGGAGGGGAGGGGTGAGGGTATAAGAGGGGGTGAGTGGATGATGGGAAGGTTGAGATGGGGTGTACGTATGAGAGGGGGTGAGTGGATGAGGGGACAGGTGAGATGGGGTGAGGGTATGAGAGGGGGTGAGGGTATGAGAGGGGCTGAGGGTATAAGAGGGGGTGAATGATGGAGGGATGGGGGGAGTGTGTGAGAGGGGGTGAGGTGAGGAGGGGAGGAGTGAAGGTATGAGATGGGGTGAGTGGAGGAGGGGAGGGGTGAGGGTATGAGAGGGGGTGAGGGTATGAGAGGTGGGGTGAAATTGGATGTGGGTATGAGAGGGGGTTAGTGTAGGAAGGGTGGTATAATAACAATAGTAATTATCTAATTTCCCTGGTTGTTAAAAGCGCATCACTACAACCTGCCAGCTTCCTTTTTTGAATTCAAATAGAAACCTAATGAATACTAAAACCCTAAAGGTTTTGCCCAAATATATCAATTAAACTACCTCGAAATAGCACCTAAATGTGGTTGTTGAATTACATGGAAATGCCATAACAGAGTGGCAGTAATATACATACTTTTCTGTACAAACTATTATAGAATTAGATTGATACACAGTGAGTGAAGGTTTGTGTGGTTCATAAAGTCTTTTTAATTACGTCCATTTATATCGCATCAGCACCTATCTCCTCTTTTATACATCACAGTCTTGACACAAGTGAGCCTCCTGCATTGTTGCAAACGTCCCATATTTAAGAAGGATGTCACTTGTGGGTGCACTGAAGTGGTATGCTTCTTTCCACCTGTTTTGTTTCCAGTCTCAGGGATGATATCGGCATATATGCCCTGAAAGAACAGTGAAATTGGGAATTAATACAGAAATACAATGATATACTATTTGACCCTGTAAGTTTTAATCCCCACCACTTAATTGATATCATGTTTGAGGAATGTGTATAAATGTAAAGCTAGGGTCATTTTCCAAACCAAGTAACATATTAAATAATGTAATGGCCATCTGTATTTACCACTGTAACTGTACTGCAGCTGTGACAAATCCTGGACAAAATTTGACAATGTAATCAATAATTCGGATTTGTAAAGGAAGAATATAGATCAAAAAGTAAAAGTAGTCATGACACAGGTTTTGTTTTGTTTTGAATTCATGAAATGGTATCAAGTTATGTCCGCCTGCAATGTCTGCCGACCACCAGGAGTTACAGGGGTACGTACAGGAGGGGGTACAGGCGGACGTACAGGAGGAGGTGCATGAGGAGGTACAGAGGGACGTACAGGAGGGTAATAGCGGACATATAAGGGGTACAGGTAGACATACAGGAGGAGGTACAGGGGAATCTGTAGGAGGAGGTCCAGGGGGATGTTGTAATGGTCACCAATAAACATACCTGTAAATTTCTCTTTGTGGGTAAGGGCCCCTGGCGATGGAACCATGGTTAACTTGGCCAGTCTCCAGCTTGTCCTGTGCATTTGAACCTGCAAACATTTACTGATTTAGAATTTTAAATTTTCTTCCATCAAAGTAATGTAATACACCGTGTCATCAGATGTTGGTTTCCACAAGAATACAATTTTACATAAATCATGGTTTATAACTTGGCGGTTGAGTCAAATTGAGCCAATTCTTTGGGTGAAATTTAAATATCCAACACGAGTGAAAGAGAAATAAGAAATTATCCCGAAATGCTCTTATAAGTGAATCAAAACCAAATCTAAAACTAATGGTTTTCCTACCTAAAAGAAACATAACAACCAGAATCATCAACAAGGTTTTCATTGATATAGCTTGATATACAAACGGTGTCCTACCTACCTTATGTTTTTATAAGATAAGATAAGATAAGATAAGAACTACTTTATTCATCAAATTGGTATAAATTACACGATAAACAGGTATACAGACATCTAGATTACCTCCAGTTCTCCCTGACGGTACCATTATTACTGTTATTATTACCGTTACCGTTATTATGTGTGTGTGTGTGTGGGGTAAATCAGGAAAAACTAATTTCACACACTGGACATCGTCGTCTGATTTGTATACATTATGTAATTAAAGGTCTGGTGAATGCCCTAATAATAAATTCATCATCTAACTACTAAATTGTTATACCGTGCGGGAGCTAGGCTCCGCCCCCAAGTGCCAATCAAGTGTAGGCACTCCCTGGAGTACCAGCCCTCCTGGCTGGAGTATGTACGACTCACACTTCTGATTATTAAACAGTCTACTATAAACTATCATTGCCTTTACATCGTTATATATATACATCCTCTAGTGGACTCCCCTATCTCTTCACATACTTATATGCTATTCTAGATATAATATTGGTGGAGGAACCGAGTGCGAATCGGTATTTAATCACAGATAGCGGTTTTATATATGGCTTCTGAGAGTTTTCTGGATAGTTTGAAATCAACAGTGAGGAGTTTTACAACGTTTGGGAAATCAGATTCCCAGAGACGGTTGGAGTACGGGGGACAAGTAAAGGAGGAAGAAGAGAGCCTGAGTGGGAACTCTACTATCCTATACGGGGATAGTGGGGAACAGGCATTCTTCACACCACAAAAGGATCGTGGATTACCTTTGGACGATTTAAGTGATACAGAACATATTAATGTTGCAAAGAACATTGGTGAAATACCACGGTGGAACGAAATGTTGAATGAGGACTTAAATTGGCCAAGCCCTCCACAGACGGATGCATATGGAAAGTTGAGAGGAGAGAGCATAGTAAAAAATTCTCCTAGAAGGTCTATGGAAAGGGACTCGGTTTTGACGAATGCATTTGGGGAGAGAGCAGCTACAATATTTACCGAGGAGGCTAGAGCTCAGGTGTCACCGGCGCAACGCTGGGGAGTAGCTCGTACAGGTGGTATTGGTGAGAAATGTTCCTCACCGGACTACAATAGAGGATTGAGATATGATCAGCACAATCGGGCTCTGGAGGTGAATACCAGTAGAATCAGCCAAGACTCGCCTCCTGTGTCGGCGAAACCAACACCAGTTCAACAGCGTATAACGATACAGCCGAGAAAAATGGATCAGCAATTGATGCAACAACAACAACTGCAGGCTCAACAACAGCATCAGTGGCAACAGCAATATGTAAAACAACAGTCACAACAGCAGTATGTGCAACAACCGCAACAACAGGTACAACAACAGCAACCGCAACAAACAAATTCTCAACATAACAATGGGGCCACAAGTGGGAATTACTACAGTTACATGGGTAACTTCGGTAAAAGATCTCCACAGTCGATATATACGCCCAGACAACAGTTAGGTCCATATGCTAATGTTAATATGGGACAGGGTGACCCAAGGCTCAATTATCCTGCTCCAAATATGAATCCTAGTCCGCAGCATCAATTGATAACTCCAGTGCAGCAGGCTGGACAAACAAATGATAGCATGGCTTTCATGATGCAGGAACTAAAACAAATGCGGATGGATACCTTTCAATTCATGACGGGTATGTTGGATACAAAGAAGGAAGAGAGGAGAGAGGATTGGAGAGAAGAGAAAAAGGACAGGCTGCCGTGGGCATGTAATAAAGAATTTTATGAAGCTACCGGTGGTGTTTGACGAACCAACAGTGTCAAGGTCAGCGGTTAGGTTTATGGAAGAATATGTAGACTATGCGCTGAAGAATGATCTACCTGAGAACATGGTTAACACATTTAAAGCCTTTGTAAAAGAATCAGCATTGGATTTTTACATGAGATTTGTGGATAAGTATTCCACGTCTGCGCCTTTCAGCACTTTCAAGCAGGAGTTTTTTATTAAGTTCCAGGATATGTCGATCGAGGAAATGATGAAAAACTATAATTACAGAGAGAAAGAGCCTTCTAAAACAACGAAGGAATTCTGTAGAGAAATGTCACGATTGCTGGAGAGATCTAGCTTGAGTGAGAAGGAGCAAGCGGAAATTCTAATTGGGAAATTAGAAGCGAACTTTAGGATGTGTGTAGCGGCGGAGAGACTGCAGACGGTGGCAGCAGTGACCGACGCCGCTGTAAAATATGAGGCTGTAATAAAAGCCAAGTCTAATACATCAACAGGAGAGAATAAGGCTGAAGTCTTATATGTGGATGACAACGAAAGGAAATCCAGAAAGGATTACAGCAGGAAGTACGATACATATAAGGGTAAGCAAGACGAGAATAAAGGCGAGTGGAAAAAGAAATACTACAAGTCCGATGGATATAAGAGCAAATCACCACATGAGAAGAAGAAGTTTGAATCAGGGAGTTACTCTAAAGAGGGATCTGTCGAGCGACACAGATCTTCTTCAAACGGCAAATATGACCAAGAGACCTTGTACTATGAGGGCAAGGACGGACACCCAGGTAACAATTCACGTTAACACAACGTTGATTAACGTCATTCGAAGGTTAATTCAGCAACGTTAACGTTATGATGTGATATTAACCTTAATTTCATGTGAATTTAGTTCACGTTACTATCTTAGCGTTAAGCAAACATTAACTTAACGTTGATTCTCTTGATGTTAACTTCCCAACGTTAATTTGATGGTGACTATACATCAATATCTTGACATCAATGTACTTATGTATTATCAACATTAACTTTACGTTAATACATTGATGTCAAATTGATAACATTAACTTACTGGTCAAGTTAACGTTTACATGTTGACATCAAATTATTAACATTAACTTACTGGTCAAGTTAACATTTACATGTTGACATTGCTATATATAGGTACGCTTGTATAATTAAAACCTATATGGGTAGTATACTCCCCCTTCTTATTATCTTGGGTAGTATCCCCCCTACTATTGGAGATATGCCAACCAGCGCATGCGCGCTAGGTCGCGTGGGACGCGCCCACGCTCAATGACTAAATAAATCAGTTAACATCAACAAGCCGCCGTGTTCACTTGCTTTTCCCTTACATTATATTCAATAATATAACAACATCAAATTATGAACGTTAATTTCATGGTAACTTAACATTAATATTTGAACATGAATATAATTGAGACCCGCAAAAATCCACTTTGGGGATTTTTTAAAATATACATTTAAATGTTTTTAAATAGTTATATAATATAAGTTATTTTATGGCGCACCTACCCTGGAGAAAAACCAGAGAAAGACGGTTTTGTTGTCAAATGAAGTTTGCAATATCTCCGGGCGGCCAATTACTAGTAAAGTAGCTGAATATACTCTGTAGGATGAGCTTAGGAATGCATAGATATGTTTAATACACAACCTTGAAATTTTAACAATTCCAACCTTGAAATTTGGAAAACATATTTATATGACTTGGTGCTTTAGATGACCCCAAAATGAGAATATTTGTACAAAAGAGATCTTGTGAATGAAATACTTTAAAAAATATCAATTATGCGACTTGTGACTCATTTTCCTAAAACACATCACAAATATTGTTTCATTAACACATTTTACGGTGGTGGTGTGTGAAGGGGGGAGGGGGAAAGTGGAGTGGACAACCCGAGACTGGGTCGTTTTTACATTAAGTGTTTAATCAAAATCATGTCCTTGCTTTTGGGTTAGTAGAGTAGTATTTTTTTAAATTGTTTTTTTTTAATAAACTTTATTTAGTCCAATGATATACATATATTCATGTTATTCTCATGGAACCCATTCGAAAATCATCTTGTTCATCACAATAATAGAAATAGATTAAATCGTTTAAATTCATGTACATCAAAATATACTATCTAAGAAATGTTTCTATGTTTTATTGGTGATAAATTTATGTTGGAAAAAGAAGTTTGCAATATTTCTGGGTGGTCAGACCACTCTTGTTGGGCAGACCAACAAGACCACTTCACTCTCATTGGCCGCTCCCATTCTTCAGCACATGACATACCACCTTTGGGTGGTTGGGTGGGGCCGGGTGGGGTGGGTGGGTGTGGGTGAGGGGTAAACCACTGGCTTTGAGCCACTGCACGCCCCTAGTTACAGCCTAACCGTCAAGGAGGGAAGACCACTTCAAATTGACTGCTAGAGTAAGTCACCTCTATAGCTACCTCTTATCCATTTCTCTAACCCTCTTTATCAATATTCAATATTATGCTTTGGTTATATCATGTTAAAGTTCAGTTTGTGAACAAAACTCTGAATAGCACCAGTTGCATTGATAAGATAATATCAGAATTAAAGACAACAAACGGGCACTTAGATCTTGGAATACTTTTCCTACTAGATGCTTATATCAGATGCTATTTAATCAACCATTTTTCTTTTATTTACAGGATCTGTCTACATTAATGCAAGCATGGGCCGATGTTGTTCCAAAGAGCCATGGATATTTCAATGTTAGTAGCATAATTACATTTAAATTACACTCAAATGCCGTCAATACTGTTTAATATCATTACATAGTACTGTCTAAAGATAATACAAAATATTTGCTTTTAAAATCATTCTCATGATTTTGCCAAGTCCAACCTGTACCCCTGACCCCTATACTCTTTGTTTTATTTCCTTAGTATGGAAAACGGTTATGGATGAGGATGTTACAGGCGGGAAAGGAACAGGAAGATATTAATTACATGTAAGACACAAGGCCAAGCTATCTGATCATAGAGCCCACTGAACCTGTAAGTCTACAATCAAGCTGTGGCCGTTGGCAGCATTCACTAATCCCTTAAATAAACATTCACATGGCTACATACCAACTAGGCCCTGCAAGGCTCCATCTATCAATTCACAAACTATTATATGTACACAGAAACATGTGGGGAAAAAAGGGTAAACTCATAGAAAAATCTAGGAATGAATTAAATAGTCTAAGAATCGATATATTATCTTATGATTATACTCCCATTGAAATGTTATAACTGTGAATGCATTGTACTGACTACAGCTGTATTTTATTCTTTATAGAAGTTTGTATGCACTCTAGGATCAGAGAAGACAGAGATCCTTCAAATGCAGGGGAAGCTGTAGGATACCTTTTGTTCCCAAACTCCCGTAATAACTTCCATTAGGCAGTTGGCCTAGTCCCTGGTCAAGAAAGCCAGGAGGAAGAGTATTGATTTGACATACAGATCTTACCTAATCTGATAAGCTCTGAGCCTAGACTGCATGAAAAAGTACACCAACAAATAGATGATGAAATGATGATTTTCTGAGGGTCAATAAAAAAAAGTGGTGAACCAAATTTACCAAACTCTATGAACCAAATATCAATGTTAATAAAATGTATGAAATCAACACCCTAAATAACTTAAATATTTTTGCCCAAATTGAGGTTAATATTAACGTGATCTTATGGTAATATTAATGTATTAATGTTAAGATTAACGTTAATATTGACATTAATATTGCATAAAAATGATGGTAATATTCACGTTGATATTGACGTTATATATTGCGCTAAATTGATGGTAAGATTCACGTTGATATTGACGTTATTATTGCGCTAAATTGATGGTAAGATTCATGTTGATATTGACGTTATTATTGCGCTAAATTGATGGTAAGATTCATGTTGATATTGACGTTATTATTGCGCTAAATTGATGGTAAGATTCACGTTGATATTGACGTTATTATTGCGCTAAATTGATGGTAAGATTCATGTTGATATTGACGTTATTATTGCGCAAAGTTGAGTCCACACATTCACGTCAAGATTAACGTTAACCATTGACGTATAGTTGCTCTAAAATTTGGGTTAAATTGACGTTAAGTAAACATCAATTTGTTACCTGGGCAGTTCTATCCCAAATCTAATTGGAAAAAGAAATTCTACAAGAAGGAGGTGAACGAGATTTGTCTGGAAGGTAGTGACAGTGACAGTGATACATCAAGTACTATCTCAAAAAACGAGGAGGAAGGTCAGGAAGCGCTCCTGGCCGACTCAATGAGCTTGATCCAGCGCATCAGAGAGGACAGCTTATAAAAAGAGTGAGTAAACCTTTCAAATACGACCCTGACAGAACAAAATTTTCAATTTTAGAAATGAGCAAAAGCACGAGGGCTGGCAAGAAAATGAATGTGATTAAATTATGTAACGGTTCGGCCGAGATTAGAGCGGAAAATTATGTACTGCCAGCTCTGGTGGATACGGGTGCCTTGGTGTCATGTGTCAGCCGTCAGTTTGCACAAACGTTGTTAGCAAGGAATCCAAAGATTCCAGTGGAAAGAACATATCTGAAATTATACATGGCTGGCGGAGACTATCGAGTTGCTCAGAGAGTAATCAAAATTCATTTGGAAATGTCAGGGGAAGTGTATAGCATGTGGTTTCACGTGGTACCCGGTTTGCGAAGATCTATGATAATTGGGGTAGATATGTTGGAGAAATACGATGCGTGTATTAGGTTTGCCAATAAAAGTCAAAAGGTTTTCGTGATTAGGACGGAAAAGGGTCATAGATTGGGGCCAAGATCTGAGAATATATTTTCAGCAAAGGTTTGTGGAATAGTAGATTTGAAAGGTAAAGTGGGTGTTGTAGAGAACATGCATAGAAAGACTGTCGTTCCATTTCTGGCCCAAAGGATCGCTGTTAGACCAGGAAAAAAGAATCGTATTCCAATAGTGATAGCTAACCCTACCGACAAGGCTTACACAGTGAGTAGGGGGAGCATATTGGGCATTTTTGTATTGCAAAATGAAAGTGATTTTGTGCAGTTGGGAAGCAGTGTAGTGGAAGTATCATGTAAACTACCATCGGTGGTGGGTGAGGTAAACGCCACGCGACCTGATAACTTCGTGAGAATGTCTGGGGAATATAAGGTTTCTGAAAAGCTAGGAGCTGCACAGAGGGAAGATTTACTGAGAATTCTTAATAAGAACGTGGAGGTTTTTCAGAAAGAGGGAGCCCCAATGCAACATAGGGTCGGTATAGAGCATGAGATAGAATTGAAGGATGGATATAAGCCAGTAAGCTAGATGCCATATCGACTGAACCCAGCTATGAGAAAGATCATGAAAGACATGTTGGAAGAGCAGGTAAGGGCAGGGATTATAGAAAGGACGGATGGAAAGAGTGAATTTTGTAGTCCAGCATTTCTTGTTCAAAAACCTGGATCTCGAAGAGAAGGGAAAACTCAGTACAGAATGGTCACAGATTTTAGGTCAGTAAATGAGAACGTGAAAAATCAAAGTAGAAGTTTCCCTAGGGCAGATGAAGTGATAGAAAGGGTAGGATCGTTGAAGGGTCTTTTCTTCTCTAAGGTGGATGCTCATGCAGGTTTTCATCAAATTAAATTAAAGAAGGAACACAGACATATTACAGCGTTTAATACAATGGAAGGCATTTTCCAGTACAGGGCGATGCCAATGGGGTTAAAGACCTCGCCCAAAGCGTTCCATGGAATAGTGGAGGGCATCTTAAAGAATATCCCAAATGCATGTTGTTATGTGGATGATGTCATTTTAGCTTCTAGAAGCTGGAATGAGCATGTGAGGGATTTGGATATCATGTTGGGGAGACTGCGAAAGTCAGGAATTAGCCTCAAAAAGGAGAAATGTTATTTTGGCATGGAATCGGTGGGATTCTTGGGATTCGTGATAAATAGACATGGGGTACAGCCAGACCCTGTGAAGGTAGATGCTATAAAGACGTTTCCCAGGCCCAGGACAGTGAAAGAGGTAAAGGGATTCTGTGGCCTTGCGAATTACTACAGAACATTCATACCTGATTACAGCCATAACATGGTCCCTTTATACAAGTTGACAAGAAATGATGTGCCATTCGTGTGGAATGAGCAATGTCAGGTGGCGTTTGACAGAATAAAGAATTCTATTTGTGCCGATGTTATCTTGCCTCATCCAGATTATGAGAAGGATTTCTATATTGCCTGTGATGCAAGCGGCGTTGCAATCGGTGGAACCATTCAACAATTGGATACCAATGGTATGTTGCGACCTTTGGCCTTTGTAGGTCGAGCATTGACGAAACCAGAGGTCAATTACAGCACGACAGATCGTGAATTATTGGCGGTACATTATTGTTTGGATAGATTCAGACACTATGTGATTGGAAGGAAATTTTATATTTACACTGATCATGCTGCTTTGCTCATATTGAACGGTAAAAAGAAACTGAGTGGTAGAATGGCCAGATGGCTTGATTTCTTTCAGGAATTCGACTATACCATGCTTTATATTAAGGGGCGTTTGAATATTGTGCCAGATTTGCTATCACGAAGATCATATCCCAGTAAGACCGGAAAGGGGGCAAAGGGGGAATGTTCCAAACGAGATGAGGTACAGAAGAAGGTATGTTTCAATCAGGTACATGCAATTAAGTTTTTTGAAGAAGAGGAAGTACTGCATACCTATCCACTGAGAGTGTTCAGACCAAGGTCCATTCTGAAAAGGAATTCAGAGATCAGTGAGGGGCAGACAGTAGGAGGTAATGACGAGATTTCCAGGGGCAAGGTGGAATTAGAATCTACATGTGGGAGTCAGTTAATGGCGGTAGAGACACGTGCCACTACACGCCAGGACACTGACAGGTCACATGAGCAGAAGGAGATGGCTAAGGCACAGTTAGCAGATAAGAGAAAGAAGCGAGCTGCTTGAGCGGCGAGGCCAAAGAGAGCTGGGCGTCTAGCTGTGAAATTGCCTGAAATCAGGGGCGGTGATAAAAGACGTACAGCGGCGCGGAGAAGGAGCTTGGCATGTCACACACCACGACCCGAGGGTTGCCTATTTCCTGAGGAATTAACTGGGGGAGATCCAGTTACTTTTAAGGACATGAAAAAATCCCAGGGAGAGGACCCATTCTGCGGGGCAATGCTTAAATTCATTGGATCTGGAATTTTGCCAGAGAGTAATGAGGAAGCCAGAAAAATTCTTCTGACTCAGGATCAGTTCTACACGAAGGACGGCATGTTGTGCCGCATACCAGGGAAATTGAGATACAACCAGGTGCATCAGGTGTATCAGATAGTAATTCCAAAGTGTCTGGTACAGAAATTCCTTGAGAGAATTCATTGTGGGTTATTGGGGGCCCATGCAGGGATTACTCGAATGATGGGGATAATTGCTACTAGGTTTTATTGGCCCACGGTGAGAGCAGATGTGGAAAGATATGTGCTCACGTGTCACATTTGCCTCAGTACGAAGAAAAAGAATCGTACAATAAGATTGCCAATGACGGTAAGAGATAGCGCTCCATATCCCTTTTCATGCCTCATGATTGATACCATTGGGAAAATATCTACAACCAAGCGGGGGGCTAGGTATATACAAACAGTGATAGATATGAGCACGAGGTACGTTATTGCTTGGGCTACAGATAGAATAGACAGTGCAACCTTCAGGGACGAGTTCTTTGAGAAAGTCATATGCATTGTTGGCTGTCCAAGCAGGATTTATTCTGATAATGGCACCACGTTTTCTGGGTGTAATTTTGTAAA
Source organism: Sthenelais limicola (assembly GCA_942159475.1). Lineage (NCBI taxonomy): Eukaryota > Metazoa > Annelida > Polychaeta > Phyllodocida > Sigalionidae > Sthenelais > Sthenelais limicola. The sequence continues at coordinate 129,876,893 of OW804098.1, read as the reverse complement.
TTTTTGTTCAAAATTTGGGATAGAACAAGTGTTCTCCAGCCCCTATAGGCCTCAATCGAATGGATTGATCGAACGTACGAATAGAAGCTTGGTAGAAAGGCTCAGAACATTTACAATAAAGAACCCCGAAACATGGGATATATACATCCCCGGTATAGTATTTGCATTGAATGCCAGTGACAGCTATTCGCTGGGGTACTCGGCTTTCATGCTGGTATTTGGGAAGAACTGTGTTCTTCCGGCCGAGGCAAACCTGAGAGATGTCAGGGATTCCATCAAACCAATTATAGAGCATTTGTTGGAGGCCGATGGTGTCAGGGAATTTCTTGGCACGGAGGCAGAGGTCAAACTCAAGCAGGTGCAAGAGAAGATGAAGAAGAGACATGACAGATCTACATACCCAGACAAAATAGAGGCTGGGATGGTGGTATATTCGAAGGTGCAGAATCATACCAGGAATGCAGTGAGCAATAAATTAAAAATTGTCTACAATGGTCCTTTTCTGGTCTTGTCTAAGCCCTCAAAGTTCACAGCTAGGTTAAGAAGGCTAGACAACGGCACGGCGGTGAAAAGACCAGTCCACGTGGCTCACTTGAAAATTGTAAATAAAGATTACACCAATGACTTTTTGAGAAAATTAATGGGAGATAAACCCAATTAAAAATTATCAACGCCAAAGCGCTTCCTAAAAAGGATTAGCGCTGATCTACCAGTGGGGAAGGCTAGATTGTAAGTGGTGGTCAGAGGAGTGATATGGGTGTATCACCAAGTAGATGTTGGGGAGTGACCGTAGCTAACGCTCAAAATATCTGGTCAAAATACTAATAGGTATAAACCAGCCATTCCTCCATTTGTTAACTGCACGGGGAATTTTAAGCAATTCAATAACGAAAGAGAATCCTCATATGGGTGGATACAAAAGGAATTCAGCATTGGTAACACCTAGACCCGGGTTCAGTGAGGCTCAGTCCAGACAGGATAGGGGCGTGGCTTCTATCAGGTCTCATGCACTGAACGATGAAGGGTGCCTCGAGAGGAGGTGGGGTCTTGCTATCTGAGAGCCAGCTCTGCGGCGAGTCTTAGGACTGAGTTGCCATAAGCATTCTGGACATAGCAGACGCCAGCGTTGTCTCAATTCCTCCGTCTATATTCGGTAATGACCCCAAGATTTCTCTGTACGAATAGGGTCTAAGGAGTCTCGAGTAGGGTGCGATCATGGAAGGTTGGATTATCAAGGCGATAGGGATTATCAGGTAAACCGAGAAACCATTCGAGGTGATAGTTTGTAATTTTGGTGATAATTTGCCGCAGCTTTACTACCCAGCGTCCTGCTGGTATATCTGTGCTGCTAGTCTGATCGAGTAATTTGCAGCCGAGGCTTTATCGACAGGAGTAGATTGATGAATGAAATTAGTTCTGCTAAGGAACTGACTCCCCTAGGAGGGTGATGGTCATAGACTGACCAAATAACTTATTGCTTATTGTAGGTAGAATGATATAGACAAATGAGATAGATGAACGATTAGTTTATTCATTTCATGCAATTGTTTTCAGTTGGGTGATGATATCGACAGCCTGGAGTGAGAGAGTAGCTTGCCAGAATGTAGGGGTCTATTTTGATCATCAGTCCAAGGTATACGTTGGTGCGGAGCAGAAATCAGTGGTTTTGGAAGTAGCAGTACCACACGTGGCTGAACCAGTGAGACCATAGGAATGTGTCGCTAACCTCCATGGTATGAATGCGGGGGACTGTGATGCGATAAATCTGCTACAGAGTGATCTGTATGGATTGGCAGTAGAGCAGTTTGAACGCTGGGACAGTTTAATGACTTCGTTTGTACAAAATAGGATCAGAAATAAACGGGGTGCGCCTCTTCCTTTTGTAGGAAAGTTGATGAAATCAGTCTTTGGAACTGCCACGGAGTCTGATATAGCGGATTTTTCTGATGCGGTGAGAGTTTTGCTAGATGGATCAGAAATGGCAGAATCGATTGAAGGAACCAGGGACGAGATCTTGATAGGACTAGTATGCAGCAATCACAACCTGTTGCGATTTTCATCTGCTCATGTAGGACAAATGGAGAGGGTGTTGATGAACCTAACTACCACCATAGGTCGTTTGTCTAATGAGAGCAAGAGAGAAGATGTCTCGCTTGCTCGTCAATACAGGGATTCTTTGAGGAAGGTGGCTTACATAGGGACAATGGTCCTGGATATTGTTTCATTAATACAATACGTGCAGAGCATGGGAGAATTAGTAGAAGCCTTGTATGCATTGCAGGTTGGAGAAATCCACAGAGGACTGGTGGACGACAGACAATTGGAGGTAGCACACCTTGTGTTAAACAGGAGTACAGTGAGACAGTTTCCTAAACATAAAACAATCGGAGAACTACGTAGAAGGGGTTCTGTGAAGGCTGTGTTGCTGCAGGAGGCAAAGTTCATAATTGTGATGTCACATTATATAGTGCCTATAGGTGGTCTGGCAGACATATACAGCGTTGGGACAGTCCCTGTGTCACTAAATTCAAACTCGAGTAGTACTAGGCGATATACTGAGATTGTGCTGCGAAACAATTATTTTGTCCTAAATAAAAAGGAAGGATTTTATATGTTACCATCAGGTAGGGAGATTGATTTGTGCTATAACCAGGTAGAGAATATGATGTTATGTACTGGAATGTTTTTGGAACGAGCAATAGAAAGTCACTCATGTTTGTCTGCCATATTTTTTGAGATAAAGGATGCGATTTTGGAGTCTATCCCGTGCAATTGCGTGGCTCATATGGGAAATTTTTCTTTGTCAGTAACCAACAGCGATTGCAATAACGGTACAGCTATACATGTTTCAGTAAGGGCGGCCTTTAACCTGCCTCTGGCTTTAACCTTCAATTTGTCACTGGGAAATATCAGTGTCTCGCAGCTGTTTGACTCACCGGTTAGGATAAATATTCCGTCAGCAGCAGACATACAAAACACTTTGTCTAAGGGTCCTGATACAGTTTTCAAAGAAGGTATAGACTTACACAAAAATTTATTAGATCTGAAGGAAAAAAATAAACGAAAGAAAACAGTATGGGAAGATATGCGCACAAAGTTGAGAAATTTGCCTTTTCATCCCACTACCAGTGTTACATTTATGGTTCTGACTGTTGTGAATACTGTGGCATGTTTATATCTATTGTGTAAGTTGCATAGAGTGACAAGTTTGTTTCCATTCCTGGGTAACGGAGTAAGTGCCATGTCAGTGAATGTAAGTGGGTTGTCTAGAGAGGTGGTGGAGCTAGACGCCATGCTAGATGAGTCTAGGCGAAATACTAGTGAGCTGCTCTCTATAGAGAGCGCGGTGGTATTAATACTGGTACTGGTGGTCATGTATGCATCACAGAGTTAGATTAGATTTCTATGGAAGACAGCTGCAGACTGGTGTGGGGGCAGATACATACACAGGGAAGCTCCTTCATTTCATTTGAGACTCCAGTCGGGTAGAAACTTGTATGATTTTGAGATGATAAAAACAATTTTTGAATGGAATGCGGTGGCAAAGGCACAGGCTCCTAGACTACGGAGTACCGAATTGGTGAAGAATTTTTTTAGGATAAGTGGTACACTATTATTAAGATGGGATGATGATTTGCGAGTTCCTATACAGGGAAGAACATACAGTGTTACACTACTGGAGGTGGTGCGAGTGCCATATGGGTATTTGTCTAGACTGGCAGAGGATCTGCATAGGAATGCAAATGTGTGGATAATATTATGGAAGCCTGTCAAGGGGAGTAATATTCAGGTACTGGGAAGAACAGAGAGTCCAGGTAAAAGCAGCGAGTTAGGGCATAGTAAGGGGGTAGAGAAGTCACCCACTAAGCCAAAAAGGTTAGCAGGAAAGGTAAATGCAGCATTTCTGGACCATCAGGAGCCCTCTGGTTCGGTCGTGAAAAGTAATTCTGTGGAAGAAAAGGAGAGATTCGAAGACTGGGCTAGATGTTTTGAGGGTATGGAGAGAGCTATGGAGGAGTTTGAAGCAAATAGGACTCCAGAAGTAGAGAGGAAGAAGTTTGAAATGTTGACCAAATGTTTCAGAAACATGGAACAAACCATGGAGGAATTGTCTAGAGAAAATCAGACTAGATTAGGTGCCCTGGAAGCAGATAGGGTTCAGGATGAGAGGAATGCATCGTTTGGCGACATGGAGACACAGCTGTGTTAGACACGTGGGTAGTCGGTAGAAAGTAACAAGGCGGCAAACCTTAGTGCGTGTTGTATGCGTGAAATGAAACCGGGTGCCGCTGATCAAATTTATACACTTGTATTTGAATTGGTTTACGTTCTGCAGTTTTAATTCTCAAAGCAGTTCGGTCATTTGTATGTTATTGCATTGATTTGTCTCTAGATGGTGTGTTCATATTTAATAATCATTTTTGTTTAAGTACACATTGTAATTCTTTGAAGGAAAATGTTATCACACAGTAGCAGAGTAAGTATAACGTGTGTCAAGCTTGCGGTATCAGATGGTCAACAGGTGGACCTACTTAGCGGCGGCAGGCATGGAATGCGATAGTCCTGCGGTGGTGATAATGAATGTAAACATTGAGTTAAGCTGTCGGTTAATGAATCACAGTGCTGTGTGTTGTGGTAGAATGTGTTTTTCTTGTTTATATTTTATTTAGTTTCTAGGCACTTGTGTTATTAGATACTGCGGCTGAGTATAACTGACAATCTTAGATATAGTACATGATTTTATGTAGCGTGTTCAGTTAAATACAGTATTTGTGAACTCTTTTGGTTGCAAATCAATTATAAGACAATAGTAGATGGATAGAATTATTTTTGTGTTTAGTTCTCATACTTATGGCAAAATGTTTACGATTGTCAACCTGGTATTTAGATGGGAATTGACCACAGGATGTGTTTGGGGCTAGTCCCATGGTGAATATTGATTGTTGAACGAGTTTACCACAAAGAACAACTTATTTTATATCGCAGATATTTAACATTTTCGTGTTTGTTTTGCAGATTGATTGTATTGACGTTTTTGTTGTTTTGATTGCAATTGTAGAGATACTTAGAGAAGCTTCGTTTCCGGTTAAGATTGGATTGAGTAGGTCTTGAAGAGACAGTTGGTCTAAACATGAAGCTGCTAAGACCCGAGCACAGCCATTTCAAACAGGCTATGAGTTTGGTCCCCCACAGTAGTGAGGTAGTACAAGATGGAGATTCGTCTTATGTCTCATGGATGTTTATGATTGCATGCATTGTGGTGGGAGTTTATGTAGCAAAAAGGATTTTTGTTTTCTTACGTGATCATTGTTGTTGTCGACTGCCAGTGCCTATCTGCTGTAGATGCGAGGGCGAACGCAATATATCCGGCGGTCTGGCCTTGTGATTACAGAGTGGTTCTACAGTAGTAGAGATTGAACTGTTGTCTGTTATTTTTGAGAATAGGATTATGGAAAGGGCTGTCATCCCTAGGCTAATGGGGGTGAGAGTGGAAAGTTCAGGGCTGTTTTGCTCCAAAACAGTGGTGCTCAGGTGGGATGCACCTAGCTTGATAAATAAAGGGGATACCGAATTAGTCCTGGACTTACCGGCCACTAGGACCATTTCTAGGGGACAGTTTGACAAGATCGAAAAGATCCTAGACAGTAATGGGCACATGTGGGCAGTGGTCTGTAGGAACTCGGATGGGGTCACGACGACCCTGGGTGTGAATTTGGACTGAAGCAAAGTCGTACGTTAGAAAGCTATTTGTATTGCATTGTGTTAACATGTAACCCTGTATTTGTAGTATGTTAACGATTGTGTGTTGATATAGTGTTTTCTATTAGTGTATAGTCATGGTTAGTTCACTCCTAGTAAGGGGGTAATGTTATAAAAGGTCATGAAAAACCAATATCAACTCGAGATGTTTTGACAGGTGATTTATTGTCTGTTTTCGTGTTTACCTACTTGTGCTTTATTAGGATGTAGCAGCTGCTGAAGTCCACAAATAAAATGAGACCTCGCAAAACGAGATTCTTATTTGTGGAGTAGTTAGAGACAAGTACACATAGTATAGCTTTCTTACTGTTTATTAAAATATGGTGTTTAACTTGATTGGATAAAACGTTATGAATCCGCCTCTGGCTAGTAAGGGGGTAAATGTTATACCGTGCAGGAGCTAGGCTCCGCCCCCAAGTGCCAATCAAGTGTAGGCACTCCCTGGAGTACCAGCCCTCCTGGCTGGAGTATGTACGACTCACACTTCTGATTATTAAACAGTCTACTATAAACTATCATTGCCTTTACATCGTTATATATATACATCCTCTAGTGGACTCCCCTATCTCTTCACATACTTATATGCTATTCTAGATATAATAAAATGAAGGAGGAACTAATGTGGGATTGGGACAGGAGAGGGGGATGGGAGAGAGGGTCATTGATAGGGAATGGAGACGGAGAGAAAGAGAAATGGGAGAGAGATTTTATTTGTTTTTAGTTTCGTTTTATTCAGGATACATTGCAACATTAAATCAGATGTTGGCGCTATACTCATTCATTCCTGCTGGTTTGTTTCAGATTAACCTTTTACATTATACAAAATTCAGACGTAATTACTATATCAAATCATTAGACTATGCTAGAAAAGCTATATTGGAGCGGAGAAACATTATCAAAGTGAGAAAGATTATGACAAAATTAATTAAGAGAGAGGGAGAGAGATTCAGAGGCAGGCAGAGGGGGGCAATGGGGAGGGGAAGATATATATAAACCATGGGGGTAGGCACTATTTTGAAATTTAAACTATTCTTAAAGGTAGATTATGAGAAATATTGCACATATTTAGCCTGTAACGATTTGGTGTAGAATGCTTCACCTACAATAGGCCTGATTTTTCTTACATTATTTTTAGATATATTTATGATAGGCCTACTAATTCCTATTTGTAATTTTTTTGTCAATAACTAAGTGATTTTGTATGAGAAAAGATTATCATATAAGCCTTACCTATTTGAACAAATTTAAGGGTTATGAATGATTTGCTATGATAAATATGAACCAAAATGCACTACAAAATTTTCTCATAGCCAGTCGGATCAGCGCTTTTAAAAAATGGGTGGACACACCACAATTTTTCTTAGACCTGGGAGGTGATACAAATTACATTATGTTAGTAACTCCATTTACAAATGTAAGGAATTATATATTGATTAATTCAGAAAACCATATAGGATAACAGGAATGCCAGTCAGGGTGGATACAAAAATATGGAAGATCTTTGGGCAGCATTCAAGCCCATGTGAGTTAGGTTTGTCAGGGGGCGGGGGGTGTTTATCCACTTAAGAAAATTGTGAAAACATACTGTTTAACATACTGTTTTCCATTTAGATATATTCAGAACTAATGTATGGGGTCTGTTACCAGCCTACTTTGTCATGTAACATGTACTGAAGCCTGCCTATAGGCTATATAGCTCAGGAGGATAAACATTTATTTTAGTGATAACTTACCGAAAACTGCACTATAGAGCTGTTAAGTCAGGAAATACACCTTCATCCCCCTGTGATTGAAAGCCTTCCCGTGAGCTTATTCATGATGTTTTAATGAGGGTTTTGGCATCCGTACCCTCAACATGGGTCAATAACTCCACCTGGAACCCAAAGTAGAACATCAGTATTTTGTATACATTTCATTATCACTATCACATTCATATTTTATATGTACATTATAATATGAGGCAGATCTAGGCTATGAGTGTGTGTGTGTGTGCCGGGGGCGGGGTCGTCAAGTGAAACGGGCAAATCAGTCCAATTAAAAAAGGTAGCCAGTGAGTACGAGTTAGAATGTGGGGTCAATGTTAATTGTAAATAGCTAGGCCAAAATTCTGATAAAATACCATAAAAAATTGCTGCATCCAACATGGAAAAGGCATGGTCCAGAGCCCAGAGCACATCAAATTTAATGATTTTCAACCAACAATTCCCCCAGTTTTTAATGACTTTTTGATGACCTAATAAAGTCATGTTAGCCAATCAATAAAAGTTGGATGTTTGAATAGTCAGTTTAATTTGGGGCATATCTGATATTTCATATGATGATTAAACTTAGGACTGTTTTATTCTGTAGATTGATTCTGTAGAAGAACCTCAAAACCTGCCAACTTGAGGAAGGGCCCAAAACGTGGAAGGCAGGCACCAGCAATAGTGGGGTCCGGGGCATGTGCCCCACAGAAACATTTGAGAACAATGACAGCTATTTAGGGGCATTCTGGAGATTTTGAGGAGAGTAAGAGCTAAATAATAACCAACAAAAAATGTTATGCTCAATCTTGTAAGTTCCAACTATGTTTTAGAAATACACACTGAGCAAATTGAGCTAAGAAATATGACGGTAATGCACTTATGATGAGTATTTATTCCTCAAAATGGCTGTCCACTAAAAATCTCGTCAAATTTGACCAAAGGAAAAGTACATGAAGAAAAATGTTTGTAGCAGGGAAATAACATTATTTTAAACCTAAAATCGACCTTGATTTAAGGCTTCCGATGTTCCATATGACTAAACCATATACCACCATAGAGCTTATTCTGTAGATTGATTTGGTTAAATATTCTCAAAACCTGACGGGAACTAAAAAGTATATTCATTATCAGAAATTCACCAAAATGCACAATCTAAAGGGAATGGTTTCAAAAGATGTCTGTGGTGGGACAAAAATAGTTGGCAGAATTTGGCTTGGATCTCAACATGCCCCCATATCATATTGTATCATAGCGATACATTTAAATACTCTGATGACTTCAAAGATTTCTGCTAAAACTATAACCACCAATGATCTTGCTGTAATTATAGTTTGCCCAGATAGGATTTAAGTACTTTTTAAGGACTGCGGGAACCATGAAACGTAACAGAATGTGATAGAATTTCAATATTTCTGACAGAAATATAATTGTAGTATTGGCTTTGTACTCGTAAATAGCGAGTACATTTTGCTGTGGATGAGTACCCTTGTTGGTGCACTTGTCCACATTTACGAGTACCAACACAAGGCAAATTAAAAGCTTGTAAATTCTTGCACAAAATTTCCTTGAAATTAAATTCGAAAAGGGGTTCCAACTGCACATAATCGTACAGGTGAGGAGTGTTTCTCCCTCCTACACCTTGTACCTCTCACGACCAAAAGAGGTGTGGAATATGAGAGACAGATAAGAGGGAAAGGGAAACGTGGAGAGGGGAAGAAGAGAGAACAGGGGAAGGGGAGAGAAAAGGGGGGCAGAATGTAGGCCAGAGGGGGAGGGGAGTGTTAAGAAGGATGGAGTGAGACGGCGAGGGAGAGGGGAAGGGAAAAGTGGAGAGGGGAAGAAGAGAGAACAGGGGGAAGGGGAGAGAAAAGGGAGGGGGAGGTGCAGGAAGAGAGGGGGCCATCCGAAGGACATGTACTTTATGGTCTTATCTAGGACTGGGTTGTGGCATCTGCTGCCTCCTCATAATCAATATAACACTTTGGGTAAAATAGGTCAATACTAAATACCCAGGTTACCTTGATGAATGGAAAAGAAGCAATGCCTTAGACTTACATGACATTGGAAACCAAGCAGGTCAATCGGCCAAACTGCCTGTCTTCCATGCACCCGTTGTCCTAGGCCTATTTCATCTCGCCAATTTCACCTATATGTTTTTGTGTCATATGCTTGCCCAGCGATCTCCTATTCAAAACAAAACATGCATTATTGGTCATGCAGAAATATCTCCTATCCACAGTAGATATAGGTCTATTTTACATTGCTATCAAATTCAGGTTTGGTTCACAGGTGAAGATCGCCAATAGGGCCATTGGCAGCCATTTTAAATTGGCAAGAGATTAAATTAACATTGATTAACATGTGATGTTATTTTACAGCATTTGACATAACTATATAACTATACACAGTGGGATATTACAGAACTACTACAATAGCACAATTATTTTGGCACCCAGTCACTTCCCCCTTATTCTTTCCCGTGTCTGGGGCATGATAATGACAGTCCCCCACCCCACAAATCTTTAATATATCAAATATATAGGCTACATAAATTAAGCACTCATTCAAATTTTGCTGAACTCAACTTGGCAGATATTATTCTCTTTTTAAGCTGCATATTGTATATATTGTGGATGACTTTAATTTGCATGTAGGGCTGACTTATACACATGATAATATTAAGTGATATTTGGTTAAAGTAAAATATTTCCCCCTTACCTTAGCAGTTCATCCAAATTTCTGCGAATAATAAAGATATTATCGGAATCAACCTGGGAAAATTGTGTTGCTCTTCAGATGAAATTTAAGCCCCCAAATACTTTTTTTGTATAGGATTTTTGTTGGCTTATTCCGACCCCTGAAAACACTTGTAGTAGCTGTACATTTGTAAGAAATATGGTTCTTAACTTGACCCATATTATTATTTGTTTTCTCACATACATTGTGAGTGGTGAAGGTGTCAGAAACATCCTCACGATAAATCGCACAGGTGCTAGCCTAAAATTCATTATTCACTATCATGACTTCTAGCCCATGCCAATCCTTTGCATTTATATATCGTTTGAATATTTCAGACTATTTTTTACCAGTTGAAGTCATTGTAGGGGGGGGGGTCATGAGGAGACCGACGCAATCACGCCTCATGTTGACGGGCGGCCATCACCTGTACCCTGTTCCCTCCCCCTTGCACACCCATGCCGCCTCTCCTCAAGGGAAGCAGGGGCAGGGCAGGACGCTTAATTAGCCTTAGATCTATTCTAATGCTCCCCCAGAGATCTCCTTATCAAAACAAAAGCTACATTATTGTGGCTACAGAAATAGCTTCTACCACAATAGATATAGGTCTGTTTTGCACTCTAATCTCATATTGAAACAAGTTTGAATAAGACGGGGAGCGGGACAGGGAAATCGCCTATTTGGTCATTACCACTGGCAGCCATTTTTAGATTTGTTTACAATCAAAATGCCAGTAATTTGTTAAAATGCAGCATATACGACTTCAGCATATTACCTATGGAGATGCTGTGATGTATCTGCAGTGTATTACGAGTACAATGGCTGTGTATAATTTGATCTGTAGGAGTAATAATCAATGTGTTTTCACATGGGAATCTTACCTGTAGCCTAGCATAGCCACCCAGCCAAATTCTTTCTTTTCTCCCCTCTCTCTCTCACATGCTATAGTATATTATTATCCCAGTGCATTCCTGACAGTGCATTAGAACGCTGATATATTTACATTGGATATTTCCAATTAACTCTAAACTTAATCTCCAGACCTATATTTAATAATAAGTTTATGAGGTGTGCCTGCTCCCCAGAAATCTACACAAATAAAGGATAGGTCTAAGTCGTGTAAGGACAACAAGATGAATCCTGGGAGACGTTGCCTTTCAGTCACTTGATAGCAATGTATGGACGTAAAATTTTTGGACATCAACATGATATTATTGACATGTACTGCCCCCTTTCCCACCCTCCCATTCAAATCCACTTAAATGAACTGTTAAATTAGACATCATACAGACGCAATTCATAGATCATTTTTGTACAGCTTTCCCGGCCGCTTTGACTTTAGAGAAGATGATGAGGAATCTAACGGTATAAATTATATGGCAATCGGTGAAGGGGAAGTAGCTGCTATGCAAAGGTGAATCACGCACAAAAACGCTCATACCAGCGGCCGATTTGGGGAGCGGTAGCTGTGGGCCTGAACACCCCGTGTCATGCAAATTGACGCGAAAATTGACGCTATTAGCGCTCTCGCATGGTCAGCGATGCATGAAGCAACGGGACAGAAAAAAAACAGTCACTGACTGATATTCCCATCGGCGCTACGGAAAATCAGTCACTGACTGAGATTTCCATGAAGGCACTGAGAAAAACCAGTGATTGCGGTTTTTTACCTAGGTGACTGATAATTATCAGTCGCGCCCATTTGCGGCTGAAAATTATCAGTCATTGCTGGGGAAATATTTATATCTGACTGATAAAACGGCCGGAGGTTTTTCAGTGTATCTGGATGATATTGTGTTTTTTTTTATTATTATTTTGCTGCTAAGTTTTGACTGAGGTTTCCCCAAAGACTAGTGGTAGTGAATTACAGGAAGCCTAAAATTGTCCTATGCTTGGGGTGGATATAGCTAGCCACTGGTAGGAAATAATTGAGGAAGGTAATCTCTACTTTGATGAGGAGGGAAGCGTTTAAGAGCATGCATCGTCCTACAACATCAAGACATTTTGGTATTTTTCAGAATACCATAATTACATTTTACGTTTTGTTTTCTCTAGTTCCTATGGGGAGGTGGTGAAACTGTATTCAATAACATTTTACTCATGCCTCAGGACAATCTTCTTGGATCAGATATTATCTAAAATTTGTGCAAACATATTCTAGAGCTTATTCTCACTGATTCACTAACAAGTCTTGAGGAGGATGTCCTAAGCACACGAGATGAGGCTCTGAAGCTTTCACCTCAGTTTCAATCTGCCTCACTAGAAGGTTTTGCGCATAATCCTGTGGAGGAGTTTTATGAAATCACTTGCAGAATTAAATCATGGAAGAGCAGGAAACAAGTTAGTGCATAGATTGAATATACCTCCTCTACATACGTCATTCATATATCTTGTATGTATTTTTTGGAAATCAATGATGTCCAGCAATATGTGTGACTTAAATAAGCCTTACTTGTGATGGGAAGACAGTGAAATAGTTATCTTAAGCCATTTCTCTTATGAAACATAGAATGGGACAGTTTGATACTTTAATGTGTTTTGACATGATGAGTACAACAAGAAACCTCTTTATCATTAGATTAAGGAGGAATGTGTCTCTATCCTCAGTACTGCATGGGTGTTTGGTGACACTTGTCCTCTCATGTATACTCATCCCCTGGATCATAACTACTACTACTCCAGCAGGGAAGTCAGGTCTGGACTACAGCTATACATCTCCTCAAGTTTATGACCCTTACATTTGTCAATAGATGATGAAATGGTGGTTTAAACTGGTATAAGAATTCCTTACACCTTGTGTTTACTTCAGACTCCATGCTCTAATGCTTTTTGTACCACGTTTTTATGGCAGGTGGCTATACTGAGGGGAGGAAGTTCTTCATCATCTCGGCCTACATGCACAGTGGCAGCTCCATCCTTGGGTCCCTGTTTGAGCATAACCCAGACTTTGTGTACATCTATGAGCCACTGGCAGCTCTCTACATGTCAGTGCTGGGTATCAGGAGATGGAACCATCCATTGCTCATGAACTACCTCAGCAATGGTTCTATACGGTGGGTGTCACTTCCATCCTGTTAATAAGTAACATTTTTGCATAGATTGTTTTCATTTCAGTGAATCAATTGACTTCTGATTTCTGATTGTTGGAAGTTATATCTTTTAATTCTCATAAGGTTAATGACTGATACATGAGGGGTTATTGGTGTAACATTTGATGTATAATCCTGTAGTTAATGTCTGCCACATAAGGGTTCACTGGTCCAGGCATCCGAAATGGTGGTTATTTATCCTATAAATCTCTGCCTTTTTGTTATTACCTCTTTAATTTTGTTTAGCCACTTTTCTGCTAGAGAGTTCATATTGACTACTCATGAGACTACTCATGGTTCTGCATAGGTTTGTTGCATTGTTTTAGAATTAGGTAAAGTTATAGAAATAGAAATGTTTGTCTACTTTACATATTGGTATCATCATCAGGATACGGAGTGACGCTGAAGTTGAGATGATTTACAATTACTTAAACATCATTGGTAGCTGCAGGCTGGCAGAACTACCTCCCGGGATTTGCCCACAGATCTCTATAGGAGGTAAGGCAATGGCATGTCAGCCAAAATGTCAAGAATCCAGGATCATTGAAACGAATATAACAGCATCCCTTAAAGCCCTGAATGACCAAGCAGTTCTGAAACAAACGCAATGCCAAACCAGAACACAAGAGTGTTTTTGCTCCTGGTCCAATCAGCTAAAAGATGCATCTAGCAAATGCAAGCAGTTTGTAGCTGTTAAGATATTAAGACATGATCTAAAAGACATCATCAGTTACTTAGCATATAACAGAAACTGGTATATCATCCACCAGCTCAGGGACCCGCGGGGGCTCATTTATTCACACCTAAAGGAAAACCAGTCTGCATCAGTCTCTGAATTGGCAAAGCGGTTCTGTTTGTCCATGTTGGAAGACATACAAGTGTTAGAAGAAGCTAAAAAACAATATCCACAACAGATTCTACTCACAAGGTATGAGGACTTAGCAAGGAATCCACTTGAATATGCCAGATGGCTCTATGATAATTTCTCATTGAAAATGTCTAGGAAACTCCAGCTGTGGATAAGAAATGCTACCAATACAGATAAAGATCATGGAAAATATTTGAGGTCGAATCCTTTGAGAACTGCATACCAATGGAAGAAATCGCTTGACACAGAGAATCTCTCACTGATTGATGTCTACTGTTCATCTTTGTATTAGTAAAAAAATCATTTTTGTTCTTTCCTATGTATTAGAGGTGAAACAGCCGTGTAGATCACAGAAGATGACACTACATAGCAATTAAAGATAAGGCCCTGCCCAATTAAGCTTGATGTTGAATGTTGTGATTGGGTGTGGTATTATAGGTATATGTGTGGTGCTGTGTGTGGTGGTGCTTGGTTGGAGCGGTTTGCCTTGCTCTGGCCCGGCACTGCTAGCCAGTAGTCCGGCTTCCTGGCCTAGTCACCCGGTTATCCAGGTGCGGCCGGCTGGGCTTGAGGCGAGCTGGCAGATTCCCTTGTTGCAAGGGTCAATCACCAGATGGGATGATTGGGTTTTGTCTATGTTTTTATTTGTATCTCATGTCTAGCCGACACTTTATTACATCTTTATTACATCTTTATCCTTATATTCCTCTCCTGCGCAGCTGGAAGTTGTTTTGTGGTAATTGCTTGCCCCGAATCCAGAGGTGGTACAGCCAATTAAACAAAAACAAGCTAGCAAGGACTCGGAGATCTGTGTTGTCCAGTGTTGTTATTTCTAATCAGTTGCTGCGATAGTTAATAGCAGATATTACATATGGCTGAATATTAAGTAACTGAGCGTTTCACACAAAAAGGGTGCAATTGGGGTTTTGGTGCATCATTTTCTAAATTCTGAATAACCATATCAAATCATATCTTATACTGTAGAAGGTAGTTTGGTGCATCTCTGCCAGAAATTGCTACTTTTTTGGAGCTTTACCCTTCATGCAGCAGTATATCAAAATTTGTGTTCATGTTTCTGTGTTATTTACACAGCCATAAGCAGTATGTTGTTTCTGCATAATTTATTTTGCTGGTAAATTAGTCTTGATCATTGGAATATGTTACACAGAGGTATTCTACCGGAAAACATTAAAAATAAATTGTTGCAAATTTATTTTTTTAGGAAAAATGGCTTTAAAATTGGTCCCATAGGATTTAAAATATCATTTATCTTGAACAGGGGTTCTTTTAAATGGCTTGTTACCCAGCCAAAGGCATGCAATTGTCTGAAATTGACATTTAAATAGAGTAAAGAAAAAAAAGAACGCACTGACACAGTTCTTTTCTGCCTGTACCTACAAAGCATTTGGTGGGTCGACTGAAAAAATGGATGATGTAAATAACATGAGAAGATGTAAATAACTTATAACCTGAAATAACTAGAAATCTAAGAAACTATGGACTTCATAAACCCTGATTGTTTGAAGCAAACAATTATAATCTAAATCAATATTGATTTAGCATTATGTTAAGCATTTTGAGTCTATATAATTGGGAATATATTAGAACATTACAACAATTATTGTAGCCTCTCTGATAAAATTTATATTCAACAGGACAAAAGGATTTTGTAAGTTGATTTTTTTTTAATGTAATACAAACACAAATTTCCTTGAAGGAAGCTGACAAATTGACCAAAGGTTCTGAATTTGTTTAGCTTTACTGAGAGGTTTTAAATTGGGTAATGTAAATAACACTGGGCCAGATAAATAACCACATGTAGCTTGTAGCTTCTACTAGCAATGAAGCTGGGAATCTGGGAGTTCATAGACATCATAAGGTGGTTTTGGTGGCCTCACTTTGTATCAGTTGCCCTTCATGGCCAACCATTGTTGTACATGAGGACTATAAAACTGCTCATTTTTCTTACCTGACTATCTCAGTAACCCTGGCCATCATGGTCTCTTGCACTTCTGACTTAAGTTGTCACTTCTGACTTAAGTTCTTAATGTCTTGTGGCCTTTGTCTCTTGCTCATTTCAGTAGCATACTCATCCCCTTCTGCCTCTGTCACCTTGTTGCAATCTCTTCCTATCAGCCTATGTCACCTTGGTCATTATAGTCTCTTCCCTCTGTCTCCTCAATTACTTCATTCATTGCAGTTTTCTCCTTTATGTTTCTGGAGTCTCTGTCACCTCAGTTATCACTGTCTCTTCCTTGCCTATCTTTGTCACCATGGTTTCTTTCCTGCCTGTCTCTTTCACTTCAGTTGTCACTGTCTCATCCCTAGCTTTCTTTTGTACCTAATATTTGCATCCCAATTTATCACCTCAGTCACCACATCCTCTTATTACATCAGGTGTCACACACTCTTCTTCACCATGTGTCAGTCTTTTAGGTCAAGTGAAGGTCTCTCCTCCATTATTAGGATCATTACTTTCAGGCTAAGAATTTGACTCAACACCTCCCTACTTGTTGTCAAATATAAAATCAGGTGTGCACCTATTGCTCTGGGCCCGCTCGAACAATTCTTCCACATCAATCATCAGTTCTTTCTTTTTTACTGCCATATCTAGTGCCACATGGACCTTTCCTATGGCTTGCCCCAAGAAAGTCCCTTACACCCAATAGTTATGAAGTGTTGGCCACAATTTTCACCATATGCTGGTATGTATTGGGAGGCTTGGAGATTCTCTTGGCTTTCTCATCTCTTTTTTGATTTTGTCAACATGGCGCCAAGAGTGCAACAACACACTGGCTAAGCTCCAGCTATATTGGCATTGCAGGACCTACTAAAATCATTACACCGATCCAAAATAGGATAATTCAATGCTATGAAATGTTCTGATACAATAACTGTGTTTTTTATGTGCAAATATGCAATGGACACATGATAAACTCAATATAAATGGCAACACACGAAATATGCCTGCATCTTGTCAGTCATGCGTCTTTCTTTATACCAACAATAATTGTTAAACTGTTTCAGGCAATAACATATTTAAAAAAAAGAAAAGAATACCAGTGGAATACCCCCATATGTCACAACAACTGCTAGTGCTCCCTACCCTAGCATTGCATAGATTAGCATCAACACTAGTCAATGACTCTTTCAATTCCATTGACCTACCACTATGTAAAAACAGACGTCAATGACAAAGTTTAAATCAGCCTATTATTATCCTTAGGACAAACTCAGGTAGATATAGATACACCTGTGACAAGGTCAAGGTCAGCAAGTTTGAATAGTGATAGTGTCAGTAGCGCATGCACCAGCGTCTCTCTAAAGTGAAAAACGTGCAAAACCCAACAGGAAAAATCAAACCGGTAACAACAGCTCCAATGATGTTGGATCCAACACAACTCCAAGATCTGTCAAAACTAAAACTGATTTATTATAATTATCAGATCTAATTATCAAAGATCATAGTCGGCGACAGCCAAATTAGGGACTTGAACCCCTACCTCTACCAATATCTACCCACTCCAGCTGATCACTGTGCTAGAGTATTGTCTTTCCCGGGTGCCTCACTAGGACTTTCAGCCCCCATGGCACATGACACCATCTTCAGGGAAAAGCTGCTAATGATCATATATGCATCAGGTCTATGCTCTATAACAAGAAGAGACAAAACATCGAGATAGGTCTCAATGCCCCACACTTTGGCTACTATGGTGAAAAACTACACCAACGACTATGTTGAAGAGTATATGCAAAGAGGGATGTTGCCCTACCACGCCCCGATAACCTTTTGCACTGTGACGGGCATGGATCTAGTCTGGTACAATACCAGGATGCCAGGCTACAGGCACCACCATCAGGACCGCCTCAATGAGGCGGTAGTATTGATCAACAGGAAAATTTGCGCCAAAAATGCCCATAGTTTTGTACCAACACCAAACGTCCATGACTTGGTCCACCATAATTCAAGGAGTGGTAAATTAAACAGCTACGAGAAGCTAGGCCCTAACGGATGCTATCTTGACCCGCTTGTCTGGAGATATGGGCAAAACATATTGTCAAGGCCATTCGACAAATAAATGTCCTCTAATCTACCCAAAGTTAGTACCCCACCCATCATTAGGTTATGCTTCATTGAGGCAACCAGTGTAACGCAGTGACCATAATATAGATATAGACCACTATTATTGTAAACAGAACTAGACTCGATGAATCCACCACTGCTGTATTTAAGTATCACCTACATGACCGGCCAACCAAAGTGTCATACCAAAGAACAATTTACAAATCTACTAGATTACGATAAATATCAATATTTACTATGCCATAACCATAATTAACCCAAATGAATTTTAAGATAAGGTTTACCATGGATCCATAAGCTGTAGCTCTATGGACTTATATAAACATTATAACTGAGACAGACTGACAATACATCGGCCCTTCAAATGTGAGTTAATATATTGATACACATCAAAACCTTAGCATAACCAGAGATGGCTAATATATTCTCATAGAGTTGTAACCCCATAACGATTAACATACCTTTACTCAGACTTTTACAGCGCTACCCTTTTGTCTACAGCGTGATTATCAAAACAAAGCTGATAAACCTCACAATGGTAGATAATTTACTAATATTACACTAAAGAAAGATAACCTATCCTATCAAAAAGGATTTGTTTATGCATACAAAAACTGGTAAAGGTCCAAACAGCCAGAAAATGGTATTTTCAAGTATTGCAGCATACATGGACATCTAACAGGCCCCCAGCATTGGCGACGGTTGTGACGTCAGTGGATAGTATGTATATTTCTACATTCATGGACATTTATTGTGCAACAAAGCCCAGATATCCTTAGACCTGGGGTTTGAAGGACTTGTAGTTTATCTAAAATACTCTTCGGAACAGCGTGTCTCTAATGTGTCTCTATATTCTAGTATGGCACATATGGTGACCTTATGAAGCATTTAATTAGTATTTGAAATACATATAATTCTCTATTGTTTTGGTCTTATTTTTTCCTATAAATATGTGTTTGTTATCTTCTGTGTTTTTTATTCTTGAGGTAGTTAATGTCATAATATATGTCCAATGCCATTTTATTTTGCCTGCACCTTAAGTCTTTACCAGCTTGGTCTTTCTGTAAGTTTTATTCTCCTATCTCTGTCTGATGAATATATCTGTATCATCGGCAAAATATTTGATTCTACAGTTAGTTATGAATAACCTTGTGTATAGCATCAATATAAACAACAGTATTCCCTTGGGTATATCTTCTCTTTCGTGATACGCACCAATTTGCAACAACCCTCTATGAAATTTCAATTTCATTTCACTCAAGCACAACTATTTGAGGGATATTGGTAAGGGAAAAAAATAACATTTATTCATGTAAAGTGTCTTGTCTTTAACAATGGCAAAGAAACACAATTCTGTATATATAGCAAGGCTTTCTGTGGTTTTCTTGCTCAGTTATGTACTCTATATTCAAATTAGTGTGCTCCCAGCATTCCAAGGCTCAACTTGTGAAAGTCTACAACCTTGTATGTATGAAGACGAGGTGGATGTACGTATTATCATATTTGCCTTCAATAGGCCTGAGTCTCTCAGCAAGTGTCTAGCTGCCCTGGAGCAGGCAGACATGTTGGGAGATAAGGCAGCTATAGAGATATGGATAGACAGGGATGAACATAACCAGGTGCATGAAGCCACATTAGCAGTGGCCGAGGCCTTCACCTGGTCTCATGGACAAGTCAGGGTGCATGTACAGAGTACACATGTCAACATTGGACACCAGTGGATATACAGCTGGAGGCCAA
Organism: Sthenelais limicola; assembly: GCA_942159475.1. Classification (NCBI taxonomy): domain Eukaryota; kingdom Metazoa; phylum Annelida; class Polychaeta; order Phyllodocida; family Sigalionidae; genus Sthenelais; species Sthenelais limicola. Next base: position 129,856,871 of record OW804098.1, on the reverse strand, counting down.
GGCAGGGGTCAGCTGAAGTGGCTGTGTTTATAGAGGATGACTGTGATGTGTCTATACACTTCTACAGGTACCTCAAGACTGTGAGGCATAAGTACAAACACAGGACTGACATTAGTGGCTTTGGACTCTGTGATGAGAACATCCGTCTCTTTGCTGGACAACATCGAGGTTCACAGCTGGAGAGGCCCAAGCAGGACATTGTCTTCCTCTACAGGGCCTTCTCCACTCTGGGCTACTCTCCAGTAACTGAGCACTGGAGGCAGTTCGTGGACTGGTATCACAACAAGGCATCCAGAAACCATTCCTTCTCTCCAGCCCTGCCCCAAGTCCTACCGCTGAAGGCCAAGTGGTGGGACATACATAGAAATCAGGGAAAGGAGTCTCAGATGTATATGGAGCTGTACTATACATACTATAACCATCAGCTCAATCTGTCCACGCTATTCCCTAATCTAGCAATAGCAGTACCAAACAGAAAAGGCTCATTGCTAACAACAAGGAGGGAAGATGGACTTCATTACAAGAATTCAGTTCAGAGGAAAAATCAGTTAATGGTATCTTGGGAAGCAACCTGGTTCCAATGGGCTGACAGGCTAAAGACCTATAGCTACAATGGCACCTGTCTATCTTATGAATGATCAGGAAACCAAGCTCACATTGCGGACAGGGGTGCAAAACACAGTCAATCCTGGCGTTGGCTTTATATAATGAAATGAACATAATGATATACAAAATATTTATAGTTTTCACAATATACAATATATCTAAATTCATTTTCTGTATTTATGTTACAGCGAACTTTGACAATACTTAATTCTATAGACAGTAGACTTTAATAGCTCAATGTTCTCCTAGATACTCATATGGAGCATATATTCAAATTTGTGTTCTCTTCTTGTTAACTATATTTTGTATACCAATTTGACACCAACAATCGGAAAATACACACAAACTACAGTAATGTTTCTATAGAAATAGCTGCTGACTTGAATCACACACAATTAATCTGCTCTATCAACCTCCATGTAACACCATCATATTTCACATAATTTTGATTGGATTTTGACCTAAAGGCCCAGTATTTTTTTTGTTTATTTCCTTATTTTCCATTGTCCATAGAACCTTGATACATTTTATAAATTATAAAAACTTTCAAATATACTTCCTTTTGTTCTTCATTTAAGGATTAGATATCAACTATATGACTTGAACCTTTAATCAAGAGTAAATTCCTAACCCTTGTTAACCAATCCCGAGGTAGAACCTGGATTTCCATGTGTCAGTAGAGAATAACACACACAATAATAACAATTTGCTGACCTCCTTCTCTTCAAGCTTTAGGAGTTCTTCTTCGCCTATCACTTCTTTGTTCTTTTGAATTCTTTTGAATTCTGTTTGACGATCTCTTCATCTTTTAGTTCTGCAAGTTGTTTTTCCAGAAAGCCCCCAGTGGATGCATCTAACAGGATTTTGTGATCACTCTCCCTTTTGATAAAGAAATGCCCACAGCACTGGTTTGGATATTTTTCATGATTTCCTGTGACTGCTCGTTCTGAAATGGTTTCCCAAACTGCTCTGACAAAGTTCTGACACAGTTCTTTACATGAGGTACTTAGCTTTACTCTCCTTCTCGGCCTTCTTGGAAGCATAAGAATCCCTCATTGTTGTATTCTATGGTTCCTATCAGCTGCAAACCATTTTCCACAAGGTGATTTAGTGATGCCAATTGTATGCACCAGGTGGCAGCCACTGTTAATCAAAACAGTATAGCCAGATATGCACCTGGTGTTGTTGAAAACTTGAATTACTTTGATTAGTTACAGGGCCACACAAAAGAAGGAAGGCCACATGAAAGAAGGAAGAAACATATTATTGAAATTGTCTACCACCTAGCTCAAAATCCAAACAATATCAATCGCAGAAAGCTCAAAACCAGAAGTCATGATGCAGGCCGCAAAAACCTAAAAACAATAACCCCTAAAACAACAAAAATTCAGAATTCGAATGGAACAATCTAAGTATTGAGGCACACAAAATAGCAGACAGGCGTGCCTTCTGCTCATATATTAACAGGAAAACAGGGTGATGGGATCCCAATCTGACACATTAATTTGACACATTAATTTGTTGAAAATTTGGTATGACTGTTTATTATTGTTTATTATGATTACCATCCTTGTATCTTATTTTATGTTCTTGCTGTTATTGTACATCTTCTGTTACAACTCGCTTACTGAGTGATTATTGTATTCTTTTTTACCCTGTACTTTATTTTTCACTGGATAAGTTTAATAACTTGTAAACTTCAATCTCAGCTAAATCGCAGCTAGGAAACAATTGTACTTGTTTATATAGAAACAATATTCTGGGTCCATCTTAGCTGGGATGACACTCATTGAGATAGAAAAAGTGTTGTAATCTGCTTTTATCGTCAGTATTTCGCACTAAAATGTACTCCATGATGTAGTTTTTAGGAAACAAACAACAAATGGAAGACATCCCAGGATAAGCTCATAACCTTATGTCCATGTAAGATCTTTGGAAATAAAGAATTAGTTAAATTGAATTGAATTGAATGACTGAAATGCATGCATGCACTTCTGAATTAAAATGTATTCGCAGCCGTGTGTTGCTTGCTATTCTACCCCCTGCAACCCATGACCCTGTTGTATAAGCTAAGGAATAATTTTTGTTGTGGGAATTCCTACGTTTTTTTCCTTTACTTCGTTGGGAAATTCCTACACTAAAAAGCATTGAAAGTATAGGCTATTCCTTCCCTGAACCATTACTTCCCAGCTGCTAAGCAAGGAAAACTGAGGGAATTCCTTCAGTCTCATACAGTTACCATATGTTTCTCTTGGAATTTTCCTACAACTTTTCCTTCCCACCAAGCAGATGCAATCATGTAGGAATTTACTACAACATTTCCCTCCTTGAACCACTCAATATCCCCTGCCTACTTCAAACAACAGCCTTCAAGGTACATAGTAAATGAGGGGACATGCCTTGTTCTCACTAGAACTCAACACTCTTGAGGCACAAACAATTTAGACAAACTAGGTCAAGAACAAATTTTGATTGGCATCAATGAAACTCTCGGGTTAGTGATTCAATCCCAACCCAGTGCTGCTTGTTTTTTCCCAGACAGGCTCACCTCTCAAGTCCATGGTTTGAGTCCCAGCTTTGGAGGCTTCTTTTTTCCAAACAGATTTATTCAAATTTTGTTAATAATCAACAAAAGAATCATCTAACAGCAGAAGCTTTGTACTATAATAATAGGAGATATATATGACTAGTAAAATCATATTTTTGCAGTCAATAAATCCTAAGGAATTCTTGAGGGAACACCTAAAAGGTGTTCCTTAGTTTTCTAGTCTTTTCATGTTTAACTCAGAGGAAAGAATAAGGGAAATTACTTTGGTAGGAAAACTTCTGAGGGAAATTCCTACATAGGAAACAACTACAAGTATCAATGTAGGAAATTCCCACAGCTAAATGGGTCAGTTTCTAGGTCACGCCTGTGGATCTAGATTATAATCCATTCTGGACAATCTGCATCAGATTTAAAGGTATAAGAATCAAAGTATCTAATATTTTACCCACTTTACCACTTCAAATTGAAGGAAATGTGTTATATTAATGTTTAATCCCAAGAAATGAGTGAATCCTATGCATCCTATTTACCTTCTACTTTGCTGACCCACACCTATACTGCAAGGAATATTCCTACAAGCTGGGAATTTTATGTAGGAATGAATGTAGTGAGGGAAAAATTCCTACAGAAAAAATCATTGCTTAGCTTACAACAGAGCCCTGTTAATGGCCAGTAGCTGTATAGAGGCTTGCTGATTTGATTTTAACAATTAGCGCGGCCAGAACGCTCTGTGCTTATGAGCATGGGTGTCAGATTGGTGAGTGTGAAGTGGCAAATATAAATAGTAGTTTATGCTAGGGCAGTTGTGTGTTCATTATTGTCTGGTTGCTGGTTTGTATGTTGGCTATGTAACAATGACATATAAAATATAGATATGAAATAAATTGATAAAACAATATGTATTACTGTATTCATACTATAAGTGTAGTGAATTGTCTCTATAGTAAATGGCTTTATTACTAGAAGTTCACCCAACCCAGGTTCTTACTCCGACGGATCCGGATCTCGACAAAGGCAAGGAATAACCAACACGGAATGTCTCTTTCGTTAGGTTTATTGCCACCCACAACCAGACTGCAAGTCTAACCAGACCACGCTCAATCCCAGCATAGGACTGAACTGATTCACTCTAAGCCTCAGAGCGAATAACTATACCTTACAGGCAGGAGCAAGGTCATGCTCGTCCTCACATAGTAAAAGAGGTGTTGCACCAGGCGAACAATATCAGTAAACGGAGTACATAAGAACAGGTCGTACAGGAATACAGTAAATGGTTATACACGATACACATTCTGCTGTAGTTGAATACAATATAAGAATCCTGCAAATGGGTGATAATGGTAAAACATAGCTGTCTTGTAATTAGTACAAATTCAAAAGCTCAATCCGTGCTCAGTACAGCGTTACCGAGGCACAGGAATGTCAAGAACATTTGATCAATACACATTCTTGACGCGGAGGACTATTTGTAACCTCCGATCCACTAAAATACCCCCTCCATAATTTAAGAGTTTTACCAAACTTTGTAAACAATCTATACAGGAGTAATAAATTATACTTTGAAGTGGAGAACATCAACACGGAACATCAAAGTAAAGTAAGAAATGACATAGAGAATTAACATTGCAAATTGAAAGTAGACATCAGTACAGACAGGAGCATACTTGTGACCTCCGCACGAACAATAAATTGCGACATCTCTAGAATTACATTTTACATTGTAAGTGATTCCTTCTGAATCAACATACTCAAAAGTTTTAAACAGCCTTTACATAAGAAGCTTTGGTAGACCTGCTATGACAAAACATTTCATTTATGAAAAGCACCAGGCAGTAAGTAAAATGTACTAAACTTCTTACGAATCGGCGGAAAAAAAATTTCCGGTGTCCGTGGTTGTTCCGAGTCAGCAACTGTCAATCCATTTGAATCAGCAAGAGGTAGTCAGAGTCCAAGGTTTATCAGCGGTTTCTTACATTAGCGAGCTTTCTGGTTTCCGAGGGGCAGTTCCGGGTTATCATAGGGTCTGTCCATCCATACGTACAGGTTCCGGGGTCAGAGGCAAGTCCATAGTCAGTCCGCATCGCAGGGTAATCTTGAACAGTAAGTAACTAGCATAGTTACTTTTCACATAACACTATTTACGTGCCGCCACCTGGTTTCTTATCCTCCTCTGAACCAGGTGGGGGAGGCAGCTGCGGCTGCAGGGACGTTCACTGTCCAATTCCTAACAGAATTTCTCCCGGGAAGTCTGGCCTTAGCATGGTGAGAGGTTGTGCCATGGTCTCACGGAACAACCTGCCCATCATCATTAGGTTCCGCATTTCGTTGAAGTCCACTGGACCTCCGAAACCGGTACCCACCAAGGCTTGCTGTTGCTGCATGGGAGGTATTGCCTCCATTCCCATGCCAACACTCCACATCCGTGTCGGGGTAGTACTTCCCAGAGGGCGTATTCCCGACATGATGTTTTCCGTTTGCTGTGACCCGCTGGAGGATGAAGGGTTACGGAAAGCCTCCAACTCCGCCCAGAGAGCGCTAATCTCTTCCAGTTGGGACTGGATTTTCACATCTCTCTCCTAGAGCCACGATCTCTGGTCTCATATCAGACCGGCTTGTGCACGATTCTCCTCTCGAAGAGTCGTTAGCTCGCAGATCTGTTCGCGGACTGTTCTCAGCTTTGACAGTGGTTCCGCCAAGGACTGGAAAGCTGCTGTCACTTTCTCTCCAACCTCCGTTAATGCATCGTTGGCCAACTCCAACACATTACGGACTTCAGACTCACTTTTCTCCAGTAGCAGTTCTGTGGAAGCTTGCTCAGGGAGCTCCGCCTCCAACTTAGCATAGGCCTGCTGAGCTACCGGGTTAAAGAGATGAACCACAGTTCAACTGGGAAAAAAACTGAAAATAACATTTTGTTTAAACTTTGCCTCGTGAAAGAACAAGGTTATGTGAATTCAAAACGCCAATAAAAACAATATGTCACCGGGTTAATTTTCAGTTTAGGGAGCCTCAAAATTTATGGTTGTTCACTATAGAAGTCTATGAGAAAAGGACAATTTTTTCGTTTTTTCAGTATAAAAAAAAAATTGAAAATAACTTTGTCCTAAAAATCTCTATGTGTCCCATGAAAGAAGGTGAACAGAAGTCCGGAGTGGTATAATGATCATATTATCACCATGTCCAAATGCAGGGACAAAGCCTTTAGAAAAGCAAAAACCTCTGGAAAAGATAGGGACTGGGTTGAGGCACGGAGATTAAGGTGCAGGGTTAACGAAGAAATTAAATTAGCAAAGGATAAATTTTTAAAGAATCAGATAGAAATAAATAAAGATGACCCTCACAAATTTTGGGAGTCTATAAAACCAATTGTTTCAAAGGAGAAAGGCAAGAATGTTAATAGCGAGATTAGTATAAAAAATTCAAAGGGTGACACTATTGCGGGCGAAATGGCCGCGGAGGAGTTTAATGACTTCTTTGTGAACATTGGTCCTAAATTAGCTAAAGACATCAGGGTACCCCCTCATACTGAAAAAATCAGTGGGGCTGATGAAACTGAGAAAATTTTTAACTTTATAAACATTACCGAAGGGGCAGTAGAAGCAGCCATATCCAAAATCGGTAACCACAAGGCCTCTGGTCTCAATCTGATGCCCACAAAAGTGTTGAAACCATGTTTGTTAGCACTAAGTAGACAGCTGTCATATTTATTTAACTTGTCAATACAAATGGAGAAAGTGCCGTTGGCTTTTAAAACAGCAGTTGTGACTCCACTTTATAAGGATGGTAAAAAGAATGATACAGGAAATTACCGACCGATCTCCTGCGTAAATCTCCCAGCTAAAGTGCTGGAGAGCTGTATTCAGCGGCAGGTAGCTTCCTACTTAGAAAGAGAGAAACTTTTGTGTGACTCGCAATTTGGCTTTAGAGGAGGGAAATCCATCAATGATGCCCTGGATCATCTATTCACTTATACTTACGATAATATTAATAATAAAAAATTGACAGATATGGTATTTTTAGACTTCAAAAAAGCTTTTGATACTGTAAATCACGATATTCTACTTGACAAATTGAAAACTTTTGGCATAAAAGGAAATTCCCATAACTGGTTTCAGGACTATCTAAATAATAGAACCCAAAGGGTGGTTATTGATGGGCATCTCTCCTCTCTACAAACCGTAGTATGCGGAGTTCCCCAGGGGACATCTCTGGGTCCTCTAATGTTTATACTTTATATTAATGATTTGCATAAGGTAATTAAAAACAGCCAGGTACAACATTTTGCCGATGATACGGTTATTTATAGTTCTAGAGATAAAAAATCTGGTACCACGGTTGGATTGCAAGAAGATATTAATAGAGTAGCGAGTTGGTGTGCCGAAAACAAGATTTCGTTAAATATAAAGAAATGCAAGTCTATGACGGTCAGTCTGACGCCTGGTAAAAATAATCCGGTACAAAATTTCAATATTGGTCAACAAGAATTAGAACAGGTTAAATATTATAAATTCCTGGGAATCGAGATAGATGAGAGTCTGAAATTCAAAACTTTCCTTGAAAAGAAAATCAATGTTATAAGAAATAAGATAAAGTCACTATCCAAACTTTACAACATATGTGATAAAAAACCATTATTATTAATATTTAAGGTCACCATACTGCCTCATATTGACTATGGCGACGTCTTTTATCAAGCAGCACCCCAGAGATATTTGGATAGACTGCAATCATTGCAGAACTCTGCCATAAAGATTGCATTAAAGTTACCAAAGTATACCAGCTCCAAAGAAATCCATAGGGAAGTTAATATGGCGTCCCTTTCTACTAGAAGGGACGGTCACATCCTAGAAATTGCTTTTAGGAGATCACTAGTGGAGTCGAACCTAGATAATAGGAAAATAGCCTTGAGAGGGCTACAAAATGGGAAAAAACTACGAGTTATTCACCCCAATAATGAAAGTTTCAAAAGATCATATATTTATAAGGCGTCCACAATGTGGAACAACTTACCCCAAAAGCATAGAGAAATACCAAATAGAGGCGAATTCAGACTTTATCTCAAAAACTCTTACCCCCAGGAGTTTGATGAATACTTGAAAGAGGATAGTACTATATTAAAATAATCCTACCCTCTGATTGTAAAACAACTTGTAACTTGTAATTTGTAATATGTATGTTGGAATTGTTGGAAATGCTAAGGGAAAGGGGGAGGGGGGAAATAAGCATGTAAGCCTTATGTTCAAGATCGAGATATCGGTTAAACGGTTTCTAACCGTCGGGAAGGGTAAGGGTTAACGAAACTTGTCGCGTTATTGTGTATTCACAACATTGTCAAATTATTACTTTGTGTTGATGTGAGCTACAAATTCTGACCAGTAAAGGAAGGAACATACAATATTATTACTTTGTTATGTGATTTACTAATTCCGACCAGTAAAGGAAGGAATGTTCTTCTTGATGTGAACTGCAAATTCCGACCAATAAAGGAAGGAACATCTAATATTATTACTTTGTTATGTGAGTTCTAATTCCGACCAGTATAGGAAGGAACGTTATTCTAAACATTTTCCGTCCAGTGCAGGGAAAGTTTGCTTATTTAATAAATGGTGTCTGCGAGAATATACCGAAACATTTAAAATGAAAGCAGTTAATAACAACTAACAGTTCAGCCTCTCTGTGTGGCTATCTAGTACAAGGAGCTTCAAAAGCTTCACATTTTCCTTCTACACCAGGAATGAACGAAACAAGGCTACAGATATAACATCTTATCGGAGAATACGATTGAAATAACGAACACTAGGAGTGCTACTCCATGCCATAAACAGACCTCTCTAAAAGACAGTCAAAATCAAAAATTTAATTACCGACTAATGATGTTTTACTTCATGATCAACGATTATCGATGTTAGTTTAAGTTCTCTTTATCACTACATTAACCTTTGTTTTAATGGGCCACCAGGAAGACCACTACTGTGAGGTTCAGCGCCCTATTCCTGATTTATGTATCAAATACGAAGTCGTGAATAAAAATTCTATATATATATATAAACATAGCTAACATATTGCTTTACCCTTTCAAGCAATAAAAAATGGGGGTCACCAACCTTTTAAAAAGTTATTCAACTGAATCTGCATCCCGGTGAGTTAAAAACAGGAATATTGAAGATTTTCAATGCTAAATAATATATTTCAAAATATGTTAATACCCTGTTCTTTCATACATGAGGGTAAACATCTATAGTTGTTATGTTTAGAAGACATTTCAATTGAAAAATTTTATTTGTCTGTCTGAAATCTTGGAAAAACTGGGAAAAGATCCATTTTCCCCACATACTTCAATACCTAACTTTGCTGGTCTCTAGAAAGAAAAAAAATATGCTGAGATCCATTATTTTTTGCTTTTTGTTATCCTCCAACCATGTACTTTCTCAAGACAAAGTTTGAAAAAATTACTGTCAAACCTTATTTTTCATGCATTAGTTCTTTGAACTCCCGCCTGCAGCAGTGCGTATAACAGTGGTTTATCGCTTTAAGTACTTTTGCAGTCTTAGGGGCAGGAGAAGAGCTCCGGTCGCTACACATGGACTCAGAGCGAGAGGAACTGGAATGTTCTCTCCTTCTCTTCTTCTGCTTCTTTGTCTTGGCTTTGCTGGTGGATGGCTCTGGATCAGGAGCACATCCATCTGCTGCGGAAGGTGTTTTCCGGTCTTGGGGCTTGACAAACTGTCTCGAGCTGGTGGAGGACTTTCCAACCGAGGCAGCCCATCTTACCTGCTGTAGATCTTCTGCAGTCAGATAGCACATCAAGTTAAACCTGGGGGACGGCTCATGAGTGGGCGTCACTGCCATGGCTTTCCGGACGGCCTCTGACAATCCCTTGTTGTGGCACACTTCCTCTCCGTACTGCAAGTGGTGCACAAGCTCACATCTCCGGTCTAGCCTCTGCTGGCAACGGGCAGAAGGGCAGGTCCAGACCTCCAACCTGGGAGTGTGCTCCTCACACAGGTGGCGGAATAGTCTCTGCCTCGTAGCGTAGACACCGACTCCTTTTCCATTGAAGAGAAGGTACCGGCAGACGGCGAAGGGACAACGGAAGCCGGGCTCCCACAAGTCCACTGCGCCCACAACTGCACCCACAACTCGTAACTGCCTGTATCCACGGCTTTCGTAACGGTCCATCATACCGTGTTCCAACCCCTCCACATCTGACTCATCTTCACTCTCCTTGGCCATGGCGGCCATGGCGCCGGGGATATCCATCTCAGGGTTCATGTTCACCATCCCTACTCCAGTGTCAAACGTGGAACGGATGTCAGTACCACGCGGAAGACTCCGGAACTGGCTGTCCCTCCACACGGAACAAAGTCTGTGGGATTTTACTACTTTCCTCTTTCCTCTCTGACCCGAGGCGGTAACACCCTCCTTGCACTGGGTATTATTACTCTCCTTTGAATCAGATCTTTTAGTGTTAGAGGTAGTTTCTTCCACTTCCATGGGCTGGAGTACTACTCGAACTTCAGCAAGTTTCCGAACAGTGTCCGGTCCACGTTCACCACCCTGTCGACCTGTAGCTGGGGACTTGGACGCTTTCCGGGTCTTGCTGGCAGACTTGGATGGAGACTCCTGTTTCCGTCTCCCGCGAGAGGACTGCCGTGTCTCCACGGAGCCTTTCCCGGTATCACGGACATCTTTCTCCGTCAGAGGTGTCATCTTAGTCTCATGGCCTGGACCAGCACCGGTCTCTTCCAGCAACTGAGATTCCGCCTCCACGTCAAGCTCGTGGTTGGAACCATCAGACTCGCCCAAGTCCACACTAGCAGCTTTCTCATGAGTATCCGATTCACTCATTTTCAGTCAGTTTTTTTTCTCAAAGCTCAGGATTCGTAGGATACACTTCAGACGGCAACGGTCACGTTGAGTTCTCGGTCCAATAACACAAACATTACATGCTTAGTCACAGGGACGATTGCAACCAGAACATTGTAATCAATCAACTCCTCGATGCCCATATTTGGGTCTCTGGGCGGAGCCTGCGATCTGGCCACGCCCACTCCTCGTCACATGGACCAATCGCATGACTGACTCTCCATTGTGACGTAAGGTCGTTGTAACATAAACAAACCCTTGCTCCCAGTCACTCTCGCTCGATTCACCACACTGGGCGGTTGTGTATTCAAAATTTTTGAATTTTTGAGCTGTCTGTGAAGAATTCGATCTTCAAAATGACGAAACCTAAGGTTTGCAGCAAGTGTCAAGTGGCCCATACTTGTCCGATGGGTGAGAATTGTACGTACAAGCCGGAGGAGGAAAGTCAGCCGAGTCTGACGGATCGTATGGGATCCCTCGAGGCTATGATGAAAACAGTTGTTGCAGCATTAGAGAAGAAAACTACTGCTGTTCCTGCTATTCCTTCTACATCCACGGTTGGTTCTGACTCAGGGATAATCTCATTTACCCAACGTGATGCAAGTGTTGATGACTCGATCTACAATGTGGGCGTGGACTTGCATAGCCGTGGACGTACGCACTGCAGATCTAGAACTAGGTCGCGGACCTGCCCATTCGATCAACGCAAGGACTTAGACAAAGGTGACTCTATTGATACCATTGAGAATTTGCTTCTACTTAATCTAAAATTGGTAGACAAGTTAGTCGTTGATTCTAGGCCCTTAGAAGAGGTTAAGGGAGTGGTTGGTCACTGGATAACGATGTGTGAAAAAGCCGGATCCCAAGTGTATTCGCTCAAAGCTAGCTTGTCGTACGACCAGGCCATGCGTAACAGGGCGAACAAGGTGGGTCTATCAGCCTTCCAGGACGTATGTCAGGAAGAAGTGCTTCGTTGTTATAGCTTTGAGAACTCCCGCAAGGCAACGAATACAAAGTCTACTACGAGTAAGCAGAGGAAAGACCGTATATGCTTCAAGTTTAACAATATCGGGGGTTGCTCGAACAAATCCTGCGACTATCCGCACAAGTGTTCCACTTGCGGATCTTCCGGGCACGGTGCCCGTGCATGTCACGCTTCCAAGAATAACAAATAGGATGAGGACTGTCGGGAGGAGGTGGATTTGGGCGTGATTATACGTATGATTATGAAAATGTTTTTTCTAGCTGTCATATTGTTGAACCCGATATTTACGCCAATGTTGTGAGTAACCACGCCCCCCTAGTAACAGTGTCAATGATGTTTGTTTTGACGATCTCATCCAACCAATTGAACCGGAAGAGATTGTTGGTAACCAAGGTGACCCGGATGTGGAGCTAACTGTCATGGCGGACCATGATGGTGGTGATCTTGATTTGTTGCCAATGACAAACAGTTATTTTCCAATTACTCTCCCAACAGACCTTGGACATTCTTCTAATCTTGACCAAGGTAAATATAGTGATTTTCGTGACATTATATGTGACTTTGGTAATTTTGGAGATGAAATGAACAATGATACAGTACTTTTTGACACTCTGATTTCTCCTTGTGGAAGTGTCGTTACAGTTTATGCTAAATGTGCCTGTGGTGTTTGTCATTGTATTCATAAGCTGGGAGGTATGGTGACCGAGTTGAAACCATGTAGGTTTGCTTATTTATTGTTCAGCTTGAACGACAATGATATTGATATTTACATTGATGTATTCCATGGTGTTTTGGATGGGTTTGATGTGGTCGACAGTACAGTTGAACCTTATGACTGCCCAAATTGTAATTCTATCCTCGAGCCTGAAAAGTAAAATGGATGATATTGTCTCAAAAGAATTATCTGAAGGTTTCATTTTTATAGCAGATGAAATTCCCATTTGTATTCATGCATTAGGGGCTGTCCCTAAGCCTGATGGAGGGATACGTCCCATAACAGATTGTAGTCGACCATTGGGTAATTCTGTAAATGAAAATTGTGACTCGCTCGTACATGAATTTTCTTACAAAAGTATTGATGATGCTATCTCCCTGGTAGATTGTGGCTCATATATTGCAGTAGTAGATATTAAATCAGCCTATAGGGCTGTCCCCATCAACCCAGAACATTGTAAATACTGTGGCTTTCGTTGGGATATCGACGGTAAAGAAACCTTACTTGTAGATAACAGGCTGCGTTTTGGCCTTCTTACTGGTCCTTGTATATTTAATCACATTTCCAACCTTTTTGTGACATGTATTGCTCAATTGTTCCATGTTCCTGTAGTAAATTTTCTGGATGACTTTTTTGTATCCAGCAATTCTTTTGATGGTTGTACTGCTCAACGTGATGTCTTATTGCATGTATTACGAATTTTTGGTTTCCATGTAGCATGGAAAAATATCACTGCCCCCTCAACTACATGTGTATACCTGGGTTTCAAGTTAAATACATCTGATATGACATTATCCCTGCCTGTTGACAAGGTAAAGAAATTATCTACACTGGTGGGAGAGACAAAAAGAGCAAAATATATATCTAAAAAACAGCTTGAGAAATTCTGTGGATACATTTCTTATTGTGCCGCTGTTTTTAAAGGTGGTTGTACATTTTGTCGTCGATTTTTTTTAACTTCATAAGGTAATGCTGATGAAGAAAATATCCAGAATACCCATCAGTAATGAAGCTAGGATGGACCTTGAATGGTGGGAGGCTTTTACAAAAATTTTCAACAGTGTGGGTATGTTGAAAAAAGTGGAATATCATCTCCCAGTCGTTTCTGACTCATCATTGAGGGGATTTGGAGCCTTCATGGGCTCAGACTGGCTCGTTGGAGTTTGGAAAAATCATGTTATTCCCTCCTCATGTGACTTCAGAGACCATGTTTGCCCCACGCCTATGGAGGATGAACTTGCTTCGAATATCAATATTCAGGAATTATACCCAGTATTAGCTGGCATCAGGACGTGGGCTCCCCTCCTGAAGAATAAATCCTTTGTCTGCTTCATCGATAATACACAGGTGATAGCTATGTTGAGAAATGGTACGAGTTCAAGTAGCCAGTGTATGCAATGGTTGTACAAGTTATATTGGATATGCTTCATCTTCAACATATCCCTTCTACCTAAATATATTAAGACTGACAATAATGTGGTCGCAGATTTACTATCTCGTCTCCCATATTTTTCTTCTGATGCTCCTGTGCCTAATATTCTCCAAAAGGCTGAATTATGCTGCTTTAACTCGAGCCCTTGTCTTCTCCAGGGCTTGGACAGTGGAATGACAGGATTGTTCAACTTAGAAGATTATCCCTAGCCTCTTCTACTTGTTATCAACGTGATAGGCAATGGGGTGTATTTATGAATTTTTTGGATGACAATAACTCTACACTTCTGCCTCTGGACGTCCACAAGCTATCTGCATTTGCTGCATTTCTATCGGCGGTGATGAGATATTCTTTGATTTGTACCTACCTAGCTGGTGTGATTTCTTATGCTAGGATATCTGACATTGACTGTCCAACCTTATCTCATCAAAGCTTGAAATCTGTGCTTCGAGGGATTAAAAAGCTGCCTGGATCTGCTCCAGACCTGCCCCGCCCATCTCGCCTGTTATATTATTGAAGCTATACCCATATGTTGAGCTGGACAATATTCTTCACAAACTGTGTTGGGCTGCATATGTGTTTATGTTTAGAACTCTATTGAGGGTATTTCATATATACCCTCAATATGCTTCGTGGCCTTATCCCAAGCCATACTGTACAGCTCCAGTTACTCTAGCAACTAATAGTTTCATCTCCTCATGTGCTTCGTCGTAAAGACATATCATTGGTTACTGGAGGGATGTGTGTTAGGGTAGGGTCTACCAAGACTTCTACCATTCCCTTCTCAGTATTTATTAAGGCTATATCCAACAGATCCTTGTGTCCAGTCTATTGGGTTAAAAAATTGTTGGCCCAGGATATGCCTAAATCACAGCAACTTTTCTTCTGTGCTGGTCATGCTGTGTTTACATATGATCATATTTCCAGCAATTTGAATGAATTATTATCGTCAGCTGGTGTTAATTGAGGCTTCACAACCCACTCTTTCCGTAGGGGAGGAGCTTTGTATATGTCTTCACTGGGTATTTCCTTGTCGGACATCAAGGTGAAAGGGAACTGGAGATCTTCCATCGTTGATTCTTATGTCGTCCCTTCTCCTGACGATATGCTTAGATGTGAAAATATCATTGGAAATCATCTTGACAACCTGTGAAAATCAACTCTTCTTCTGGTTTGGCCTTATTGGTAAATAAACCTTGCTTTGCTCGGTTCTGGCCAACCCTTGTGTATTCGTTGATTATTATATTATAGCTCTTTCTCCCATCCAGCCGTCCAAGACACTACATATGTACACAAAACTTCGTTAAAAATCACTCCGGGAGACAGTGGACTGTAGTAGTACTATCCCCAAGAATGTCTTGTAACTAAAAACAGTATTCCCGGAATCCCAGGGTGGACCAAATCAGCATAATACTCGATAGAAATACTAGCGTGGTAACACCGCTTACAGCATCCAACATGGTGGCTTGGGTCGTAGCACCGTTGAGCTATCTCCACACACAGAAACACCAAAACTTTCGTCTTATGCTAGATGTACAACTCCGCGTCAACCATCTACAGTGTCTTAAAAGCATTCTTTTTCAAGTAGTTCAACAGTACTATCAAATACTACCTCATAGAATATTCAAGCAAGGATCAGTGGAATAAGGTGCACAATAGAGAAGCGTACTTACAGGTTGGTGGTCGGAAGCAAAGTGAGCCACGAGGCGAAGAGAACCAGTCACAACCGGATGCCACTTCCGTTAGCACCACCTGTTGCAACGCTAGTTCGCCCTCTCGCCGTACACTCGCAGCGCCACCGTGTCCCGCCACTACCTGCCGGATAAATGTTACCCAGTTTTGCATAGCTAGCATAGTCGTACGGGGTTCAGACCGGAGTCTTTACCACCGCAACCCGCTATTCTTTCCACTGAGACAAGAGTGGAATAGAATTCCATTCATTTTCATAGGTAGTAACGCTGTCAAAAAGCAATTTCAAGACATTTCAGACAAGATTCAGGGAAAACAGAACCACAAAGTTAGATTCTCTATGCTTCGTGGCCTTATCCCAAGCCATACTGTACAGCTCCAGTTACTCTAGCAACTACTAATTCCTGGAATTAAGGTTACTCCCAGCCACATGAAACCATCCAGTTCACATGTGTCGTTCGGAAACTTCGGTGTACTTTTCCGTCTCACACCTTCAGTTGACTTCTCGTTGTGTTTTACTTCGGGGAATCAGATCATAATTCTCCTTGTTGGCACACACAACATGGTCTAAACTCCCAACTGTAACCGATCTGGAGGACGGCGCACTTGTTGCCTCGTTACAGTTTTTCCAGGAGATACGCCCTGCTCTCCTTTCTTCCCTCGTCCGTCTCCAGTCTTTCCTTTAGCTCCCCTCGGCCTACCTCTCTTCACTTTGGGAGAGTTTGGTTTTGGCGGAGCTACAGTGTCAACTGGAATCTTCCGAGGTCGGCCTCCCTTTTTCTCGTGAATCACTGGTATTACTCTGGTTTCACCCATCGTTTTACAAGGTCTCCCAACTTTCTTCTTTTTCTTTTCTGTGCTAACTCTGGGGGCGGCTAGCACTGGAGCAGGAGTGATATCTTTCAACCCCTCCAGCTTCCTCCGTCTTCCCCTTTGTTTCACACATACAGAGACTTTATCTTTCTTTTTCAACTCAGGACATTCCTTCCCTGGAAGGATTTTGCCACTTTCCAGCCTCAGGACATCGCGTCCAGCCTCTTTCAGAGCACGGAATTCTGGTGTTCTATCTAGATTTACCACCTGGATGGGTCAATTCTTGTCAAAGGCAGGTTTGAGATAATCTACATGACATCTCACGATACCCTTTACTGTCTCTAATTCATAAGTTATGCCCCCTATGAATCGTTTCACCTTCAAGGGCCCATCCCACGTGGGACCAATAGGCATGAGTAATACACAGAGCCAGCATATCCCAGTCCGTGGAACTATAATCCGTTAGACAAGACAGCTGCTCCACTAGGATTCAATTAAATCTTTCCGCCTGCCCATTAGATTGCGGTTTATAGGGAAGGGTAATCAATTTCTCGATTCCCAGCATCTCAAACAGACTTTTCAACAGGGTAGATCTGAATTCCGGGGCTCCGTCCGTTTGTAACGACACAGGGCACCCAAAGCGCAGGATCCATTCCCGGAAAAGTACTTCCGCCCATCGCTCTGCTGTGTGATCTGGCATTGGATAGGCCTCCGCCCACTTCGAAAAATGGTCCACTACAACCATCACATAGTTGTTTCCCCGAGGGGTAGGGTGGAAGGGACCAATAATATCCAAAGCCACTCGACTCCATCGTTCTCCATGCAATTCCTTTTTCAGAGGGGTGATTCCGCCACCACCTCTCGTCTTCCACATACTACATTACGGGCAGGCCCTAATCCAGCGCTTCAGGTCTCCCCTCATGCCAGGCCAGAAATATTTCAACTTCACAGCCCAGGAGGTCTTGAAGAACCCAAAATGTCCCATGGTTTTAGGTCCATGCACTCCACGGAATATTTCTGAATGGAGAGCAGTAGGAATGACTTTACTGACGTACGTCCTTCCGGTGCGTCGCCGAACCCAAGTCAAGCACAACACACCTTCTCTCATTTTCAGACTCCACACGTTATGGATGTAGGTACAGTATTCATCTGACTCCCCTGACACTGACTGCTTGTTAGGGAGTGGTTTCATACCTTCCACTACATTGATAACTCTCTGGATCAGCGGATCATCCTGCTGAGCGCTCTGGATTATCTCATTTGGTGAGGCCATCGTCACAGTTGCCTCAGCGACAACTGCTTTGTGAGCCCCACAATCTTCACAATCTTCACAAGTTGGAAGTCGAGAAAGTGCGTCAGCATTAAGATGTTTCTTCCCTGCCCTATGGAGAATCATAGCCTGATCCAGGCCATACTCCTGCAGTTGAGCTAGCCAACGTGCCAGCATGTCCATTGGATCTTGGAAGTTGAGCCACCATCGCATGATGTGTGCTCCGTCCGTACACAGAAATTCCGGTTCCCTAGCAGGTAATGTCGGAACTTCTTCAGGTAGGTGAGTACTGCTAGAAGCTCTCGCTTCGTAGCACAGTAGTTTTGTTGGGGTTTATCCAAGCTGTTGCTTGCGTACCCGAGTACCACCTCCTTTCCGTCTTGTATCTGAGACAGGACTCCTGCCATGCCAAACCCACTAGCATCCGTATCAAGGATAAACTTCCCTTCTTTCCTAGAGATAAACTCTAATGAATATATCACCACAATATTATCATTTCATTCAATAACTACTGATGGGTTAATATTCCATTAAACATCTACCAATGTTTACATTATATAATTCTCTTGTTCATGTTGAATATTATATTTATCATATCTTTGTAGTGAACTCGGTTCGGGACTCTTAGCTTAGGAAATAAAACAGAACAATGATTACTCTCGTACTCTGGTTTTATTCCCACACAACACTATTAGACCAACCTTTGTGGAACAGCCACAAGAGAAACATAGATACTGCGAAACAGTATAATAAAAGGTGTGAAGAACAGTAAAACATGACATATTCTCATAAGAGAAGAGTTTAAGACAATCAATACCAGAGATTGATAAGAACAACATAAAAGGACCAAAGGTATAAAATAACAATATACAAGGACAAGGCACAATATGGTGGGTATATGTGATTCATATGCTGCTATGTTGAGCCGCAAGAAGCGACCTCACCCGGAACCGGAACCTGCTGTTCCTAGGATAACAAGGTCAAACGCTATTTTTCCTGGGCAATCCGGGTTATCATCTGGTCCGTCCTGTGCAGCTCGGCCTCCATCCGACAGCTTACTGGTGGGGAGTGTCTCCCTCCTCTTCGTCATCCTGCCCTTTTTTCATCTACGGATTCCATGTCGTCATCGTCCTCCACGTCACTGTGACCAGTCTTGGTACCAGGCGTAGGGGGCGGGTGCATGGCGGCAGAGGGTGACGACTTAAGGGGAGAAATGAGTTTATCGAATAAATCATGTATGCTGACATTCGCATCTCCCACTCCTCCTTGTCCCAAACCAGTCCCTTGATGCCAAGTCCGGGCCCTGCTCTTTAAGCGATGTCAGGACCCTTGACCTTGTGCATCTTTCGCGGCTTGTGTTGCGGATCCAGCAGCAGCGGAGGGAACTGTCTGAGAGGTCTCGGGGGACACCATTATCCTAAAGGGTGATGCTGCGGGATGGATGGGCGTGCCTATACCCATCTGGGCCATCTGGGGAAGCAGTCCAATCTGTCCCAGAAGCCGGGATAATACTCCCAGTTCAAGGGCGTTGACTTGGATAGCCCCAGCTTGTCCACCATCCACCTGTAGAGTGATATTAGATGGGTCCGCACCCACTACACACTCAGCTGTTGGATCTTGCTCCGGCGAAGAACTTTTTTTTTTTTTAAAGCTTTTATTTATACTGGGTAGTTCAAGTCCCAGCAGTAGGGCTTTTCACTTGCCCCAGTTTTCTTTTGTACAATATTTCATTATATACAGGTATTTACAAAGAGATACTATACAATTTTGGTAGAGCGAAAAGGTGGAAGATAATTTGCTGTGCCACTCAATAGTGTTAGCTATACTTCCTTAATTATTAATTAAGCTTTCGTGTAATATAGTGAGAGAAGGTCAGAGAGATAAAAGGTGGAAGATAATTAGCTGTGCCACTCTTTAGTGTTAGCTTTACTTCCTTGGTTTTCTATGATAGTCAAGAGAAAAGAGAAAAAAAAGGCAGGAGTAGTTGGATTGATAAGATGTACTGATAAGATGTACTGCTTTGCCACTTGTATTTGAACCTGTGTATACATGTGTTAGCAGTTTAACTTCTGAGGTGTTAATAAATAAATAGTTTAGGGTATTAGACTGACAGATGTTAGTTTTGGTTATGGGTTATATTGGTAGGTATTAATTGTATTAGTGAAAAATTTTAGGTATAAAGTGTGTTTAGCCATATTTTTTGATTTGATTTGAAGGTTTCTATGGTACCGATATTCCTTTGCTTTGGGGATAACTCATTCCATGCTCTGGCACACTTGATTTGGATTGTATTCTCACCATATCTAGTTTTAAAAGCAGGAATTTTTAAGGTAGGTGCTTCTTGTTGTCTAGTATTTCTTTTGGGCTGGTTTGTAAAAGAATCATTTTTGCTTCTTTTATATGCTATTGATCTGAGGTGAACTATTCTCCTATGTATTAAAAGTGGGACTTTTGCTGTTGAATGGACTATGTTAGTTGGGGTTTCATATGGTAGGTTTAGTGTTAGTTTGAGTGCTCTATTTTGAAGCCTTTGGAGTTTATCAAGTAAGGGTTTATTTGTATTATGAATTAATATATCTCCATAATCGAAGAAGGGGAGAATTTTTGTTTTGTAGATCTTAAGAGCTGAGGGTTTATCAATATATTTTCTGATCTTGTGTAACTGGTGAATTTTGTAAACTATTGTCTTTATTAGTTGTGATACTTGCTTCTTGAAATTTAGCCCTTCATCTATTGTGAATCCGAGGTATTTATAGGTAGATACTTGTTTGAGCTTCTTATTGTTATAGGAGATAGCTTTTGTTTTTGCTTGTTTTCTGCTCAGATGGGATCTTGTGAGGAACATAGTATTGGATTTATCAGTGTTTACTAGGAATAGGTTATTTTTACACCATTTATGTAGGTTGTCTATTGTAGTTTGCATTTGGCCAAATAAGTTGTCTAGATTCTTGCCCTGAATATAAAATATAGTATCATCAGCATAGAGAGATAATTTTGCATTTTTGATTTCACTTGCCAAGTCATTAATAAAAATAATAAAGAAAAGAGGTCCAATAATGGAGCCTTGTGGTACTCCTGTACGAACTGGGATAGAATCAGAGGTAATGTTGTTGACTATTGCTGATTGTTGCCTATTTTGAAGATACGCTCTGCACCAGTTTAAGAGATTCCCTTTAATTCCTATGTGATTTAATTTCATTAATAATATTTCATGATTGACCATATCAAATGCCTTTTTAAAATCGATATATGTGACTAGGGTGTCATTATTTTTGTCTAGACTCCAGGCAATGTCATCAGTGAATAGAGTTATGGCTTCAATGGTCGATTTCTTAGGTCTGAAACCGAATTGCTTGGGATTTAGGATTTCATGAGCTTCTAAGTAATCATATATTCTGGTATGTACAATTTTTTCAATGATCTTACTAGGGGTTGGGAGAAGAGCTATTGGTCTATAATTGTTAATTTTGTTTTGGTTACCTCCTTTAAATAAAGGGACAATTTTGGCTATTTTCCACTCTGGGGGTACTATTGCGGTGTGAAGTGATAAGTTAATACAATGTGTGAGTTCTTTACATAGAGTTAATAATGCTAGTTTTAAGATTTTATTTGGTAGATGATCTATGGAGGATGATTTATTTATATTTATGTTTTTTACTAGTTTCCTAACTTCATTTACATTTGTGCTGATATTTTGCAGGCAGCTGAGTGTGGGGGGTGTGTATGGAGCCCAGTTTGGTTTTAAATCTTTTGTGAGTGTAGAGGCAATATTCACAAAGAAGTTGTTTACATACTGTGGGATATCTTGTTGACTTATTGGGTTATCGTCATCATTAGTTAAATTTATTGTATGTGACTTTTTTTTGGAGGGGGAGACTACATTGACTATTTCCCAGAACTTTTTTTGGTCGTTTTTATTGTTGTTTAGTTCAGTTAATATGAATTCTTTTTTTGCATTTTGAAGTGATAGGTTTGTTGATTTTCTTAGAGCTTTGGCATTCTGCCAATTTTGTTCAGTTCTGGAGTTAATTGCTATTTTTCTGGCCCTATTTTTCTCTTTAATTTGATTTATGAGGTCTTGTGTTATCCATGGATCATTACTTATTTTTACTTTTATTTTCCTAATGGGAGCTAATTTGTTGAGGAGGATGTTTATTCTTTGGAGTATTAATTTCCAGGCCTCAGTGGGATTAGTGATATTCTCAAAGGTTTCCCAATCAAAGTCTGCTTTGAGGTGGTTTTGGAAATCTTGGTCGTTAAATTTTCTGTATGATCTGCTCATTTTTAGTTTGGTTTCAAATTTTGTTTTTTCTTTCTTTCTTACTATATAGATCATTTCATGGTCACTAAGGTTGGAGTCAAGGACTCCCGCCTGTGATATAATTTCACTATTTGTATATATGTGGTCGATTAGGGTGCCAGTTAACTTTTTGTCTTTATTAATGTGAAATCTGGTAGGGCTGGTTATTTTTTGTGACAAATTAAAATCTGATTCCAGTTCTTTCATGAGTTTTCTATCTCTGCTATTCTCCAGGTAGTTGAAATCCCCTATTATAAAGACTTCGTGATTCCTGATAGTGGAGAGTGTGGATAGGCAATTTGTGAGATATTCTTTTAATAGCTCATTTGATCCATTAGGTGGTTTGTATAAGCATGCAACATAGATAGGTTTGGTGAATTTTATGTTTAGCCTGATCCATATGCATTCAACATTTTTTGTGCTAGTATTAAGATTCGAGATGAGGGTAAAGTCAATATTTTCTTTGATGTATAGGGCTACACCTCCTCCTCTCTTAGGATCGGAGTTATTTTCTTCATTCCAGGCTCTGTCCATTCTTACTGAGTTGTAAGTTGGGATATTTATCTGGTTTTCAGAGATTTTATTATGTAACCAAGTTTCAGAAATTCCGAGAATGGTGGGGTTTAACTCTTGAATTTCAATTTTTAAAATATCCGATTTATTAAGTAAACTCTGAGCATTCAAATGGGTGATGGAAATGCCCTTTGGCAATGGCATGATGAAAGTTTTGATGCTAGGATTTGATGTTATGCTCCGGGGTATGGTACCCTAGGCAGATAACTGCACGGGTGGATAGGGGGGGGGGGCACCCAGGAGGATAGGCGGATAGCCTCCAGAGTGAGTGATAAGGCTTACTAGTGAATGTAAGTAAGTAGAAAGTAGTGTGTCCGTCCCGCTCGTAGGAAGAACGACAAGGTATGGGGGATCTATATATACGCGAGAAGGGTCGAGCAGCGGTGGGGAAAAGTGTGCGATAGGTGTTGAAATGGGCGTGGCCTAAGAGTTTGGTATATAAAGGATTTGGTTTCACTTTTTTTGGACCGAACTACTGAGATTTTAACCTTATTTCATAGAAAAGGCTTGATTTGGATCTATAGTGTCGTAGAAAGCTAGCTGAAGCCTTGTATGTGTTTTTATAGGTATAAGCGAGGCTGAGCATTGCCACTATATAGTGTTTGCTCAGTTGCGTTGCTAATTAGAAACATAAGAGAAAACCTAACTAGAAATAGAATAGAAGAGAGACATGAAAGAAGTAGAGAAAAAGGTATAAATCTTCAAGGTATAGGATAACCTGGGTTAGTAGCGTAGAGGGTGGGCGGGGCTTGTTTCTGTTTGAGTCGTACCATTTAGGATTTAGTATAGGAATTTGAGTTAGTTTGGTGTAGCGATAGAAATCTAAATGTTTGGACCGACCTATTGGGAGTTTCTATGTTAAACAGAAAAGTGTCACAAAATTACAAATAGAGCATGTATTCATTCGATCTTGCATAGAGTGAAGTATATACATATTAGCAGGCAATGAGACATTTACATGAGAAACAATTGGCTTTCTAGCGTATAGACAATTCAGTGTTTGTATATTACATAACATAATTAACCAGTTATATACACTCAAGCGTTTGCTTTCCCTAGGCTTGCCACAACGGGTGTGTTGGCCTGGGTCGGTCTAGTTGAGTTTTCTAAACTAACTTTGGTATGAGTGTGTAATAACCATCTGTATAACCACATGCATTGCCACGAGTCGTGTTTGCATAAAGGTAAATACATAAATATAAATAAATAAATAAATACTAATGAGAATTGGCTTATCAAACAAATATAGCTCCATTTTTTATGTTCTCAGGCATTGCCACTAAACAGTGTTTGCCTGAGGGTGTTTTTTCTTTATGCTTTCGATGTTTCTTGCAAAAGTGGTGAAGATTAATTTGGTGAATTTGTCGATCGTTACGTCCCTATAGTGTAAGCCATCATAGGTTTTTGAATCGTATCGGTGGTCAATTTCAGCTCCTCTCTTCTTATGAACGATCCCTTCGTAATGTGGGCCTATCATTTTGTTTTTTCTGTTCATTTTGCGAATGAGTTTGTTGGTACCTGCTATTATTGAGTGAATAGTGTCTTGTGCGATTGAGTCATTTAACCAGCCTTTGGTGTATTTGAATAAGTTGATACCAATCAACTCAGTAAAAATAACTGCTTTAGCGATGGCATCTATCTTCCACATTACTGAGGTTATTTCCTTTTGCATGTGGTCAATTCCCTCTTTGGCTGTGGAGAATCTGGGGAAGATATTCTTTCCTTTTATCTTCTCAGTTAACTCGTTGATTCCTCCTATGATATACACCAAGTCGAATTGTTTGAAGTCGAAGTTGGTGATCGCCTGGTCTCCGATAAATCCAAGTCTGGCTCCTGGTAATGGTAGATATGACATATCTATATCTTGGCAGGAGTTATCAGTAAGGAGTGAGTTTATAAAATTTTCCCAACCTCTCAGCCGGGAATCTCCTATGAGGAGAATTTTCTTAGTCGACATCTCACTTGTATTTCAGGTAGAGAAATGTCACTCTAGCTCTTTCCTGACTTCAGCGATTAACTTGCCACACACGTTGAGATGTGTAGTTTTCCTGTCGTTTGTTATGGTTTTGGCCTCTGATAAATAGATCCCACAACCATAATACGGGTCCATTGTGGCCTCATAGAAATATGCATCCTTGTCATATTTCAGAAGCTTGAC
Organism: Sthenelais limicola; assembly: GCA_942159475.1. NCBI lineage: Eukaryota > Metazoa > Annelida > Polychaeta > Phyllodocida > Sigalionidae > Sthenelais > Sthenelais limicola. The sequence continues at coordinate 129,831,916 of OW804098.1, read as the reverse complement.
TTTAAGGTCGTGGTTTTGATTGAATTTAAGCGATATGCATTCTTTCAGTTCTGCGTCTGCAATTGCTTTCCACGAATCTAGTTTAGGTACCTGATTTCCTAGACGTTTCGCCACATACGAATTCTTGACTGATTTTATGCGATCTAACAGGGAGTTATCCGCTTTGGCATGAATTGCTTTTCTGTATTGGAATAAATGTTCGGCTGATGGGGCAATCCAGTCACTATTTGGGTCTTGTATATCACATTGGTAAAGATTCGACAGGGGGCTGGAATGGGATTGAAATGCTACCCCGTCCGGGGTACTGATTGTGGAGGCATTTTCAAGGGTTAAGCCATGGGGTAGTTTACCAAAGTCTTCTCTATTGTAAGTTACCCCGTCAATAAAGACGGAGAAACCTTTTGGGCCAGCATTTAATCCAAGTGTATGTTTCGCCGCGTTTGCTATTGTTCTGGCTTCTGTTAAATACACCTGTTCTTCTTCTGAAGAGTCTGAGGTTATTCTAATTTTGGAGAGTAGTTGATTTGATTTATTGCGGTTGAAGCTTTTGAAAATGTCTATTTTGTCTTTTATTGAAGGTAAAGTTACTTTGATGGGTCTGGGGTATGTACGCTCGTTCACTGGTTTTGGATTTCCCAGTCTTTAAGCATTGGAAAACTCTACATCGACTTCCAGTGATTTGAATAATTCTTCCAAGCTTTGATCAATTGTCTCATCGTCTCTCTCTTCTAATCCTTTTACAATTATGCGCAAGTCCCTTGGTCTACTGGTTTGGGGATTATTGTCTTGCATTGTTTGTTAGTGGTGGGAAGTTTGAGTTTGAATTCCAATTATCGATGATGATTTTGTTTTCTGACATTTGCTTGGACAGATTATCAATTTTCGCTTGTAGGTCAGCTAAATTCCCAGCAATGTTCGTATTGGATTGATCAATAGTTTTCTGAGCATTTGTAACTGAAACTAGATTACTAGTAATTGCTGACAGATTCGACTCATTCGCAGCAGAACGATTTGTCAAAATACCACGTATTTCATTTACGCCGCTAATCACCTCATCCATTTTATTATCTCTTTCAAGAACTCTTTCCATTAACCTGTTCTGATTGTCAATAAACGATTGAAAAGATTGTTGACTTATCTGAGTCGGTTGGCTGCTGAGTTGGGAGATTTGTTGGGAAGATTGTTGCGAAGTTGGTAGTTGTACAACCAATTGTTGGGGAGAAACTCCATGTTGCGGCTGGGTTGGATTTGGTCGTTGTTTGTTCATATTGGCACTTTGCTGGGGCATATTATTCTCAGTTCTTGTGTAAACATAGTTTTGTCCTTGGGAAAAGTTTTGATTATATCCCTGGTCCATTTGATGCACTTGCATTTGGTTTGGTTGGTGGTGGGAGGCTATTACGTAGTTTTGCGATTGGTTATGTCCTTGCATGTCTCCATTCATATGGGTTTGCATGGGTTGAGGTGGGCCGTTCGAACCCATTATTTCCTGCATATCCTTGTCCGAGAAAAGATTTAGTGATTCTAGATTCCTATTTGACCTTGTGAATCTTAAAGCCATATGTAGAGGGTCCAGTATGTATTTCCAATGATCTGAGCTGCTTTGATTAACTTAAATCCGTTTTGAAACACCCAATTTGACGAAAAAACCTACGAGCGGTTCAGAGCGCGACCTAGCTAGTGTCCGCCATGTTTATGTTCATCACTCTTTTTGACTCCGCAGATTCCAACCTGGATCTCAGGCACGCATTGGCCTCCATCAAATCTCGGATTTGATTATCCTTTTGAGCCAAGGACGCGCGCTGAGTTTTGATGATGACTGCCTGTTGGTTATTCTCCTCTCGGAGATTAGCAACCTCATCAATTCGAACCTCCACAGTCTCTAGTCATTGAAGGGGCATGGTCAGCGAAGCAACTGACCGACGTACCCCCTCACTCAGAGCTATGGCTGCCTTCTCCAGATCTGTCAGGGCAGCTTCCACATTTACCTCAACTGCCCGTACCAGCTCTTCGGTGATGTGGCGAGAAGGCAGGTCATCTTTGGCCTGATCCACCCATTGCTGGGTTTTTCGGCCCCTCTTAGTGTTTGGTGCCTCCAGGTGACTTGAAGACTGCTGTTTATGGGTCTTCTTGGAGGTCTTGTCCGAAGCAGGCCTGCTTCCGGACTCGTAGCCAACACGGCTGGAGGCAGAGCTGGCAGACACGGAGTCCTTACTAGTTACGGGTTTGCTAGGCCCAGAACTAGAAGAAGAGGCCTTCCTTGCTTCGGCCTTTTCTGCAGCATTTAGCCGGGTCTGGACTGCAGCTTGAGCCCTTCTCAGGAGTTTCAGGTGGTTGAAAGACAGATAAACCATCTTATAGAAAAGCGGGTTTTCTTTCTTCCCCGCGGCTACCTGGTCTTTCACCATCCAGGCCTGAGCTTTCTCCCGGCTGAGGTTGTGTTGCTTGACTTCCCCATTCGTCAGGTGCTGAATTAGCTCGCCCTTCCGATCCAAGACCTGTGCACAGCTAGTGTACGGACAAGTCCAGGCTTGGCAGAGGGGGGCGTGGGACTCACACAAATGGCGAAAGAACCTCTCGCGGGTAGGGTAGGTTTTAACGCCTATGTCCTTGAAGCCAGTGTATCTGCACACCAAAAAGGGGCAATGATGTCCTAGCTTCCACAGCATGGGAGACATCTTGAGTTTCCCCAAGGTGCCATCATCCAAGCTGTCCTCCTGCAACAACTCGGGCCAGATCTCTGTCTCATACCGCTTCATCGTCCCGGGGAAGTCAGTATCATCCAAGTCTGATTCCGGACCATCTGAAAGGACCCAAAATCCTGGCCTGTCTTGGCTAGTATTGATTGGAGCGGTGTTCTTGGGCTCGTCCATAACCGCTTTGAAGTGGTCAAGATTCCTGCCGATCTCTCCAACCCTAGCCTTCCATACGGACATCCGAGAGCTGTGAACCCTCCTCAAGGACAGCTTCGGATTCTGTTTCTTCTTAGAAGAAGAAGCAGAAGAGGTGGTTCCAGCAGAAGCAGAACTGGTGCATGGTTGTGGCGCCGCGCTCTTGCTCCTCTTCTCCTCTTCTGCTGTTTTGTTTGACCCGCCTCGGGTCACAGATGCAGATCCAGACTTGCCACCAACTGGGTATCTGCGGCTTCGGGATCTGCCCCGAGATTCCAAGTCTTCACCGTCAGCCTTGCTAGGGCTCGTTGGAGACTTGGACCCATCCTTGCTGGCTTTCCGGGGTTCAGTCTGTTTCCATGGAGAATGGCGTAGGGTATCAGGATCGACAGACGTCTTCCCCTTACCCTTTGGACTCCCCTCCTTCACCGTTTCCTTGGAAACCTCAGTGTCCATGGGCTCGGACTCAGAACGGTTGTGTTCGTCGTCCTCCCCCACTTTACTGCCTTTGGCTGATAACCCCATGAGGTTAGCAGCCCCTTCCTCAAGCAACTGTTGCTCCTCTGCCTCTGTCATGGCAGGGAGCTCAGTTTCAATGCCCTCGGACATCAACCTCTCTCTCCCCCTCCCTCTCTCTCCCTCCCTCTTCCTTCCTCCCTCTTCCTTCCTCCGTCTCTCCTCCTTTCCTCCTTTCTCCTCCTTCCTTCCCTCCTCCCTCTCTCCCTTCCCCCTTCCCTCTCCCCCTCTGTTTTTCCTCCTCCCCTTCTCCTTCTCTCTTTCCTTTCTTCTCCTTTCTTCCTCTCTCCTCCCCCTTCCTCCTCCCTTTCTTTCCCCTTTTCCTCTCTCCCCCTCCCTCTCTCCCCTCCCTCTCTCCCCCTCCCCCTCTCCCTTTCCCTCTCCACCTCCCTCTTTTCGCCCTCCCTTCTCTTCCATCTCTCCTCCCTTTCCTCCTCTCTCCTTCCCCCTTCTCCTTCCTCCTCCCTTTCCTTAAACTCCTCTTTCCCCTCCTTCCTTCTCTCTCTTCACCCTCTTCTACTCCCTTTAGGAATATTTTCTGTCTATTATTCCAATGGCAGAAATTATATAATCTCTATACCAAATATGGACAATTTTCTGCCAAGTAAACTAATTGGCATTGCACTAACAGCGCCACTCCTACTCACCATGGCCACTTTTGGAACTAAATGAATCACCTGTCAAGGAACCAAGGTGTGGATTTGTCTTGATATCACAGGGAATTCTGCTGCCTAGGAGTGAGATTGGCGGGGGTGGGGGGGGAGGTCAGGGTGATGTGGGGGTGGTAGGGGTTAATGGTAGAGTTTGGGAGGATGTTGGGGAGGTCGGCTGGAGTAGTGGAGTAAGATTTGGGGGGGGGGGGGGGATCAGCTGGGAGGGGGATCCTATTCATGTTGTAATCCAGGTTGTTTGCAGGGCAGAGTGACTTCCTACTAATATTGTAGCCCAAGCAGGTGGAGGGGGGAACGAGGGCAGGGCTTATTACTAGACATGCATCTCTCCATAGAACAACCCAGTGTCTTTCATTGATATACATATACACCTCACCAGGACAGAAACAAATTTTGAACTCATTACAATAGTTGAATATCTAATATGCTAATTAGATGGTTTCATAGTGTTTTGATAATATAGAGGTCAATGATAAATTAGATTAGTTTTTAGTTTTGCATTGAGTGAGGGAGGGGGGGTGGTGGGTGGGGGAGGGTGTTAGTTTATTTAGTGGTATGATTCTGAAGGCAAATACTGGAATCTCATCAATATCATATATATAAAAAGACATAATATATTAATATATATCGGCAAAACTGATTTTGTGAATGCTATTAAGTCAGTTCCATCAAAGTGACATCTTTAATAATTATTGACTTTCTACGTCGATAGCTACCAAATTTATGATTATCGGTTTTTGATGTATTATCACCAAACTTATTATTTATTTTGTTTCTGCCTATACTATCTGTTTACAGTATTATTTTTCATATTTGCAGTGAGAATGGAACAATCAGCATGGTAGACATCTGTTTTCGCCCTGGTTTTTGGTTGGATGCTGGTCATTACCCCCATAGGGAAAGGCTACTCAACTACCCATCAAGACTAGGGCTACCAGTTATGACTAAAGTAAGTGAATTTACTGTTGGCTATCTTCTTTTATGTACCAGGGTTAAACACATCCCTTTAAAACTGGTTGACAACCGGTTGTAAAAGATATGGTTGTCCAACATATTATACAGAGAGAATGGGACGAGCCGGCAATAATCAAAAATTTATAGGACGAGATTCGTCCACATAAGCATGATGCCGTAGGCAGAGTGCTTATGTGGACGAATCAAGTCCTATAAATTTTCGATTATTGATGGCGAGTTCCATTCTATATTTATTATATGTGCATAAAATTTGATCATATGTCATCAGATATCACTGAAAAAATACTAAATACTACTTTTGATATATCTCCCTTGACCGTTACATACTTTTGGACTGACCCATCGTTCACAATTATTATCAATTATTATCAAAGTGACAAGTGGCTAACTGATCTTTGGTCAGGTTGTTGTTGTCGTATTTGGAAAGTGTTTAATATTCGCCAATTGTAAACTTATGTGTTACACAAATTGCATTGTATTTTCGTTGTAATGTTACACATAGTGTTATTTTTGTAGGATGGAGAAGCATCCTACATTATGCGGACACTCAGGATGCCTCCGGACACATTTGAACATCTACTCGATTTGATGAGGCCGCATATCCAGAAGCAAGACACACGGTATAGGAAAGCCATCCCTGCTGAAATACGCCTTTGCATCACGCTACGATTTCTGTGTTTGGGTATGTTTATATTAAATAATTAATTGGCCAATTTAATGGCAATATGACTGTTTAAGATTTCAATATAGTCAACTTGCGTTTCCATGTTTACCGCACCATCGACAGTTTAATATAGGAATTTGGACATACTTTGTAAACACTATACTGTCTTCATCGCTGACATTATTAATCGTTATAAAATATTCGATTTATAATTATTTTCCTAGGTGACGGTTTCTGGTCTATCCACCAACAGTTCAGGGTAGGCCTCAGCACAGTGAGTAGTATTGTGTACGAAACGTGCAAGAAATTGTACGAAGTGCTCCAACCACTATACCTACAGGTAATTTAACTTTCAATTAATTATTCTGTTACACTGTCGCATAAGCAATTATTAATAGACTTTATTGACAATCAAGTCTTTATTTCATTATAATTTAGTATGTGCTTGCCGATTAATCATTATCCTTGATATTATTACTATACAAATCCCAATAGTTGTTTACTCAGATAAGAACCCTATGTCCATATGAGGTATACGACCCTTGTCTAAGGGTGTATACAAACCATAATATTGTGTAACTAATTACTAATTAATGTACTAATCGTTCTTACTTCTCAGGTGCCACGCACGGAGCACGACTGGAAGCGAGTGGCCACTGGTTTTAACGAGCGCTGGAACCTCCCCAATGTCATCGGGGCCGTCGACGGGAAACATGTGCGGATAAGAAAACCCAATAACACGGAGAGTGTTTTTCATAATTATAAAGGTTATTTCAGCATGGTACTAATGGCTGTGGTTGATTTTGACTACAAGTTTATCTTCATCGATGTAGGGGCAGAGGGTTCTGCAAGCGACGGGGGTGTCTGGCAGGATTGTGCTTTTAAACGTATGGTCTCGTCAAGGGCAAACCCTCTACATATACCTAGAGCAACACCTGTACATGGCATGGATGGGGACCTATCTTTCTACCTGGTCGGCGACGATGCGTTTCCCCTCTCCACTTCACTGATGAAGCCCTATCCAGGACAGGGCTTATCAGTGAAGCAGAGAATTTTTAACTATCGGCTGTCAAGATGCCGAAGAATTGTCGAGAACGTCTTCGGCATCTTGGCAGCAAAATTCGCAATATACAGGCAGGACCTGCGCATGCGAATCGATAGGGTAGAAGACATTGTGAAAGCCACATGTGTTCTTCATAACTATATGAGGGACACATGTGGCAAGCAATACATCGCCGCAGACCAGGTAGACAACGAGGACGAGGCACACCACACTCGACCAGGTACTTGGAGGCAGGTAGCTCACGTGGATAGACTCCAACCCAGATCACCAAGAAACAGCTACCAAGGGGCAAAGGTGATGCGGGAAGACATTGCCAACTACTGCATCAGAGAGGGTAGTGTGCCTTGGCAATACGACTTAATAGAGTTAATGTAAATTGCATCGTTCATAATGTCATTGCAAATCTTCTGTATATGGATAGCCGGTGTATTATCTTGTGCATGTTAATATATATTAAAGGCCTTAATGCCAAGTACGTGAAAGTATTCAGGCTATTAAGGGTCGCAAAAGGCACTTTTGTGTTTGGCGTATTGCTCTAAAACTCACGGTTTAGTTCCATAATGTCTATGTGAAATAGTGGATCTGCATATGATGGTTGTATTTCGCGTATTGTATTATGAGGTAATTTTAAATTTTATAACTGCCAATGTTCACTCACTATAACAAACAATGGGTTATAATAAAGTGTTGCTGTAAGCTTAAACTTGCATTATGTATTTGTCCAACACTTGACTTAAATTTCCTCCCACATAACTTGAATGACCAAACTTAGATACAGCAGTAATGACCGGCCAGTTGATGTCAGGCATAAATTCGCTCACCTCATATAGTCCATTTTATTTTATAATAAAATTAGAAATGAACAGTATATTGTATTTTGCTGAATTTTTTTAAACACTGATCTAGGCGAGCGCGAGAACACTGATTAATTAGGCAAGGAGAAGGAACATAGCAATCTGAGTGTTATTGGGGAAGTCCAATACTTTATTTAGTGAAGCTATCGATTCATCATGTGACAAAAATCATGTAAAATGTACTACTTCTAAAGTGACAGTAGCTATGAACACTGCTGCAAGTATGTTTTAGGTAGCCAAAAAGTAATGCCCAAAACATATCTAGTGAACCTAAAAATCGTGTAAAATCTACTACTTCTACAGTGACAGTAGCTACGAACGATGCTGCCAGTATGTTTTCGGTACAAAAAAGTAATGCCCAAAACATAAAAGTTTAGTTCTTTGGCCTACTCCATCAAGTCATTTACAAACGGAAAAGTAATTCGTTCACAATATATAAATCTGAGAAACTACCAGTGTACTGTTTATACACTTTGCTACCGAATGACTAAAAGCAAGTAGCAGTGACTAAAACCTAACATGCGCGAATCAAGTGTCTGGAAAAGTATGTACATGTATGACTGGAATGCAGACACACATGTAAACAACATAAATTCCAGAAATGAAGCGAAACCAGGTACCTAATTAACCTGAAGTTGACTAATGTCACGACAAGAGCGTAATAAAATATATATATATATACTTAGGTGATCAGAAAAAAACAGCACTACATAAGTACAAAAGGCACTGTACGTAAACATACTTCAACATAAAAAGAATAATAGAAACATGTATAACTATAAGTTATACATGTTTCTGGTCCAGACAACCATCATAACCTTGGCATATAAATTCTACTGAACCCAGGTACCATCAATGGCATCGAGTGCCTTCGTGTCTACAAACAACTTAAAACGCTCCGCTGTTTTTGCATCCATTTGTCCGAGTTTCACTGCCAGGAGTCCGGCCCACTGTTCGTGGACTCCCTTGGCAGGTTTAGTGCCCTGTGCAACGATAAGCTGTTTGTAATCGTTCGTAAATGACTTGATGGAGTCGGCCAAAGAACTCAATTGCAGATTTTTTGCAGCTGCCGCAGTTGTTGTTTGGGGATCTTTGGGCGTTGGTATCACTGAAGTTGGCGGTACAACACTGGTTGATGGTACCACAGAGTTGGGTGTGGCCACTTTGCTAGGGTTAGCTTTTGCCTGACCTGCTGTGGAAGTGGAAGGTCGATTCTTATGGCCACTGGTATGTTTTTTTGGACCATTGGGACTCGGGTTAGCTTTTGCCTGACCTGCTGTGGAAGTGGAAGGTTGATTCTTATGGCCACTGGTATGTTTTTTTGGACCATTGGGACTCGTGGCACTCTTGTCACTTAGGTCACTTCGTTTCCGCTTGAGGGTGCTATGTTTCGTGTCAGGCGGCGTGAGGATTTCAAGAGAACATCTAGGTTTTGGCTTGGAGATCTTGAATTCTGTCGTGGGTTGTTCTGGGTCATAGTCGGGGTCATTCAGTAATGAATAATCCTCCACTGCTTCAGCACGACGAGCTAATTTATTTTTTTCCATCATCGCATAAGCTGCTGACGGGGGAGACCCTTTTCGGCGAGTAACTGTTGGAGATGGTTGCATTTCCACATCTTCTTCTGCGTCTTGTTCTTCTTCCTCGGCATTATCGTTCGCTGGGTCTGGAATATGATCTTGTGTCTCCCAGCGCGACTCCTCATCATCAATATTGACTGTCTGGAAACAAAAATACTTTGTAACAACTACATAACGTATTTCATACAGACAATTGCCCTAACCCCAGTGCCATGACTGACTGGAAGAGATTTAGTATTTACTTTAAAAAAAAATTTTGTGATATGTGTACTCCAGTAAAGGATCAAAGTAAAAGATAGGAATAATCCGCGACTTGCTCCTCAATTGGTAAGGTCGGTATGGTCACAGAACAAAATGAAGCTTGTGTTATTCAATTCAATTCAATTCAAGGATTCTTTATTGCAAAAAGGTGTTGGTTACAATAAGGTAGACCAGCATTCTAAGTAGACAAAAGCCTAGATAGGTCTTCCGCCGGTTGCCTTGCTTGAACTTAATTTGGTTACATGTTTCTAGGTGACTAGTTCTATTTCAGGTTATATGAGTAGCATGACAATGGTTGGATGGGAGTGATGGGGTGAAAGTAATGAGTTGATGAGATGATTACATAGATTGGGTAATACAATTGACAGTGAGGTATGGTTTACCTTCGGTAACCTTTTTAAACAATATTTTATACTAAGTGTCTAGTGACATCACGAGCAATGGAAGTGTACTTGTTAACGAACAGGCAATAAACATGGAAGAGTGTACTGAAGGAGGGGTTATAATATTTGGATTTATACACTTAAATTAACCTATGTCCGTTACCGTATGTTATTGAACTTTTGAAATGAATGTAAGAGTTTGGGCTGAAACGACTCACCATAGTGCTTAAGTTACAGGTGGTCTTACGATGAGTCACATGGGAAGCCAGGAAGCGACAAAGCTCAAGCACATATATTTGGCGGTCCGTCAAGGGCCTATCACCACTGCTACCAGCACCAGAACCTGACTTGTTCGACTCTTTGTGAGATTTTGAGAAGGTTGAGCGGAGGGTCTCAATATGGGTTTTGACTTGCTGGACTGAAATAAAATATTAAACGTTTAGCAAAGGTGAGACTTCATGGTAGTGAAAACTCCACAATTCATTAAATGACATCTTACAACAACTGACTCATTGATTGGATAATTAAATGGTTTCAATTACCTGTCTTTGATAGTTCCGCACTAATGGCAACATGAGCACGGTCCTTCATGTGCCGGTTTTTATAGTATGTGGATTTTTTGTCATACAGGCAAGGTGCACGCTGCCAAAGGTCCACTAACATTTCCTCCTCCTGCTCACTCCAGAGCTTTTGTCTTGGGCTGGCTGCGGCACGCCCATCCTTTTTCTTCAATTTACCCGAGGGAGTGGACGTGCGCTGTGAGGAGCTTGGCTGAGTTGCCCCGGATCCGATGGTCTTATTAAATTCAAACGTGTCGTCCAGTCGTGGACCAACCTTCCCGGCTACATCCTCAAACTGGTTGTGGTCTTTCTGCAGGTGAACATGGGGAACTTAACACACATGGAAAAAGGACAAAACTTAAACCCAGTTGATGATAATTAGCGTCCTGAGTAGATCACATAGAAGACATACATTCCAAAGATTATATTTAATGCGGTCGTTCATAGGTAATTGTTATACGATAGATTACAATAGAAGAAAATAATTTAATACCTTGGACCCAGATGCCACTGGTTTGGCTGTAAAAACTTCCTGCTCAGCTGACTCCTGATCTGCTTCCAACTCCAATTTCCGCATGAGCTCCGTGTCATTCCGCCCATACACCAGGTCCACCTAAAAAAAAAGGAAGAATGTTCAGCATATTTTGGCATTGGTTTGTTTAACTTTTCACGGCTCATAAGTCTCATCCACATAGTGAAAATTGTCCTGAACATTTACCTTGTTATGCACAAGCGTCTTGGCCACACCTTCCTTGGTAACAGCACTTTCTGGTTCAACCTCTTTCTGGTCATTTGTGTCTGCCGTCACCTGCACAAAGAAGTAATAAAGTAACATGTTCTTACACAAATTATGTACACTTTTAATTACTAATTTCAATGTGAGATCAATTTTACTGACTTATTTCAATGTCAGATTACAAAAAAAAATAACATTCGTTGGATAAGTACATCGTGCGAACAACATTTGAATTCATTTTGCGATCTTTTACCTTCTCTTTTTCTGGTACCCTTTCCTCATCTCCCTCAACTTGCTCATGGTCTTCTCGGTCATCCAGTGGATCCAGTGTGACTTTTGGAGCCTCCGCATCCGCACCCTTAGCCTCCACATCCGCACCCTTAGCTGAGGCTGAGGACGATGCTTCATCGGCCTCAGCATCGTCCTCAGACTCAGCTTCCTCCTTGGCTGCAGTCGGTTCACGCTGTTCTGTAGTAACGCCTCCTTTGTCTTTGTTATCTGCTTCGTCTCCTGTTTCCACGAAATCAACCTGCAAATAAGTAAATCAAGCCAGTTATTAACCTATGCAAACCCTATCCACACCCCTACCTTAATAAATTGACCTGTGGCCGAAAGAATATCACGATGCAGCAAAACCTCCATTAGTCTATTTCTGATTATTGACATTGGGATTGCTACATTTTGGATTTGGATTGAGTTAAATGCTAAATCGCCAGCAGTTCGGTACCAAATGAAAGCCTCATCCACTACGTTAAAAATTAATGTTAAATCATCAATGGTTCACTCAGTAATTTTAAATGGCGAGGAGAATCCACCATTGTTAGTTGTTAGTAATACCTTAGCATTGTTCACCGGGGCCTGTTCTGCGTTCGGTGAATGACCATCCTCTTGGTAATCAGAAGATCTTGCCTCCCCTGTTGGAGTTGGGAAACGTACTTTTTTGTTTGCCGCCGCTCCCTACATGAAAAAGTGGTTCAAACATTATTATAATTAAAACCTTTTTTGAGGCTTGAATGTTGATAATGACTTTGAAAATGGTTATTAACGTACACTCAGCGACTGACATATTACCTGCTAGTACAATATATTACCAATAATAGTAAAAATTTTGCTAAGGAGAAGGAAACTAAAAAAGTACCTTCTGGTTTTCTTTGCTGAGTCGTGGTACACGCCCACGAGGTGCTAGTTCTGCATCTTCCGGGATCGGCCTATTCTGTGGCACGTTGAGAGGAAAGTCCTTAATGTAAAGAGAAAAAAATGAAAGTGACCCACCGCATTTGCATTTATTTAAGAAAATGTTTACAGTCAGCCAAACACATATCGTAAGAGTACTCAATGTGATATTGAAAGTGAAAATATATATACCTTTAAAGGACCGCTGTTGACGGTTGTCGTTGTGGTGGTCGCTTGTCTGCCTCCAGGTACAGGTTTCGACTAACAAATAATAAACAAGCCACTTCCAATTAATTGTATCAAATAAAATTACGTTATTATGATATAATTATGGTACATCCAGTCATAGAAACACTAGTTAAGTGTACAAATAATAAACAACCCACTTTTAATTCATTTTATCAGATAAAATTACAGTATTACGAAATAATTATGGTACATCCAGTCATAGAAACACTAAATAATAAACAAGCCACTTTTAATTCATTTTATCAGATAAAATTACATTATTACGAAATAATTATGGTACATCCAGTCATAAATGTACAGCAGCAGTGACCAATTCCTGGTTGCGTGTAGATTAACCTAGGCTAAGTATTCAATTACAGGCACCACGTGTACGTTTAGGGCATAATTATTAATAATAACAAGGTACCTTCGCAAGACCCAAGGTCTTTCTCCTCGTCCTCGTCCCCACACCCACACTTGCCTCACGATCACCTGCCACCGATTGGCTAGCTGGCACTACCTGGAGAATAGTATAGACTATATACTACAAGATTATCAACAGCGCACAGTGACAGTACAAACACGAGTCATGTAGTCATATATGCTAGTACCGATAGTGACAGATATTGACAGTCACAGATTACTTTTGCCAGCGATATCACTATAAGCGGCGAAAGACAACAAACATCAAGAATACAAATGACATCTCCAGAGTTCACACTAACATGTTACAAGTATTGACAAACTGCAGATTGGTAAATGAAGACTCAAACTCACTTTCTTCGCCGACTGACCACTTCCACGCTTCGGGCGACCCATCTTGTTTGTGAAGGTCAAGGTCGAAATGCGACTGGAACGCCATCTGTGATTAGCCTCGAGCACCGAGCGGTTGTTAGGACCGGCGCGCGCCCCGACGCATCGGGACTGTGCTCCCGATTATCCATTTTTTGGATAATTGGGAGAGGCCTCCCGATGGCTCGGGAAGCTGTCCCGATCCATCAGGACAGCTCCCGGCGCATCGGCCACAGACCCAAACCATGAAGCGATTATAGAATTCACGGCCAAAATCGGGACAAATCTTTAATCAGGCAGACCCAGGAATTAAACTCTTCCCGATTGCGGAAAATCAACGCCGATCGGAGTAATTTTGCCATCGGGGATATTCCCGATTGCTAAAATGACTCCCGATTGAACTCCCGATTGATCGGGACGGAATGTTAAATCCTAAAATGGATCGGGAGCAGTTAAATCGGATCGGGACAAGTTAAATCGGCGCAAATTTGCTCAGGTGTGTGGGGGGTTTTAGTATGTGCAAAGTACTATCTGTATTGGAATTTATACTTCTCCTGTTAGCACCCAATACAGACATTTCCGCCAACTAACTTACTTACAGAAAACACAATTTCCATTCACTAAGATAACTACGGATACTGATACAATACAGACAGTGCCACCACACATACCAATGGCTATTCTTGGAACTAACAAATGCAGAGGACATTCCCTCTACCTCCCTCCTCCTCCTCCTCCTCTCGCCCCCTCCTCCTCTCGCCCCCCCCTCCTCCTCCTCCTCCACCTCCACCTTCTCATCCTCCTCCATCTCTCTCCCTCCCCTCCTCCTATCGCCCCCTCCTCCTCCTCCTCCTCCTCTCGCCCCTCCTCCTCCTCCTTCACCTCCTTCTCCTCAACCTTCTTATCCTCCTCCTCTCGCCCCCCCCTCCTCCTTCTCCTCCACCTTCTCCACCTTCTCCTCCTCCTCCACCTCCCCCCCTCCCCCTCCTCCTATCGCCCCTCCTCCTCCTCCACCCTCCTCCTCCTTCTCCTCTTGCCCCCCTCCTCCTCCTCCTCTCGCCCCCCCCCTCCACCTTCTCCTCCTCCCGCCCCCCTCCTCCTCCTCCTCTCGCCCCCTCCTCCTCCTCCCCCTCTACCCCCCCTACCGTTCCCCCCTCCCTTCCTTTTCTCTCCTCCTCCCTCTCTCCTCTCCTCTGCTCTCTCCTCCTCCCCCTCTCTCCTCTCTCCTCCCCCCACCTTCCTTTTCTCTCCTCCCTCCTCCCCCCGCCTTCGTTTTCTCTCCTCCCCATCCTCTCTCCTCCCCGGCTCCTCCCCCTTCCTTCCTTTTCTCTCCTCCTCCCTCTCCTCCTCCCTCTCCTTCTCCCTCTCCTCCTCCCTCTCCTCTTCCCTCTCCTCATCCCTCTCCTCCTCCCTCTCCTCCTCCTCCCTCCTCGCCCTCCTCTTCTCTCCACCTCCCCCTCCTCCTTCCCTCCTCCCCCCCTCCGCCCTCCCTCTCCTCCTTCTCCCCTCTCTCCTCTGCCCCCCTCCTCTCCCTCTTCTCTTCCCCCCTGTAACCCAGCTAAGTTCTGGCGAATACTATCACCGCTCATTACGCCTGAAAAAACAAAAAATAAGGACCAGATCAAATTAAATATAGAAGGCCAAGAAACTGAAATCTTAGATGTCCCAAACCATTTTAATAAATTCTTCATAGAAATAGGGGAAAAATTGGCACAAGCTATCCCAGATGCTGATAATGAGACAGAACCTACCTGCCAGGAAAAAACAGATACCCCATACCAACCCGCCCAAATAACCACTAAGTCACTAAAGAAAATTATAAATAATATAAAAAATACAAAAAGCTCAGGATACCCCAAACTAAAAACCACTATACTCAAAACATCCCTAAAATCCCTCCTACCCCAACTAAAGTACCTGTTTGAACTCACTAATTCAACTGGGAAAATACCCAATAGCTGGAAAGAAAGCATAGTAACTCCAATATACAAAAATGCAGGAACAAAAAAAGACCCTACAAATTACCGTCCCATAGCCAGCATAAACATCATAGGGAAAATATATGAAAAAGTCCTAGCTCAAGATTTATCATCATATCTTGAAAATACCCACAAATTAAATAAAAATCAATACGGATTCAGATATGGAAAATCAACTACACAAGCAGTCACAAATTTTCTCCAATATACATACAATGCTATACATAACAATAAGCATGTACATGCAATATATATTGATTTCAAAAAAGCATTTGATACAGTGAATCACCAAATATTATTAACAAAAATCCAAAAGAATTTTAATAGCCCAGATTTATACACATTACTTAACAATTACCTTGAAAATCGATATAAAAAAACTACCTGCAATAATACCATATCGGAAGCAAAGAAAATCACCTGTGGCATACCCCAAGGGACAACAATAGGCCCATTAATGTTCTTATTATATATAAATGACCTGCCAGATAACATAAAAAATAGCTCAGTGCAAATGTATGCTGATGATACCATAATATTCACAGAAACCCTAAGTAATGGGAAATCAGAAACTCTCCAGGAAGATCTAAAACACCTGGAGAACTGGTGCAAGATAAATAAAATAACAATCAATACAAAGAAATCAAATAGTATGATTATACAATGCAAAAGAGGCAAAAACTCTAATAATAGACCAAGCAAATACACCATACAAAATGAGGAGTTAGAGTCAGTTACAACATATAAATATCTAGGGATCCATATAGATAACACTTTGACATTCAAAAAACAAATTCAGCAAGCAGCACTATCAGCAAATCTAAGAACCAATCAACTTAGAAAAATTCGAAATTCACTAACAACTAAAATATCCACATTAGTATATAAAACAATAATTCTTCCACTCATGGACTATGGAGACATATTATATGACTCATGTACTAAGAAACTAACTGGAAAACTCCAAACTATTCAGAATAGAGCTATAAGAATAATCAAGAAATTGCCCAATAGAACAAATACAAGAGAATGTGAAAATGAACTGAAATTACTTCCTCTAACACATAGACGGATGCTGCATCTAATCCAATATGCCTATGACCTTGCACAAGACAAAAACAATCTAGCCAAGAAAAATAAAGAAACTAGACATTCCAAAAACAGAAAGGACATACAACAGATTACGTACAGAACAGAGAAGTTGCACCAAAATTTCCACAATAGAGCTATAAGAGCATGGAATAAGCTCCCAACAAATATCCAAAAAATAGAAGACAAAAATATGTTAATAGAGAAATTAAATAAAAATCTCCTAAGTGGTAATCTTAATACCCTCTAGGTTTTGTAGGAAACCAAGAGCTTAAAATAAAACAAAATTCATAATTGATAAGTTATACGGTATTGAAGGAAACTGTACTTAATAATATAATAAATTTAGAGACCCGCGGTTTTGTATGAAACAGCGGAATCAAATAATAATAATAAATGCCTCATTGGGGGACTACATTGGGGTAATGGGTGGGTTATGTACTAACACCATGAAAAATGTATCTGTTCAAATTGAATTTTAAGAAATATATAAAGAATCAAACGAAGACTGTATAATAATAATACATCAGATAATATATATCATATTGTATAATATATATTTATTACTGCGTTGATATCTAATGCTACAATATCATGTATAAGTAATAACTTATACAAATCCTTGCTATGTAACGAAAAGCATCATAAGTTAAGATTCACCCAGGATACAAACGAAAATGCAATGTTCAATCATTGAGATGTACCTGATATGAGATCAATAAAAAACGTTACAACAACAACAACAACCTTTCTTCTCCCTCTCCTCTCCCCCTCCTCCCCTTCCCCTCTTCTTCTCCCCCTCTCTTCTCCGCCACCTCCTCTGTCCTCCTCCTTCCCAATCCTCCCCCTCCCTTCTCCCTCGACTTTGACACCTGCTTCCTTCCTTTAACCTCCTCTTGCCTTCTCCTATCAATTTAAATTTCCCTCCATTTTCCCTTTCCTTTTCCATTTCCCCCTGCCTCTTCTTTCCTCACCCCCCCCCCCTAGACACGCTCCTCTACCCACTCCCTCTGTCCTCAACCTCCCCCTCCCTACCCCCCTACCCGCTCACACACTACCCAGAACCTATATGGGTCACATTTGTAGAAAAGGTACAATTCACCTTCACCAATCTTCTCAAATAACCCAAATTTCAGACGAAAATAAAGTTCAAAATACTGTTCAACCTAACCAAATAGATTGTTAGAATCCGTGCAATGCCTAATATACTCAAATTTACCTAGTATTGACCAAATTGCAGCCTAATTTTGCAGAATTTACTTTATATGTACAGCTGCCAATTGTACATTTTCTGAAAATCTGACGCATATAAGGGACCATACTCTTCTATATAAAGGTGGCACTATATATATAACACTCCTCCTTCCCCCTTCTTTTGCTCTCCCTGCAGTCAGTCATAGGTGCCCACCACATCCCTTCCTCCACACACCCTCCCCATCCCTTCCTCCACATGCCCACCCCATCCCTTCCTATGGCTACATCTACGGCCCTCCCTCTGCCCTCTCTTTCATCTCCACTTCTTACCCTCTTCC
This sequence comes from Sthenelais limicola, assembly GCA_942159475.1. NCBI lineage: Eukaryota > Metazoa > Annelida > Polychaeta > Phyllodocida > Sigalionidae > Sthenelais > Sthenelais limicola. Next base: position 129,813,969 of record OW804098.1, on the reverse strand, counting down.
CTATTTCAACCTCCTCTCTGTTCTTCCCTTCTGCTTTTGGGTTTGGAATTCCCGCAAAAAAAAATCCCGTACCTGAGAATCTGGACCAGACTTACGCAACATGCATTAGCTCTCACAGTATTCGAAGAGGGCAAGAGAATTAAAAAATGTATCTAGAGTTATTAGTTAGATAGTTCCCAACGACCAATCCCATATCGGAAAGAGGTTCATTGAGATGGTCGGTATCAACACCAGCCTCCTCTTGTTCACATGATGCACATGGCAGTATGTCTTAGCACGCTATATGGAAGCGGCCAGAACTCAACAATCGTTATTCATCAATGGTAACATAATGACATGGTTTCATATTCAATATCACAATGATCCAACAATGAAAATTGACGTTTGTTGCTACTTACAGTGAACTGGATTTCTCCTTGCTCTAAGTAAAAGCCAAAAATGCGGTTGATGGGAGCCACTTATGTGTGGCCACCAACTCGCTTCTCGCTTGACTGACTGTCTCGGAGGCAGATGCTCTAAGATCAGGTCATGTGATCAACAGATCGCCTGAAGGTGGCGCCCTTGTCGGGCACAGCCTCCAAGAAGTTTTGTACCCGTAAACCGGATAACTTCTGTATAGTTGATCTATACGAAGGTTGTACGTATGTAAGTACGTGGTCTTTAACCACGATTAGTAACACCTTCGTGTTAAATATGTTAATGTACAGCCCTAGACAGGCCGCTCCAAGGTACTATGGCAGTTTTAAGGGATAATGGAAACATACTTGGCTTCAGGTTTCTTACTGTTAGCGAATATGGTTGATTTCAGTTTATATATCAGCTAATATCAGTTTAGAAGCAGCTTCTGGGTTTGAATCATTTGGTAGTAGGTGAAGATCGGTAGTACGATAAGTTTTATCATCGAGTATTAAGTGGTTGTAACACATGGATACATCCTGTTCATTTTTCCTTAGTAGTGCCATACAATTTTGCATCACTTTTTTCTCGTGTGGAAATATTTGTAGGCCGGTCTTATTAATCCAAATTAGTTTGTATGTGTTGTCATATCCATTTATTGTTTGGATGTTATTCATTAACAGTTCTCTGTGGTTGGGGTCATGAAATTCAATGAGAGTTGGTCTTGTCTCATTCTCGACAAATTGACCAATCCTGTAGGTCTGCTTAATATCTTCTTTCTTAAAATCAGTAGATATTGTCTCCATTATTATCGTGATTTCATTTACCGTATGTTCATTTGCTTTTCCTGGAAGCTCCTCCAGGATGGCAATGCTGGTATTGTAGTCTTCTTTATTTCTTTCCTTTCTTGGTTCGTAATTCTTCCTTTTTTGTTCTTTTTTGTGTTTATTCTGGGCTTGTTTACGTCCCTGGAACCTCCAGGGGTTTTCATGGTTTTCATTGGTCTGTTGATGTGGTTGTGGAGCTAACATTCCTTGTAGAGGTTGGTCAACTTCTCTCTGGTCGGCATTCAGTTTAGTTGGATTTTGCATTTGTACTATATTCCTCTGTATTTCGACCTGTTGTAGGTGTAGAGCAGCTAGGGACTGCTCTATCCCCTGCTGCTTGTTTTGAAACGAATTCTTTGTTTCCTGGATGTATTTCTGAACATTATTGTCTAATTCTGGTTTAAGCCTCTGAAGGAAGTTGTCATTTTTCCTTTCTAATGTGTCGAAACGTGCATAAAAGGTATCAAGTTTAGTGGTGATGTCCTTATTGTGTTCCTGTACTAGTTGATGAATAGAATTGTTGGAAGACATCAGGATAGCAAATTTATCATTTAGAGATTTTGTGTAGTTATCAATATTGGAGGCAATTTGCATGATCATTTTATTTTGAGTCTCCATTTGTGATTTAAAAGCCATTACTAGAGCATTTTCATCACCATTTGAGTGGTTGAATGGTTGCATCATCATACCTGAATCAATATCTCCTTGTTGTGTAGGTGCTTGCTGCTGCGCTGTCCCACTCGGTACATTCGGGGCTTGGTGGTGTCCTGAAGTCATGCTTGGTACATTGAATTCAGAGTGTCCCATATGCGGTGGTTGGTGATGTTGCCAGCTTCTCATTTGTGTGCTACGATTTTGCTGCTGCCTTGAAGTCATGCTTGGTACATGATTCTGACTCCTGTTATCGTGTGTTTGTGTTCATGGGTCAGTCGCCTGGCCGTGTTGATTCACTTGGGACAATAATGGCTGAAATACTGTGTTCCCTATATATCCATGGTTCTGGTGGTGACTAGGGGGTGGGATATTGTTTTGATTATTATGGTGGGCCATCTTTCACGATCTGTTTCCTAATATTGTTTTATTTATAAGTGTATCGTCCTCTGCTGTAAAGTACTGAGTTGAGCTATCAGGCACTTCCTCGGCGAGTTCTCGCTGAGGCATAGGGGAGAGTGCTAGTTTGTTGTTGTCGGCGCTCGGTGGCGTTTGTCTGAGCTTTGGCGTCAACGAGGGCCGGTCCATACGCTCCGAAGATCTATTGGTTAATCCACTATCAGAAAGTGTATTCGAGTCTAATTTTTTTGCTCCTACCGATTCAATATTGCTATTTTTCACTGTTCCCGCTTAGATTACCTTTGTAAATGTCCAGATAGTGATTCTTGTTAACATCTGTTTGTGTGGGCGATAATCCCAGTAATCCTAGGGACACAGGAGGACCAAGATGGCGCCTGAATTGAGCATGGTAATCCTATGATTCTATTTGTATATATTTCCGTTGAAGTCGTTCACACGTTTAGTAAAGTTCCCTTCACGTTCTAGGGTTATTCACTGACTCATTTTCATGCTGGTTGTAGAGTAGCTCCTGTTTAACTCATGTGAATTGGTTATGACGTTGCCCGAGTGTTCACTCACGTCCGCACCATCTTAGTACCCTACACTGAGTGGGTCCGAAAAAGTCTGGCGCTGAGCTAGTGGTAGTGTTCTGTATGGATACAGTATTCACAGCATCCAAATCAACTCCGTCTAACACCTCAGACCAATGGACGGCCTGCTCAAGATCATAAGGCTCCTGTAGTCTTACCCACCAGGCTTCCTTGCCATTGAACAGGCCATCTAGATACACCTTTAAGCACAATGTCCGTCCGGTGTAATCAATTACATTGCCGAAAGCAATTCGGGCCTTCTTCACAACTTCATTTGCAAAGTTGCGGCTGGTCTGATTCATTGTTTGCCTCGAAGCATAAAAGATGGCCTGTTTTTTCCGGGAGTTGTGCTCCCCGAAATTAGCCTCCATATGCTGGACAAACTCCGGGAGTTTCAGTCCAGGAGGTAGCTCACCTAACTCCTGTACCTGGCGGCGGCAGGTGCATTTCAGAAACAACAGAAAGATGTCGTCTGACCAATTCTGGGCCTCTGCCATCACCCTCATTTCTCCCAGATGGATGCTCCAACTGTCCTTGGAAGAATCCCATTGTTTTAGGAAAGACATCTTCGGGACATGACTAGCCAAATCCGGCATATACTCATAGTGAAAAGAGCTGTCTGCTGGCTCGGGCCCGTCATATCTTAATCCTTGAGTCATGGATTTATCTTTGAATAATGGAGTTTCTCTCCTCATTGTTTTTTTTTTTTTTTTTTTTAAAGATTTTATTTAAACTTGGTTACCGGCTCCCCTTTTCGGGGTTAGTTCTGCCGGGCCAAGCCATACAAAATTTGTAGATGTATATTTACAATAATATATACATGAGATTTCTATTTACATACAATTTGATTTATGCTTAGTGTCTAGTTAGCGGAAGTTTGGATCTAAATAAATAATAATGGGTTATAATTTGAGTTTGACTTCACTGTGCCACTCAGACTTATTGTGGAGTGTTAGTGTCGTCTATGAGATAAAAGCAAAAAAGATAAGAAAGAATTAAAAGTAAATGTATAGTATGTACAAGGATAAGATATCCGATGATAGCAGTGTTAGTGCTTGGTTTAAATAGTGGAAAATAATAATATACTTCTACACTTGCCACTCAGACCTTTCGGTGGAGTGATTGTGTAATTGTTTATTATAGCTAAATTTTATGACGTATCAGCGTGTTTCATAGAGTATGTGCAATTTCTGAGGAAAAGGCATTACCTTCAAAAGCCCTACGTTAGGTTAGGGTACATACTTGAGTGTTTTTTGAAAATTAAATTGTTAAATTGTTAAATGAGTAGTGATTTTAACCATTCTTTTTGATTCGACTTAAAAGCTTCAATTGATCCTATATTTCTCTGTCTGGGCGATAGTTCATTCCATGCATAAGCACATTTAACTTGCACAGTTTTTTCACCCAATTTTGTTCTATACCTAGGGATTGTTAGGGTAGAACCAGTGTTGTATCTGGTCTCCCTATTTGGGTTGTTTCTAAATTTAGGATTGTCTTTTCTTTTATATGCTTTATATGTGTCTTTTATGTGTCTTAGATGTGTAGTTCTTCTATGGTGTAGGTATGATATTCCTGCTGTGTTATGTAGGTCATTTATGTGGGTGTCGTAAGGCATGTTGAGGATAATTCTAAGTGCTCTGTTTTGTAGTTTTTGTAATTTGTCCATTAGAGGTGTATGTGTATTGTGAATTATTATATCTCCATAATCAAAGAATGGTAATATTTTGGTTTTGTATATTTTCTTTGCTGTCTGAGTGTTTATATATTTTTGTGGTGATATTGGGTGTAGGTGGCCGCTGAGGGTTAGTTCGTCCGAACCTCCCCAGTGGTCACTACTGGTCCGCGGGACTTTTTAGTCTAAATCATATGTTTTGCCTGTCGCCTTTTATATATTTAACAGCAGCCAGCTGTTGGTCGATAGTAACCACGACCTGGGTTTCTACCATTTAATGTAAGCTGTAGAGGCCATGATAAACCTCTCAGTGTGGATAGTGTTACTTAAACCACTCATTGTGAATTGTTGACTGTTGATGTATATGTCTGATGGACACCTTTGGATGAGGGTTACCTGGCTGGCCAGGTAATCCGAAGTCCACAGTCCAGTCAGGTCTGATGCGAACTGATGCCAGTTCCGAAACCTCACAATAAAACCCAAGTGAACAGGTAGCGCCTGCCTTTGTTCCTTTTGTTCTATGTAACTCTCGATTGATAAGCTTCGGATACGCCAAGGGAAACGAACCTGCGACACAGATACACTACAGTAGTCCGATTCACTACAATTGGTGCCGTGACCAAACTTGGCTTTCTGTCTTATCGATTGAGTGTTGGGCTTATAGTTTTAAACTTTGCTAAAGATTTTGGTAAATCTTTGAGATGGCTGCCAATGCAAATGGAGTCCAGGTGGCGGATGCAGCGGCCCAAGTTGGCCTGCGCATTTCACCAGCTGGTATGAAGGGTTATCGCAAACCTACTCCTGGCTCTGGTGCAAAGAAAACTAATCCGAAGGTAAAAGTGACCAGTCCGAAGTTGACTCTACAGCCTGTTGCCGCTGCTGGAGGTCAATGGACTGAGTTTCGAAGGAATCCTGCGATAGCAGATTCTTTTGAGGAGGAAGAAAAAGAGCAGTTGAGGACTGAAGTGGCCTCCTGGCGCCATGCCTATTCTGTGCAAGGACAGTCAATGCACGATGCTCGTGGAACTATTGATCAGCTCATAGAGCAGAATCGAGACCTCCAGAGCACGTTGGTTCAAGTAACCGATGACTGCCATGCCACTACACGTCAGCTTCGTGTAGAGAATGAAAAATTGCGGAATGAGGTAGCCAGGGTGGATGACATGTCACGAATGAAGAACATGTTGGATGATTCTTCGGATGTTGAGGATACGGATCTTTATGGTTCGCCCCCTAGGATAGGAGGAGTTTCTCCGCCATTAGGCGTAGAGAGACCTACATATCCTAAGGAAGGTGGTGGATCATACATCCTCCTCACTCCGAGGCATTTTTGTGAAGAAAAGGCTGCTCGGACACCCGTGCCCGAGCGTCTAAAGTTGTCCGAAGCGGTTGGTGGACAGGCTGCAGGCGAACCTGAGCAACATGCTACTTCCAGCGGAGGGCGTGTAGCGGGTTCTAATCAGCCTAACCAAACCCAGCAAGCTTCTCCTCCACGTGGAGGATCCAGGACACCTAGGCAAAAAGATACGGTGACATTCACTGCCTCGTCCCCTCTTCACGGAGGGGGAGGGGGTAGGCCTTATGTTGGAGCGCACTCCAGCATTAAGAGACCAACTGCTTCCACAACGTATGTGCGTGGTCATGTTGACAATAGTCAATATGTGAGAAATGCTGGTCGGCAATGGACTACAGTCGGAGGGTTGCCAGATGCTTCTGGAATCCAAATACCTGGCGTTCATGCGATTGACAATTCTCCCATGCGACATATGACTAACCAAGTATCAAATTACTTTCGGGATAAGTCAGTGGTGCAGGGCCTGAAGTATGAAGGCGCTATAGGCGCCGAACTCACCTTCAGGTATCAGTTTGTGGCAACGAACGTTAATCATGCCCCTAAACCGGCGATTATACGAAACTGGGATCCTAAGGATTCCTGGCGGACACATCTCGGAGAGATGAAAGTGCTAGCCGAAGCGCATAATTGGACTCCGGAACAGTTCCTTATGCAGCTTAAGTGTAGCTGCCGTCGTCAGCTAGGCGAGATGGGAGATTTGCCCCCAGGTTTGGATCTTATTGGTTTTGTAGACCATATGGATGCCAACTTCGGTGAGCATTCTCTTGAAAAGAAGCAGTCCGAATTCTATAACTGCAGACAAACCCCTAAGCAGCCGAGCCGTATGTTTGCCAATGAGGTAGCCAAACGTGCTAGACATGCTTTCGGAATTAATCTGGACAATACTCTTCGCACCCTCTGCTTGAGAGTCTTCTTGAAAGGCTTGATCAACCAGGAGAAAGCTGCGTGGGTGAAGCTTAAACAGCCGTTTGACCTTCTCCAAGCAATTCACTGGGCTGAGGTGTGGGAGAGTTGTCATATGGATTTCGCGAACGCTGCTGTCTTGCAATCTGCTGCTATAGGTCCGTTGGCTGTTGCTATCCCATTGGAGGGAGCGGCAGCCGAAGGTTCCCAGTTGGGGAAGAGCAGGAAGGCAAGTGCCAAAGAAAAGGCCATGGTACAGGTTAGCCAGGCACTGGCGTTGCAGGAGTCCGACGATGATGATCAGTCCGACGATCCTGGCAATGCGATAGTGCAAGCTTTCCAAACATGGCAGGAAAAGCAAGGAAAGTCGAATTCCTCAACCCAGCAGTATAAGAAGTCTGCTGGGGGTAGAGAGAAAAGAACCTGGCAAGTTCGAAAATGCTATTTTTGTAGTGAGGAGGGGCATTTCGCCTCGGCTTGCCCCACTAAAAAAGCTCTACTCGAACTTGTGAAGAAGCAAAGCGCTCCCGGAGGGAAGCCGGCTTCGGAAAACTAGGTTCGGCTCCTGTAGTAAGCGATACGGGAGCCTCGGACAACACGCTTCTTAGTACCACAGTCCGCGAGGATCTTGGTAGTAGTCTAGAAACTGGGAAATCAGCCCAGGCACCGGTGTGTAAGATAGGGTTAAAGCTTAACGACAAGAAGCTACCTGATCTGATAGCTGGAGGTCCTAGGCCGTTGCCGGACGGTGATTTTCTTCCTGAAAAGATTCAGGGATGCTCGGACAAGAGCCCTGGCGTGCGTTGGGGACAGGCCGAGTACCAAGCTGAGTCAGGTCAGGTTGTCTTGGTAGAAAAAGGCCAAGAGAAGTCTGCTCGGATTCAGAAAGTTTCTGTTCAACAGCTGGAAACTCTGGAGATTCCTTCCAAATTACTGGTGAGGGAGAGATGGTATGCCCCTGTAGGCATAGGTGGGAAGAGTGGTTATTTCTTGGTAGATCCAGGCGCGACGACGAGTTTGATTACCAAGGATTTCTACGAATCCCTTCCACATGCGCCGCCTATGATTTCGGTGCGTATGGCGTGCTCGATGGGTAATGGAACGCCTATAACTACATATGGGAGCGTGCTCTGTCCATATGAAGTGTCGGGTCGGACTTACATGATGACATGTCTGGTAGTCAGCGGTCTGAAGGGCCCTGAAGACGGGATATTAGGTGCAGATTTTTACTATGTGCACCGTTGTTGTTTGGATTGGTCAGGAGTGTTTTATTTGGAAAACTTCGGACATTCTACTGTATGTAAACAGTGGAAAAAGAAGTCCGAAGGTGAAGAATTTTCCTCTATAAAGACCATGACTGTGAACGAAGTAGATATTGGAATAGCTGTGACACTTAGGAAAGCGGTGATCATGGAGCCCAAATCTATTACACTCGCAGAATTGGACTTTGATAGTGGCTCAGACGCATCGGATGCTTGGATGTTCGAGCCAGACCAAGGATTGCTAGAAGACTTCGCCTTAGGGAGCCTGAATACATATGTTTCAGGTGGAGGTTCAACCGCTTTGGTAGCCTTCAGCAATCCGTCCGATCGCCCAATGAAAATTGGCAAACGAAGGATGGTGGGCAGATTAAGTAGAGTTACTCTTGTGGCAGAGGATTCCGCTTTGTCTGAGGATGACGGTAGCAATATTATCAGAGAGGCAATCATTAATTCTATACAGGTTACAGAATCGCCCGTGGCGGATGATGATCTGATAGCTCCCGACATCTTGGTACCACCGAGTGCAGAGTGCCCGCTGAAAAAGCTGGTCAATGATTCGGATTTATCCGAGAAAAACGAGAAGAACGTTGCTCTGTCTTTGCTGGAAGAATTCCGAGATTGTTTCTCTCTTCCAGGCGGCAAAGCCCTTGGTTGTACTGATAAAGTTCGCCATGTGATAGACACTGGAGATGCTTGTCCGATCAAACAAGCATACCGGCGTATTCCTGTGGCGAAGAGAGACAAGGCAGAGGCAGAGATTTGGAAAATGTATAGAGAGGGCCGGATTGAACATAGCAGTAGCCCCTGGGGTGCTCCTATTGTCATGGTGGCCAAGAAGGATGGCACACAGCGTTTTTGCGTTGACTATCGTCAGCTAAACTCTGTCACTATAAAGGATAGCTTTCCACTACCTCGGATCGATGAGTGCATAGAATCACTTGGTGGTAACCAGTGGTTCTGTACTTTAGATCTTGAGAGTGGGTACTGGCAGGTGGCGATGGATGAAGATAGCAAGTCGAAAACTGCATTCTTATCCAGTGTAGGGTTATTTCAATTCAAGGTTATGGCCTTCGGATTGTGTAATGCCCCCGCTACCTTCCAACGCATGATGGATCAGATGTTGGATGGCCTTCGTTGGAAATCATGTCTGGTCTATCTGGATGATATCGTGGTTTTTGGGAAAACTCTCGAAGAGTGCCTAGATAACCTGAGACTCGTCCTTGAGCGTATACGGGATTATGGTCTTCGTTTGAAACCCAAGAAATGTGAATTTTTCCGCAAGAAAGTGGAATACTTGGGTCGGATTGTGTCAGGCCATGGCATTTCGGCGGATCCGAAGAAGATCCAGAAAGTCAAGGACTGGCCAATCCCCACGAATGCTAGGGAAGTAAGGCAATTCATTGGATTCGCCTCCTATTACCGAGATTTTATGAAAGATTTCGGTAAATTAGTGATTCCCTTGCAGGACGTTGTAACCGCGGCAGGCAAGGATAAACGATATGCTAAACCCATAGAGTGGACTCCTCGTTGCCAAGATGCATTCGATACATGCAAAAATTTGCTAATCTCTTCTCCTACTCTCGGATATCCTCAACCTTCGGGTAAGTTTATCCTTGATACGGATGCAAGTAGTTTTGGCATGGCGGGAATTCTGTCTCAGGTCCAGGAAGGAAGGGAGGTGGTTCTGTGTTTTGCAAGCCATAGTTTATCTAAGCCACAGAGAAACTATTGTGCGACAAAACGTGAGCTGCTTGCCGTTCTGACCTACCTGCAAAAATTCCGACATTACTTGCTTGGTAATAAGGATTTTATCGTTCGGACAGATCACGCCTCCTTGCGTTGGCTGCTCAATTTCAAGGATCCGACCGATATGTTAGCTCGCTGGCTACTCACCTTACAGGAATTCGGGCTGGATCAGAGCATGATTTTGCATCGGGCTGGTAAACAGCATGAAAATGCTGATGCGTTGTCGCGCTTACCAACCAGAAAATGTGGAAGACCAGACTGCCTAGATTGCGGTGCGCATGATGCTGTTATTGCCACTAACGAAGTTTCCTTAGGGACTCAACGGAACGTGTTGCAAGAAGCTCAGCAAGCCGACCCACTTGCAAAAAGGTTGCTGAAAATGTTGGATGGAACTGTGCCGATTCCTAGCAGAGAAAATCTTGCTGGTGAGTCTAATGAGTTTCGGACATTTGTCAGACATCTTGGTAGTATGAAGGTCAGAGATGGTGTGCTATGTCTGGGGTGGACAAGACTAGCCACCGGAAAGAAATACTGGAGGAAAATTGTCCCTGTTTCCATGAGGAAAGAGATCTTCCAGGGCATACATGGTGCCAAAACTGCGGGTCATTTCGGAACCTTCAAAAATGTCTGGTCAGCAAAGATGAGATATTTTTGGCCTGGTATGAGTTATGATCTGAGGCGGTGGGTACGAGCTTGCCCGGAATGTAATATGAGGAAGACTAGAGGTGGTGGTGGGATTTCTTATCTTAAGAAAGGAAAACATGGTGGTAGATGGAACCGAATATCGTTGGATATTCTAGGGCCTCTTCGGAGTACCCCTAGAGGCAACAGCTATATTATGGTTGTAGTAGACCATTTCTCTAAATGGGCCGAAGCCTACCCCATGGCCGATCACACCGCTGAAAGCTGTGCAGAAGTTCTTTTTCGAGAATGGATCTTGAGATTCGGATGTCCTGTGTCATTGCAGACAGATGGAGCTCCTGAATTTCGGTCTAAACTCTTGAGATGTCTACTTGACATGCTGGGAATCGAGAAGCTAATTACCCTCCCATACAGGCCTATGAGTAATGGGCAGTCCGAGAGGCTTAATAGAGTTCTTGTGGAACAGCTGTCTTGTATGACTGATTCGGACGAAGTAGATTGGGATATGCTGACCCCTTGCATTGCTCATGCATATAGAGGGACAGTACATGCTGCTACTTTATGCACACCAAATTCAGTAGTCTTCGGAGAAGAGTTGGTAACGCCCATGGACATTGTTCATGGAGTTGAAAGAGGAAGTCTTGATTTCCCTTGCAAGGTTGCTTTTGTTGAGAACCTGAAACAGTGGATGAGAAAGGGACACCAGTACGTGCGGGATAATCTCGGAATATCTGCGGTTCACCAGATTAGGGATTATAACAAACGTTCTAGGCCCCCCAGTTTTGAGGCGGGGGAGGTGGTGTACCGATTCTGTCCCCCCAAAGCGAATAAGAAGCTCGGACCCAAGTGGGACGGGCCTTATAAGATCAGAAGGTTCATAGGAGGTACCACCTGTGAGCTGGAGACAGCCGAAGGTCTAATGCGATACCATATCGACTATCTGAAGCCGGCTTTCGATGAAAATGGGCCGATTCAAGCTGTTAACTTGGATCGGGCTCCAGAATTCCGAAGGCAGGAACAGGCTGGTATGGAAATCTTTAGACTAGAGGCTGGGAGAGTGGTGCCAGGGAAAGATTGTCCTAAGAAGGTAGAGAAAGAGAAAATTACTGTAGGCGCCAAGCCGAGAGGTAGACCTAGGAAGATCCGAAAGGGTAGTTCCAAGGAAACCTCCAGTAAATCTCTGCCTCTAAAGAAAAGAGGGGGTAGACAAGGGAAATCTGTTGCCAAACCTGACAGTTCCTTAGCAGACTCGGGACTTACGGCTACCCCGCCTGGGCCTTTGGGTCCAGGAAAGGCTTTATCATATGAGAAGTCTAAGGTAGCTACGGTCTGTCCGAAGAAGCGCGGGAGGCCGAAGGTTCGCACAGATACGTCCGACCAGCCGGTGGCGCCCCCGGTCGTTTTGAATAGGAAGCGCGGAAGGCCTAGGAAACAGCTGGTCAAAGCTGCTCCTGTACCTCCAGTGCAGCCGAAGAAACGACCAGGTAGACCAAGGAAAGGAGCTGTGGTTTTCGCAAAACCACCAGATCCTTCTTCTCCTGGCATGGCAAGGGCTAAACGTGTACGAAAGGCCCCAGTTCGGTTGCAAATGAGCTAATTGTGGTACTGGTCCGAGGGTAGGAATCTCCGAACTGATTTCTACCCAAAACTAAAAAATCACACAACGAGAAGTCAGACGGGTGGTGGACCGAACTGAGAACCGCCCTGTCCCCTATTGATAAGCAGTAAAAATGGACTTTATTCAGTTAATTCCATTTGTGACTGGGAGACGAACATGAGTCTCGGAAAGTACTTAACCTTACCCTGGGTACCGCTTGTATGTTGAACTGAAAATCCAAAACGTCTTCAGTGGCCACGGACTTCAGTGAAGCATCGGAATCTATTTATAAGGAATAGAGTGTTGCCTACGCCTGGGGTGGGTTTTGAGGAAATCGGAGAATGATTACACCTCTGCATCGTCTCAGCAGAGTCCCGAATAGCTGAGTGGGAACACGCGCCCAATAGCTATTTTCAGGCTCAGAAGGTGAGCGCGGGAAGAAAATTGGCGCTGCAGTAGTGCGGCTACTGAATGCAACTCTGGCGTTGCAGTGGTTAAATACGCTGGTGTTTTACCGTTTCAGTCAGTCTACTTCCTGCTTCCGCGAAGCAAAGCACCGAGACTACCTCTTAGAAAGAGAACACTGCAGTAAGTTTTATCAAGTGATGATCCTTGTGAAATATATTGCCCTGTGTTTGTAGTCCCTTTGCTCGAGTAGTCAAGTTGCATGAATGCTGTGGGTCGTATATTAACTGTGTTTGGGACACGTTGATAATGCGCGGGCTGGCGTGGGACCTATAGCGGCCATGTTGTTTTCGCCATTGGTGTAGGAATGAATGAACGTTACTATCCGAAGGTGCTAAACTAAACTTGAACAGCGTATCCGCTGCTGGTATACCAATAAACGTTCAGTCTTTGTGTTTTGGAAGTAATCAACCAACTCACTGTGCCTAAAGCGTGGGTATATTCGAGTAGTGAAGGTTTGGATTTCTCGATACCACTACGCTCTATGTGTGTAGTAGCTGTCAGCCACAGCCGAAGCGTGTCCGAGAGGAGTCCGAACGTCCATCTGCAGCAAATAACAGGTATTTTCTGTACTCATTTCTACCCATACCATCATTATACTTTCAGGTACCGATTGAATAGTGATGTCGACTTCAGGTGAATTCGAGAACATGACCGAGGACCAGTTGGCTGATTCCCTCAACGCCAAGCTGTCCGAGTCTGATCTAGAGATGGATCTGGACGGTTCGGACTGCGAGGTATTGTCGGACGAGGAGGCTAAGGTCTTGGAAGGGTCTCGGATCCTTGCTGGCATGGGTCAGCCTGACGCAGGTGGCTCTGGGACCGGCACCGTAACTTGCTGGGGCGCAATTATGGAGGCCGAGGATGCTAGGTTAGCAGCTGCTGAAGAGGATGCGGCGATGGTGACAGACATGGCTGAGGTTGAGTCCGAGACTCCCGAAGCTAAGACTGTACCTTCGGCTGGTACCTCTAGGCAGAAGCCTAGATCCCCCAGAAAGCAGGACAGGCCGAGGATGAAGGATGGAGAGATGGTCGAGTCCCCGCGGACTCTATCTCCAGATCCTGCTGATTCCTCGACGGCAGTGACTGTGGAGCTCATGGATTCACCGGCCAAGAGCACCCGGTCTTCTGCCCGTCCAGTTCGGAAGCCCCGGAGTTCGGACCCCAAGTCGAACTCGAAAGGCAAGGCACCTGCCCCAGCGACTGGAACTACTAAGTTGAAGTTCCGGAAGCTGAAAAAGGTCCATGTGCATCGTGCTAAGGTGAGGGAGGATCAGTTGGCGCACGCAGGCTCATTGACTAAGTTCAATGCTGAGCTGGACAAGGCCACTGATGTTGTCCCGCTGAACCCGAAGCACGATCGGCCAGGCTCACGTCATCTGATGGCCACAGAGTCCGACTCTGAAGATGACCATGGACTCATGCTTCGGTATGAATCCTGTCTCTACCCGGGGCTGTGTAAGGCGGGTAAAATGGAGCCTGGTACCAGTGAGAAGCTCCGACTGGTACCAACTCTGTGGGAGCCTGGATTTCGTTGTCCGTACCTGGTGTGTAGGCGAGTGAAGCTCAATGCTTCAGGTGTCCGAGCTTTCTCCACCCGAGAAAGATTTTTCAGACACCTGTGCGAGGTTCACACCCCTCAGACAGAAGTGTGGGTCTGCCCCTACGAGAACTGTCAGCAGCAGCTTGACAGGAAATCGGAGTTGGTCAGCCACATCATGAATGGGGAGGAGCTGTTGCACAACCAGGGAAGGCCGAAGGCGATAGAGAAGGCGGCGAAAGTGAAGCCTGAATGGAAGCCCTTCGGAGCTTTCATTCGGACCACTCATCTTTCGATGACCCATCTCAGGACCCTTCGAAAGGCTGGTGAGGTGGATGTCCCCAGAACTGGTACTGGGAAATCCAAACCGACTCAGACCCCGGTAAAGTCTAGCACAGCGACTTCGGACAAGTCAAGTGCTAGTACTAGCTCGAAGGCCGCAGCCTCCAAGCGTCCGAGGACTGAGAGCCAGTCGAAGGCAGCTGAGTTGACTGCTCCTCCTGCTAAGAGGAGCAGACGTTCGAGGAAGGCCCAGAAATGGGTGGACACAACTCTGGCCGAACTGCCTTGTGCTTTGGAGACCGCTGCTCTGGTGGAAACATCAGAGACCGGCGTGAACCAGGCGTTGAAAGCCCTGCAAGTAGCTGCAGAGGATGCCAAGAGGCAGGTCAAAGTGACCGTGGCCGCTCTTGTGACTCCTCTGAAAAAGCTTCAGGCGGTGAGGGCGAAGGTGGATGAGGTAGGCACGCTGAAGGAAACCATCAGTCAGCAGGCTCTCCTCATCCGGACTCTGAAGGCATCCAATCAGGAGAAGGAACAACGCATCCTGAAGCTCTTGGAGGAGAATACCAGACTCCAGGGCTTGCTTTTGGATGATTCGGACGAGTCCAATCAAGGTGTGAGCAGGTCGGAAAGTTCCCTGGGTGGAAAGCCGACCTCTCTCCCTGCCAAACCAGTTGAGGAAGCTCAAGCCTTGCCTTCTTCAGGCTCGGGCGAGACTCCTGGTTTGACCGTGGTGTCCAGTCGAGCTGGTGGGATGTTGGAGGTTAACGACCAACAAATCCATTTCCTCACCAGTCTCCTGGACCAGATGAAGTCCCAACGTGAGCCACCCCAGCCTCAGAGAACTGTGGCTTCGGCTGCGTTGGGCCGGGCGCCTCCCGAGCAAGGTATGTTCGGAAGTATGTTCGATACTCCGGACAGACCTTCTGCAAAGGACCGAAAGACCGAAGGACCGAAAGACAACGATGGCAATGGTAACTAATCGGAGGAAACGCATGGACGATGATGACTGGACCGCCCTTCGACCTGATTTAACCACCTCGGATGCTGTTCGGATGCCCTGGATCCTCGGATCATGACCCTGGTGTGTGGCGCCGACATTTACGTGAAGTCTACAATAATGAAAGTGATAACCTTTTTCATAAAATAAGTTCTGTAGAACAGATTGTTTGCTTGTTAGTGAGGACACTATATGCTCCTGCCTGTCAAACGTGAAAAGGTTTTTCATAAATTTTCTTTCTTACTTCGGATAATTGTTCACATTAGTTAGGACACAGAATGCTCCTATTTGTCGATTCCTGAAGTTTTCATAAGATTGATTTATTTGTTCATTGTAGAGAGGACACACTATATGCTCCTACTTGTAGACTTTTACTTTTTCTTACCCTGTCGAGTTTTTAAGATTTTTCTTTTCAAACTCTTAAAAGAAAAAAGGGGGTATTGTGGTGATATTGGGTGTAGGTGGCCGCTGAGGGTTAGTTCGTCCGAACCTCCCCAGTGGTCACTACTGGTCCGCGGGACTTTTTAGTCTAAATCATATGTTTTGCCTGTCGCCTTTTATATATTTAACAGCAGCCAGCTGTTGGTCGATAGTAACCACGACCTGGGTTTCTACCATTTAATGTAAGCTGTAGAGGCCATGATAAACCTCTCAGTGTGGATAGTGTTACTTAAACCACTCATTGTGAATTGTTGACTGTTGATGTATATGTCTGATGGACACCTTTGGATGAGGGTTACCTGGCTGGCCAGGTAATCCGAAGTCCACAGTCCAGTCAGGTCTGATGCGAACTGATGCCAGTTCCGAAACCTCACAATAAAACCCAAGTGAACAGGTAGCGCCTGCCTTTGTTCCTTTTGTTCTATGTAACTCTCGATTGATAAGCTTCGGATACGCCAAGGGAAACGAACCTGCGACACAGATACACTACAGTAGTCCGATTCACTACATTTTCTTATTTTGTGTAACTGATATATCTTGTGTGTGATGGTTTTGATTGAGTGTTGTAATTGCGCTTGGTAGTTTAGTTTATGATCTATTATGAAACCTAGGTATTTGTATGTTGTGGTAGACTTGAGCCAACTATAGAGCAGGTAGCTGCTATATTCGGATTAGGGTTGGGTGACTTGCAGGAGCTTACATCCGAGAGGAATTTGTACCTGTAGTCACTACAGCATCATGTCGGACATAGGATCCGTTAGTAACATGTCCACCCGGATAACCAATGGTACTATCCGAAGGCTTCTTTATGGTGGAGATGCCAGCACCTATGCCTGGTCTACCCGCTGTACCAGTGGGTGGAGCAACTATTCCCTGATTTGGTGATGAAGTTTGGGGAATCTCCAGGGTCTTAATCTGGACTTTCTTTTTGCCCCGTACGAAGGAAGCAGGAGTCCTCAGTACATAGGATTCTCCTTCTCCTTCGTTCCTCACACTGCCAGCTTTTTCGGATGTTGGATCATCTGTAGGGGACTTGGGTCTGGTATCCAACCCTAATCCGAATATAGCAGCTACCTGCTCTATAGTTGGCTCAGGTTTCAGAGACTCCGCTGTCTGATCTTGCTGATTTAGCAGTCTGGACAGGTCATCTACTCTAGAGGCCTCAGTCCGAAGTTTCTCATTCTCAACCATCAGTCTGGCTGTAGAACGGTCGCTCCTCTCGGCCAAGTCTTGTAGAGTTCTCTGGAGCTCTGCATTTTGGTCCTCCAACATAACCACTTGATTTCTCTGGCCCAAGTTAAACTTGTGCGCCCGCTCATATGCTTTGGGCCAAGCATCTACTTGTGACTGGAGAGGTGAGGTAGAGTCTGTTCCCTGCCATTGCGGGAAACTCTCATCAGTCTCATCCGAAAAGAATCTTTCGCGAGGTTCGCGGAACGTCCAGGGGTCTTGCACAATCTTCTTTGTGACTGGACTTGATTTGGGTATTGTGGTCCGGACTTCCGGTATAGCACCTGTGCCCTTACCTATGCCCACACCTCCAGTTGCCCCGAGCGGTTGTTCTGTTTGACTCGCAACATCAAGGTCTGCCATTTCTACTGACCCCTTTCTTTATTTATTTCTTAGAATTCTACCTGGATTGATCCAAACACTTTTCAGGCTTTTTGAAAAGCTAACTTCTGGTTGCGGCTAAGAACTGGTCACGGCACCATTTGTAATGAATTTGGTTCGGGACTCTTAGCTTAGGAAATAAAACGGAACAATGATTACTCTCGTACTCTGGTTTTATTCCCACACAACACTATTAGACCAACCTTTGTGGACCAGCCACAAGGGAAACATAGATACTGCGAAACAGTATAATAAAAGGTGTGAAGAACAGTAAAACATGACACATTCTCATAAGAGAAGAGTTTAAGACAATCAATACCAGAGATTGATAAGAACAACATAAAAGGACATTTCAAAGGTATAAAATAGCAATATACAAGGACAAGGCACAATATACAGAGATAAACACAGACAAAAGTAATATAACACAAGACCGCTCTTCCAGGGTCTGTGTTCGGACCGGCTCGAGAGCCCCCAACTGCCCTCTGGTGTCAGTCAGGAAGGACTGGACTCAACCAGCGGACAGCCTCGGACTCCCGAACTATATCATTGCGGGACCCGTAAAACACTTGACCACTACATCTTTATATTTATTTACATGTTCTCCATTCTATGTTGAAACACCTTATGTTACTTGTTGAAATAGTTATGACTTCTGCAAGGAAATCTTGTATCAACAGGTTGAGATCACAGACCTCAACGTCACCTCTATCATTCCTATCATTTCCAGAGGAGCGATTTGAACATAGACACGGACATGGATTCTTTCCTCCACTTTCCCTGTTAGAGATATTGTTAATATTTAATCAGAGAAGTATTTTATACGATCATGAATATATTATCAAATATCGCTAGTGTTTAAGTCCAGAAGAGATCCGGAGATGATACACAGAATGTGCAACGCTGGCACACATCTCAATGGAAAGAATATAGGCAAGGTTTATAACACTTGGTTACAATTTTAAATGAAACAAAACAATACTAATGAGGGATGGATATTATCTTATAAACCTTGCGAGACCTAGTGATAACTTATAATATTATGTGGTATGTGGTTTTATATGTATTGTTAGGACTTATTTCCTAAAGTCATGAAGTGAAGTCGGTGGAATGATTCATCTAGAACAGATCAGACGTATCTGTGTGTCTCTCTCTACAACCGAATCATCCCTTAATGACTCTTTTACTGCTGACTACAATATTTGTTTTCACAAGTGATGTCTGGTACTGCACTTTTGTTATATAGCCATGGTGGAAAGGATAGAGACCTAAAAGTTTTCTGTTGTAGTCCCAGTCCTTATTTATGGCCCCAGCATTATTGCCATCTGTGCTCTCTTGGTGGATAGCTAGTAGTGTTTCTGTTGCATCTATCACTGAGATATTTGCCCTTAGAGCTTCACTCACAATATAGTTATCATATGTTGGGCGACCTATCACAATATTCTTTACTCGGTGCCAAGGAAAATTCTCAGGTGATGCAAAAAAGAAATAGTCAATTCCTGTTGGTCCGTTTAACCGCCCTTTTAGCTTTGCAAGCCTGGACAATGTTGAGAAATGCTTTGAGACAAATTTATGGTATATTACCATGTTTATATTTGTTCTTCTTCCAATAATGAGATGAGGTGTTGTGAGATGGTGTTTATATTTCTGTACAGCCTCTAAGGTTTTAATCAAAGACTCATCAAATAGTATATCTCCATTACAATAGCCAACATATTCACTGTTACTCAGCTCAAGTACTTGTTTGTACATGTCCTTTAAGTATGGGGTACCAAAGGAGCTTTTCTCTTGCACATCAAGCACAACCCACCCTCTTGATCGTGCTAGAGATATCAATGAACTGCTTGTATTACGTTCAGTGAAAACAAACAGCTGAAGCTGACTCCCAAAGAAGGACCAGTTAAGAATTGTATTCCTTTGTATAACTAATCTGTCCAAACTGTTCTTGAAGGTTGTGAATATGGATATCAACTTTCGATCTTTCATCTCTTGACTAAGGCATATTTCTCCAAATAAAGGTTTATAAAAAGTAAATCTTAAAAGAATACACAGTGCCAAAAGTAACAATGCATCTGTAAATTTGTTTCTTTGCCCCATGGTATAAGGTTTGTAAATGTGAATACTGTTAATGTCTTTGTTAAACAAGAATGTTCATGACATGTGTAGTTGACACATCTATACACTTATACTCTTATAAAGTTTGCTTTTTAAGATGAATTTGAAATACCTGGTGCAAGTAGAACAAAGACAATTCTTGAAGTCAATCTGGTCCCTAAGGTCAAGTGGACAGTGCAATAGTCTCCTGTACAATAAATAGGTGGCCGACATAAATATTGTAATGCATACATTGCAATGAGTAAATACATGTGTAACATGTCAATGGTAAACGTCTTGCTTATGCAGTGATGGACAGTGCCATAGACTGTGGTTGTGTTATCCTGAGGAAGGTAATGGTTGGTAATGTATGACACTGGCAGCTCCATAGTAGAAGCAGTTGACACCCATTTCCAGCTGTTGTATTATTTCATATTATATGTGTTAGGTCTGTTGAATTTGAATAAGTAGATAAAGTCAGAAAGAAGCTATTATCTAAACGGAACAACACTAGAGAGACTCCTATCAACTCCAGATGCACAATAGCTAACTGAGTTGCACTGTGCAATGCTCTCATCAGTTGTCATCTTCATTGGTGTATTACTTGTAGTGGATGCAGATGTTGCAATTGTTTCTACATGACATCTTATTTAACATATCTGTAGCCAGCACTGCTGTCATGTACAATGATGTATTTGTGTAGCGTAGGGTTGTGTTATTTTATTGATGTCTGGGTAATGTTTTTATAAATATCAGGTTATTGTTGATGGTAAATGCCTCAAACAAAATCCGTTCAATCAAAAACCGTGGAATCATGGAATTGTTTCAAAGATTGGATGTAAAAAACAGCATGTTTGTTGAAACCCTAAAAAAATATATAATAAAAATGATATATGTCATGTAGGATAAGTTCTAATTTCAGGGTCCACTAAAAGTACTACTGTTCACTAGAGGAAATTGGGTGAAATTTGGGCAAAATACATTTCTAGGAGACTTTTGTGGGATTTATGTCAGACGCGTCGTCATGCAAAATGACCAGTTCATATGATTGGATTTTTCTCAGATTTGGGGCAGGTATTATAGACCAATAGGGCCACAATATATAAAAGGATCAGTGAATTTCATTTAATATTTTTTATTTTATTACCCTGTTAACATGAGTATAATAATTTTGTACAAAATTCTTCGGTGCAGTGCTTGCAATATATACATGATAACACACCTATTCATTCTAACAAAACAAAATGTACAACAGTATTCACCAGTAATAAAATCAGTAATAAAATCAGTAATAAAATCAATAAAATAGCAGTCAGCCCCTAGCCCTACCCCTACCCCTCCCCTCCCTTTACCCCTCCCTGGCCGGCGTTGCTCAACATTTCCCCTCCCCCTCCCCCTACCTCTCTTTGCTGGAGGAGGTGCAACCTCCCCATCAGAAGAAGATTCTGAAGATTCCCTTACCCTGCCCCTTCCCCTTACTGTTCCCCTACCCTTACCCCTGCCCCTACCCCTGCCCCTGCCCCTGCCCCTGCCCCTGCCCCTACCCCTACCCCTACCCCTACCCCTACCCCTACCCCTGAGGGACATCACCCACATCAACAGTAAGCATTTTAAAAGTACCACTATTTTCAGGGCCTACAAATGGCCTGAAAGAAATAACACCAGGTTTGTCACTAGAAAATTCAAAATGATGATACCCTTTGATACCTGGAAAAGATTTGGAGAAAGGTGACAGGAATGCCTGCCAGTCGTACAATGGAACAAAAACAGTACCCCTTTCATCACCTACAAGTTGGGCCTGGCGTACTGCGCTGCACACTTTCTTTTAATTGCTGAAGAGAAGAAACGTTGTCCCGACGAAATTGTTTTTTCAAGTGACCAAAGCACCAGTTGGGGGCAAACTTAGTGTGCCCAGTAATCAAAAAGTTAAGTGTAATAGACCTGTGCCTTCCAGTAAGGACACGCCACATCAAATAGGCCAAAACATACTGGTTCTTGTTCTGGCCACTACAATTGTCACAGTTAAGATCTAAATCTTTCTCCCCCAGACCATAGTTTTCAAAGTAATGATTCAGATAAGAAATAACTGCATTTGACCCCTTACTGGTGCAATGGCTCTCATCTATAAGGTAGTTAACTTGTCTAGGCATTCCTTCCATGCAAATACCGAACAGGCCTACCTTCCTCGGGGTGAGAAAATAAAGGGGACCTGGTTGCATCGGGTAAGAAGGTAAATGCACTTGTTGTGCAAAGTCAAAACTGAGATGTACTCAAATGTCACATGAGCAAGGGGCATGTTTGCCAAGAGGGGGTTCACCATTGTCTCTGTATGCTTCTTTTGCATCAGCACAATATTTCTGACAAAGAGTTCTCTTGTCTGCTACAGTGTCTAAATGTTTCTGCTGTTTCTTTAACTTGGCAGCTTTCACAACTTCAGGTAAATTACTACTACAAGAAATGTCTCTGTTATTACGCTGGCACTCCCAGCAGAGGTCTGTCATGGGACCACTTGTGACTATTTTATGAAGATACTTGCGCCATAAATGACCAAAAGTGGAGTAGGCAACAGCCCTATTGCGAGTCTCTTGCATGGCTTGTGTGTAAAGACGATGAACTTCAGCTTTTGTAGAACGGCAGGGGAGAATTAAGATGTTGTCTCTGTGGTGAAACGATACTCTGCCTGGCAAGACAAGAGCATGTATTTCGGCATAAGATGTGATGAAGTTGATAGTGTTTTTCAGGTCATCTATTGGCAAAGACCTGACAGCACGGTGACCACCACCCTGTCGTGCACGAGTGACCAGACCATCCTCAGCGAAGGATTTTAGCAAAACTGTCAGCAAGTTTTGGCTAATCCTAAAAGTGAAGAGAGAGAAAAGAAATAATTAAAAAATAATTAAAAAATAATTAATAATAATTTAATCATTGGCAAAGGAAGAAATTGAACATAATGCAGGATCTTGAAATGACAATACCAAAATATTGATTCTTAGCAAATAATCATGTTATTATGAATAGCTATCTAATGTTCAGTATTAATGGGCACAACAAGATTCATGATAATACTCACTTGTAAAGGAATTTAAAGGTAGCTTTGCAAATAGGCTTGCTATGCATCCTGTATTGGCTCTTTGGGTGTTTTCTCTCTCCCTTCCACTGGCGCCCCTTCTTGGTTGGACTGCATCGATCACTGTTGTCAGTGACAGTATTGAAAACGCCAAAGAGTGCCATGTCGAGCTCATCTGAAACGACAGTATAACAATAATATAAAATTGAATTTGTGACTGACTAATATCACCGACACCAATCTTAGTCTGAGTCCCTACAGTTATCCTACGTAATTAGTTATCCTATGTAATTGGGTAGCACGTGTCCTCATTATTTAACAAGCTACAGCTTAAAATACTAAGTGAGTATTATACATGCAGGTATGGGCAATGAGGCAATAGAGTAAAACATTATTTTGAAATTACCTCAATGGATTTGGTCATGTTCCGACCGATGAGAGATGCGCTGTTCCACAGTGAACTGGTCTATGCATGGCCCGCCGTTAAACAATCGGCAGTTACATCTGAAATGGACAAAATCCTAGATTTTAATTTGCCCATAATGACACAAACAAACAATGTATTTTTAACCCTACATTCCACACAAGACTGGTAAGGAATCTCAGATGTCCCAAGTAAATAGCTACTCCCCAGATCTTGAGGGCCTTAAACTCATGCAACGTAAAACATACACCAATTAAATTTTAGAACCTCTAAATATACCCACAAGGTATCTAGCACATATAACAGCATTGGATTATAGATTTGGAATGATTTCCAGGGATGTACATAGCATAGTTTTCAGATTGCGTCCCACAGCGTGTCAACACACACGATAGAAAAGATGGCTGCAGAGCACCAACACTTACCGAAACGTGGAGCACTTTTCCCGTTCCTTGTCCAGGACTGCCAGCATGTGATCAATAATAAGAATAGGTTCTGATGCTTCCTCAACTTCTTCATCGTTTGTCTCCGGAGTTTCAGGCTGATCAGGGATGTCTGGTTCTCCATCCGAGTCAGATTCCACCGTCTCTGTTTCCTCGTTGAACACAAAATACTCTTCAATGAGGTTACGCCATTCGGCGTTGTCGACAACACCTCCCAAATTGGCTCGAGCGATGCC
Organism: Sthenelais limicola; assembly: GCA_942159475.1. NCBI lineage: Eukaryota > Metazoa > Annelida > Polychaeta > Phyllodocida > Sigalionidae > Sthenelais > Sthenelais limicola. The sequence goes on along the minus strand of OW804098.1, from coordinate 129,790,327 downwards.
ATTAAGAGCTTCTGCGACGGTGGCCTCAGCTTCCATGTTTAAATAATAAACCTTGGTCCATTTAAAACTTTGTTGGAGAGTAAAACACGTCTTGAATCGAGGAATAACTGGTCGCTTCAATTCAAATCCAAGACCACGCTAGAAGATGGCGTCAGCCGGAAGTTGATCTTTCGGAGCGGCTGGACCAGTCACAGGGCTGTATCGACCCCACATGGGCTCCCTTGACCACCCTAGCAACCATAGTTTACACCAAATGCACTTGGAGAGAGCTCTGTGATTGGTTTATTTACGTGGCGATTCAAAAGGGAAGAATGCCATTGGCTAGAGGAGATTCGCGGCTTTCCGAGGATACCAAATGTGATGGGGTACCCTACGCTCAAATGTCCACGGCGTACAAGTGAATTTAGTGAAAAATAGCCTTCGGCTCCTTTGTTTAAACCCATCCAACCATGTTAGGAAAATGTTTACCGGCCTTTATGAAGCGTAAACTATTGATTTTGGTACAAAATATTTTCCAGTCTCAAAAAAAACATAATAAAGATTAATATTATGTGAAAAAAAGTTTTCGACCGAAAAAGTCCTATACCACCTTTGGAGCCCTATATCTCAAAATGAAAGTTGCCGACATGGGACTCTTTTTGATGAATCGACTGACAAATAGACATCAGATATATAATAAGAGGCTTTAAATTATCACTCCCTCCATCTGTCATTCGATTTTAAATAGGCTTTGAGTGCAGGTCAGGATTTTAATTTATTTATTTTTCCTAGTCGGTTACAATGTTTAGGGCCTTTAACATGAGGCGACCTATTAAATTTCTCTGATTGACATACCAGTTGAATGATATCAACACCTTGTGCAAGCCTTGTATCCCTGGGCATTAGCTAGATTTTTTCTGGAATTTCTTTACATTAAGCCTAGTAGTGATATTTTCTATACTGTGTAGTAGTTCTGCAATGCTCCACTTGGTGGCAGGCCATAAAGGCCTAGTTCATCTATTCTTACATAGAGGTGCCCTGCGCTTGGGTGTAATGTATAGTCAGACATTACCTCTATTTTACTATTTGTACCCTTATTGTATTACTTAACCCTATCTATAATATTCCTCTAAGAGTTCTCTATCACTATGTTCTCCATATATTATTCTGTACTCTGTGTATTGCCATTTACACTATACTTGATATGTACTCCTGTTGGAGCTACCGGTTGTATGTACGGGAGAATATTGACTACCTTGTCCGGAACTCCGGACTCTGGGCCGTTTTCACGGACTGGACGAATAAAGAGAGCTACAGGGAATTTTGCCTTGTTAAGTTGTTTATTCGGATCATAGAGCGAATCACTACAATTGGTGCCGTGACCAGTTCTTGACCAGTCCTGAAGACTAAGCGCGACGGATTTGGAATAAATCCGGATTTGGTTTTGACTTTTTGGTTCTCTTTCAGAGATGGCAGCAGCACCTGGAGCGGAAGGCGGACCCCCGCCGGACCCTGTACGGATGAGCAAGCAACTTGTGCAGCCAGGCAGACTGATTGCCACTGGGACTACATTGGCAGAGATGAAGTTCGATAGACAGTTCAGACAAATTATTTTGTCTGATGTTGGTTCTGAATCTGACGAGTACAGAACTGGCCGGGAGGACCGTGCAGCCTTCACGGATTACAGATCCCCTGAAAGCGACATGGAGTCAGACGAGGAAAGCTTGTTGAAAGCAACTCGCCTCCAGTTGTTGGGTTTGCAGAGAAATTTGGCTGCAGAGAAAAGGAAGAACTTAGAGTTTGTTGCACAAATGAAACAACTCGCGTTCCAGAACCGAGAGATCCATGAAACACTGGATGTGGTGACAGAAAGGGACTCTGTTTTTATTAGAAAATTGCAGGTGGAGAATGAAAAGTTGAAGTGTGAAATATCTCTGGTAGACGATCATTCTCGTCTCCAGAATGTTTCTGAAGATCAGTCAGCTTCAACTCAGACTGATTCTGCGTCGTCCCCTTTTTGGAATACACTGGCGGCAGATACACGTCGGAGGAGTATGGCTCCTCTGAATACAAGTAGGTCTGCTCCTGTGTGTTCAACGTTTGCGGATCCACAGGCCGGGTTAGAAACTAGGGAAGGTAGAATGGATTTCTTTGGATCTCCAGTTGGTTTGTCTGAGGATACGGCGAAGAGAGTAACATTTCGGGACCACAAAAGTTCTGGTATGTCTACTTCTTCCCCTGCTAATGGGTCGTTCAGTAAAGGAAAGGAAACACCCTCTCAGAAAAGCCCGCAGGCCATTTTTTCTGTGACATGTAGGAGTTTTAGTACTCAAACTCCGTTTGAATCTGATACAGTGCAGGTAACTGATTTGTCTGCTAGTATTGGCACTCAGACGGATAACACTCCTGAAGGGGTCAGATCCGAGTGATTCATCCTCTTCCTCGTCCTCTGACTCTGAATCTCCTGCCCCCAAGAAGAAAGGAAAGAAATCGAAAAAAATAAAGTCACGGAAAACCAAGGAGCGATCTCGGATCGCTAAAAAAGATCGATCCCTTGTCCAGGGATTAAGTTATGATGGAACGGACGACTCGGACTTTGGCGAGTTTGAATATACTCAGGGTCCGGGTAAGAGCAAATACACCATGCGTCCGCCCGTCATAAAGATGTGGGACCAAAAGGACCCTTGGCGTGTTTACCTGTCTGAGATGCGGGTAATGGCAGTTGCATGCAACTGGTCAGAGGAAGAGTTCCTGCTTCAGTTGCAGTGGGGATGCAAGCGGCAGTTGGCGGATATGGGTGATCTGCCTGCAGGTCTGACTCTGAAGGAATTCGTTGAACACATGGACGCGAATTTCGGCGAGGTTTCTCGTATAAAAAGACAAGCTGAATTTCGTGCTTGTCGCCAGACTCCCGGACAGACTGTCCGGCAGTTTGGTAACGAGGTAGCCCGCAGAGCCAGGTACGCTTTCGGTAAGAGGATGAATAGTACTATAGTCAGTCAATATGGCTCTTCATACTTACCTGAAGGGGTTGACTAGCTGTGAGCAGGCCAATTGGGCTCGTCTGAAGGAACCCGTAGACCTACAGGAGGCCATTCATTGGTCAGAGGTTTATGAGGGATGCCTGATGGACACCGAATCCAGTGTGGTCGTCCAAAAACTTGCTGCGCTGCCAGCTCCTGAACCAGTTCAGGAACGCGCTTTGGCTGTAAAGAAGAGAAGGTCCCGCCGCAAGTCCGGTGCTGCTATAGCCCAGGTGATTGAGCCCCTGGATGATGATGATGTTACCTCCTCTGGTTCGGAGACTTTGGACGTGACAACCGTCATCTGTCAGGCCTTACAGGCCTATAGGGATTTCAAGAAGAAGCCTGGTGATGGCAAGACTGGACAACCCTGGAAGAAAACATTTTCTGGGCAATTCTCCAGCCGGAGAAGGGACGGACCCAGGAGATGTTACTTCTGTGGGAAGGAAGGACATATCTCTCCTGATTGTCCTACCACAAAGATTTTGAAGGAGTTGGCCAAGTCTACTAAAGCTAAGGCTCCGGAAAACCCTTCACGGCCCTTATAGGAAGCGATATGGGGGCCGAAGGGACGCCGCTTCATAGTACTACAGCTCGGACGGATTTGGCTAGTAGTATAGGAACTGGGGGTGTTGCTCAGGCACTTGTTAGTAAGGGGTTAGCTTCGACACAAGGTCAGGCGCTCCCGGACGCAAGAGATCCTAGGTCGTTGCCGGAAAAGAACACCTGTCTAGGTGAGGATATCTCCCCGGATATCTCCCAGGATAGCCCGGATTCAGCTTCTCATGTGAGATGGGGACAGGACGGGTACGAAGCTGTTGAAGGTCAGATCGTTGTGGTTGGACAGAACCCCAACAGGTCGGCGCGGATACAGAAAGTTTCTGTACAGCAGCCAAAGACGCTGAGGATCACAGATAATTTGATTGTCCGTGAGAGATGGTATGCCCCAGTGGGGTTAGACAGTGAGAATGGAGATTTTCTGGTTGACCCTGGCGCTACTACTAGCCTGGTTACCAAGAGATTCTATGATTCTCTTTCTTCCAAACCACCTTTGGTTCCAGTCCAAATGATGTGTGCAATGGGGAATGGGCTGCCTATAACCACTCATGGGAGCGCGCTTTGTCCTTTGAAGATAGGGGATCGGACATACATGATTACATGTCTGGTTGTTTCCGGCCTGAAAGGTCCGGAAGATGGACTTATTGGGGCGGATTTTTATTACGTCCATAAATGTAATCTTGACTGGTCTGGATTGCTATTCCTTGAGAATCAAGCAGTATCTGTAATGTGTAAGCAATGGAAACACATGAAGAGAAGCTTGAGACAGTCCACTGTTCAGGCTGTTGAAGTGAGAGAGTTCGTGGACGGGGGAGAAGTCAGGTTGAAAGAACCTGTGGTCCTCCAACCCCGGTCCGTGACCCTTGCTAAGATAGACCTGGGTAGAGGCTCTGACACGTCAGATGGGCTGATGTTCGAGCCTGATCAGGGATTGTTAAAAGACTTTGCCTTGGGAAGCCTCAATACATACGTATCGGGTAACGTTAATTCGTCCGTGGTAGCTTTTTCCAATCCGTCCGGTTCCACCGTACGCCTGAATTGTGACATGATAGTAGTGAGAGTGAGTGTTGTGACTTTAGTGTCCGATGCTTCCCTACCGGAGGAAGAGGATAATGAAATGATTAAGACGGCTATTATCAATTCCATACAGGTAATGGACTCGCCTATTGTGGATGATGAGCTTTTGGCTCCTGATATAGTTGTCCCTCCTAGTCCCGAAGATCCGTTAGAAAAGTTGGTGAATGATGCTCATCTGTCTGAAAAAGAAGAAAAAGAGTTAGTTAGGAAACTGCTCTATGATTTCAAAGATTGTTTTTCCTTGCCCGGTACCAAAGTTGGTTGCACTCACTTGGTTCGCCATGTGATTGACACTGGGGATGCAATCCCTGTGAAGCAAGCCTATCGCAGGTTGCCAGTGGCTAGGCGGGAGGGAGCAGAGGCTGAGATCTGGAAAATGTATAAAGAAGGCAGAATAGAGCATAGCAGTAGTCCGTGGGGAGCTCCCATAGTTATGGTTGCTAAAAAAGACGGAACACAGAGGTTCTGTGTAGACTACCGCCAGCTAAATTCCGTGACTAGAAAGGATAGTTTTCCTCTTCCCCGAATTGATGAGTGTGTTGAGGCCTTGGGTGGTAACCAATGGTTTTGCACACTAGACTTGGAGTCTGGATATTGGCAGGTTGCAATGGATGAGGAAAGTAAGCACAAAACTGCTTTTCTATCCAGTGTGGGTCTGTTCCAGTTTAAAGTTATGGCTTTTGGACTGTGTAACGCCCCTGCCACTTTTCAACGCATGATGGACCGTATGTTGGACGGATTGCGTTGGAAATCCTGTTTGGTATACCTGGATGATGTGGTGGTCTTTGGAAAGACTGTCCAGGAATGTGCGGACAACCTGAAATTGGTACTGGAACGCATTAGGGAATATGGGCTTAAGCTCAAACCTAAAAAATGCGAGCTCTTCCGGAAAGAAGTAAAATATTTGGGTAGGATTGTTTCTGCTGCTGGAATCCGGGCGGATCCGGCTAAGATAGTTAAGGTGCAGGAATGGCCTATTCCAAAAACTGCTAAAGAAGTGAGACAATTCCTTGGTTTTGCTTCCTACTACAGGGAGTTTCAGCCAAACTTTGGTGGAATTGTAGCTCCTCTGCAACAAATTGTGACGGACGCGGGGAATGAGAAACGCTATAGCAAACCTATAGTGTGGTCCAAAAAGTGTGATGAAGCTTTTAAGTCGGCTAAGACTTTATTAACTTCAGCCCCAGTTCTTGGGTATCCTAGAAAGGAAGGTTATTTCATCTTGGATACTGATGCCAGTGGCTTTGCAATGGCCGGAGTTTTGTCACAGATGCAAGACGGCAAGGAAGTCGTATTGGGATACGCTAGTAATAGCCTCACCAAGCCACAGAAAAATTACTGTGCTACGAAGCGTGAGCTATTGGCAGTGCTGTCCTACTTGAAGAAGTTTAGACACTATCTCCTTGGCAATCGTAATTTTTACGTAAGAACTGATCATGCTTCCTTCAGATGGCTCCTGAATTTTAAAGATCCAACGGATATGCTTGCTAGGTGGTTAGCTACTATGCAAGAGTATGGCTTGGAGCAGAGTATGATACTTCACCCTGCAGGGAAGAAACATGCCAATGCGGACGGATTGTCGCGAATCCCTACCAGGAAATGCGCGAACCCCAGCTGTCTCGATTGTGGTGTCCATGATGCTGTGATTGCGGAGGCTGTGGCTGTTCTGGGTTCCTTGGAAGATGAAATCCGGGATGCTCAGCAGGAAGATCCCCTCGTGAAAAGAGTTATGGCTGTATTGGACGGATCCAGTCCGGTTCCCAGCAAAGAACAATTGTCTGGTGAGCCACAGGAATTCTGTACATCCGTAACAGAGAGAATTTGGAGATAGTCCAGGGTGTCTTATGTCTGCGGTGGCTGCGTAAGAACACTGGACACATGTATGTCAGGAAGATAATCCCTGCCTCTATGAGAAGGAATATTTTTCGTTGCTTGCATGGATCTCAGTTGCAAGGTCATTATGGCGATTTCAAGACTAGCTGGAAGGCAAAAATGAAATATTTTTGGCCTGGTATGCGCTATGACTTGAAAAGATGGCTAAAGGCTTGCCCTGAGTGCAGCATGAGAAAGTCTAGAGGCGGACGAGGTATTACACCTTTAAAGAAGGAGATCCATGGTGAACGATGGAGTAGGATAGCGTTGGATATTATAGGTCCATTTAAGACTACCCCTAGAGGTAACAACTACGTGATGGTAATTACGGACCATTTCTCGAAATGGGCGGAAGCATTTCCTATGCCAGACCACACGGCAGAAAGATGTGCTGAAGTTTTGTTTAGAGAATGGGTACTGAGATTCGGCTGTCCTGTTTCGTTGCAGACGGACGGAGCGCCGGAATTCAGGTCTCGGCTGTTGCGAAGTTTGTTGGACATGTTGGGGGTGGAAAAGCTAATCACTCTTCTGTACAGGCCTCAGTCAAATGGACAGGTAGAGAGATTTAATCGTGTTCTTGTCGAGCAGCTCTCTTGCCTGACGGACTACTCGGATTCAAATTGGGACTTGCTCGCACCGTGTATAGCACACGCTTACCGGGGTACGGTGCATGCCAGTACGTTGTGTACGCCCAATTCAGTAGTTTTTGGGACTGAACTTGTAACTCCAGTTGATTTAATTCACAGAGTTGCACCAGGAGGATTGGATTTCCCTTGTCGATTGTCATACGTGGAAAATCTAAGACAGTCGATGAGATCTGGACATCAGTTTGTCAGAGAAAATCTGGGAGTTGCTGCCGTGCACCAAAAGAAAGACTTTGACAGACGGGCTTGTCCAAGGCGCTTTGAGGAAGGGGCTATTGTGTATAGGTACTGTCCCCCTAAGGCTAACAAGAAATATGGTCCCAAGTGGGACGGGCCTTTCAAGGTGCGGAGATTCATAGGGGGTACTACCTATGAATTGGAAACAACTGAGGGAATCGTCAGATATCATGTAGATTATCTGAAACCCGCCTTTGACGAGGACGGACCTATACAGGCAATAAACTTGCATAGAGCTCCAGAGTTTCGTAAACTAGAGAAGGCTGGGCGAGAAATCCTGAAGTTTGAAGGTGGGAAAGTTTTAGCTGGTGCTGAATGTCCTAAGCTGAAGGAAAAAGAAAAGGTTACTATTGGGGTTAAACCCAGGGGTAGACCTAAGAAACAACAGACGTCTGGAGATGATCTTCCCCCTGCTCGCACTGAACAGTCCGTAGATAAAACTCCGGCTGTTGTCCGTGTGGACAGGAAGAAGACTAAGAAGAGGAAAAAAAAAGTAAAAGTTCCTCCAGCTGTCATTCCTTCTAAGAAGAAAGTTGGTAGACCCAGGAAAACTAAGGCGGATTTGGTTGTGAAAAATCAGCCAACCCCAGTAGTTTTGACGGATTCTGCTAATCCTGTGAAAAGAAAGAGGGGCAGGCCGAGGAAAAATTTGGACATTGTTCAAAATGTTCCTGTTTCTCCTTTGAAGAAGACGGACAGTTCCCCACCAGTGGTTGCAAGAGCTAAACGCACGCGGAAAGCTCCATCTAGATTGCAATATGGAACTTAGAATAAAGTACGGGTAGAACTTTCTTGATGGTTCTACAACAGTCAAAACACAACGAGAAGTCGGTGGCTGATATATCGGATAGTCATGCTGCCCTTTCACGACATTTGAGGAATTTTTTATTGAATTAATGAAGTGGCTGGGAAAGAACAAATCCGTCTGATTTGTCTGCTAGAAACTGCACTGAGAATGGCTTAGCTTGGGAGAACCCTTGAGTTCTAACTGAACTAAGACTCCCCGGGAAGCTTGAATCGACTCAGGAATTGGGTAGAAATTGCTATTGAATTGGCTAGGTGGATACTAGGTTTATTGGACAAACATTTCTGCATTTGTCTCTGCAGAAGATCAGAGCAGGCTGCATGTTTTAACATCGAATGTACGACCTGCAGTAGAGGGCTATAGTAGCTGTGTGATAGTAGTAGACTGAGCGGGAAAGGTGGCGCTGAGAGAGGTGGCGGTTTTTGGAACTACAGTTACCACGCTGGCCGTGGCGCTGTGGTGTAGCACCCTTTCCTCAATATACTTCCGTGACGCTACATCAACAAAGCTAGCCGGCACACCGAAGGCCTGTATTCCTAAAGGAAAGAAGTGAGTTGAATTGGGTTAAAACTTGCTTGTCATGAACTGAAGCCATATTAATGTGATAGCTGAAAGTTGTCTTGTACTGGACACGGTGTGTGTAAATATTGGGAAATTGTTGTTCACCTGGGATCGGAGATTTGATTTCGGTAAATTGAATTGAGGTGTCGGCCATGACACCGGTGCATAGACGCCATTGACTAGTGAAGGTGTAGGATCGTTGTCGCTGTCTACACCACTTATAGCAAATAGTATGTCTATTTGTAGACCTATACAGCTCTTTTAAAGAGTTCACTAACTTTTGTCTGTCTTACAAGGCAGGACATGTGATATTTCACCTGTGATATGGATTTTATTGTCCACTTCCTACTAGCCTATGTAATAGGATAGGCGGAAGAGTTGAATGTGTGAATGAATGAATGTAGGGATGTAAACACTGAAGTGGTGCGACTATTCCATCCATGCTGAGTGTTTTCTTCTTTTTCTTTCAGAAGTTAGAGAAGTTTTACAGCTAGAAGTCGTACTTGTTTTGCTGTCTGTATGTCGGATGTACGGACGGACGGGTCAGGTGATGAGTCCGTCACTATGACCGAAGCTGAGGAAGCGAAGTTACTGGAAGGTGCCTCTGACCTTATGTATCTGGACCCTGAGAACCGTCCTCCAGATGGTGGTGTTCCGGCTACTGAAACCAGGCCCCTGGGAGCGGAAATCCGTCCTCTGACGGAACGGAATGAAGGGTCAGGAATGGACACTTCAGTTGAGCAGAGCCCGGTCCGTCGTTCCACTAGGAAGACGCAGTCCCCTAGGAAAGTGACAAAGTCTGCTTACTCTGGTAAACGAGATGAGAAAAAAGAAGAACGACCGGACAAGAAGGCTAGTTCGGGGAAAAGTTCAGGTGTTCGGCACACTGCTAGCGGGCCCCTACATGTTTGTGCTGGAAAAAGCTCTAGTGGAGGAAAAAGCTCTAGTGGTGGAAAAGGCTCTGGTGGAGGGAAAGGCTCTACTGTTGCCAAAACTGGAAGTTCTGGTAGTTCGGCCAAGAAAATCAAGAAAAGACACTGACACAGGTCAGAATGGAGGAAGTCTCAGCTATCCAAGCGCGGAACTATGGATCAGTTTCGCCGCGAGTTGGACGATGCTACAGAGTTAGTCCCCCTGGATCCAAAGTCTGATCAACCTGGGTCTGGGGTGATTACTTGTGCTGAGTCTGATGATGAAAGCTTAGAGACGGACGATGACCAGATGTCTCGTTATGAGACAACGATTTGGCCTGAGCTCACTATGAAGGATGCGATGGATCCGGGGACGCACCAAAAGATTGTGCAAGCTCATCGGTTGTGGCAACCCGGCCATCGCTGTCCATTCCTCGTCTGTAGATATCTGCCACTGAACCGTGAAGGGGTTCGAGTGTATGCTACTAGAGAGCGGCTATTCCGTCACTTTTGTGAGGAGCATGCCCCGTTCTGTCAGGTGTGGATCTGCCCCTTCGGCAGCTGCCTTCAGGTGCTAGACCGCCGTGTGGAGCTGATCCAACATCTGATGAACGGGGAGCTGATGCAACATCACTTGCCCAGGACGGAAGCCGCTCAAAGAGCTAGACAAGTACTGCCGTCAATAAGACCAAATAACATTTTCACGCGCACTACTTATATGGCGGGGCAACACCTCCGGGTGATGAGAAGGACGGGTAGATCAACTTCTTCTGATGGGAGGTCCAGCAGGTCCTCATCTTCCCGTGCTGCTAGTGCGGCGGGCAGTGACAAGTCCGTGGCAAGGGATGCTACGAATGAGACCTCTTCCGGCACCCTGGAAGAGAGGAAAAGATCCCGTGATCCCTTGGGAGACAAAGGAAAGGAGGCTGAAACAGTGGTGACAGAAGCCATGGAGCAGGTCTGTTCTGCCACTGAGACCGCTAGGAACGAGCTTCAGTCTCTGCTGAAGGAGATTACTGAACCTTTTCAGGCTCTTGGAGAGGTTAAAGCTTCTGTAGAGGACTTGGGGGACCTTAAGGAACTTTCCAGGAATCAAACTGTGGTTGTAGAAGGACTACGGAAATCGCTGGCCAAGAGTGACGCCAGGGTTAGGGAGCTGGAAGAAGAAAATTTCAGGTTGCTTTCCATGCTTGAAAACGACTCGCGTACCTCTTCTCCTTCTGATGAGTGTAAGAAGTCCACTGAATCCGTCCCTAATCCGGTAACTGCTTCAGTCCCAGCCGTGGTTCCATCAGTTGTGCCTGCTACCTTGCCTTCTACTGCGGCTTTGCCTCTGGATCTGTCTCAGCTACCCCAACTATTAATGCTGAGCAATATTCTACGCTCCCTGCAGGCTGCTCCCTTACAGACAGTTCCACCAGTTCCACCACCACGTACTCCTGCACGAGATGGCCAGCACCCTGGTTTATATGAACTTCCGCCATGGCTGTTTAGCCCTACTTCACTGACTCAGGGCGCTCCGGGCAGCATGGACGGACAGTCCGTGGGCACTCTCATTACCAATGAACAAGCGGCCAACGGAAACCAAGCCGACCAAACCAATCAGAACACGGATGTTGTGATCACAATGGATGAAACCTAAACATTCGAACTTTCTCTGGTTCTGTTACAAAACCGTGAGTGACTTAACATTTAAATTTGTGTTCTTTTTCTTGTTCTACTGGAGATGCCCTTGTACTGCTGTTGCTGCGGAAGATTTTGTCTGTTTGATATTGCGTTGGATTTGTTGGAATTGTACACGAGTTGCTGCTTCGGGACTCATGCAGCTCCTGTATGTCTTAGAAGTTTGTTATTTTTATTTGTCCACGATTGGAAATTTATTAAAATACTTCTCTTGTTTTGTATGTAGCAAGGACACTTTATGCTCCTTTGTGTACCTTTTTATTCCTTATATTTGTTGACTTATGTCACTGTGAGGTTATGGATAATTTTTACTTTAGAGATGTTGCGACCTGTTTCTGTTAAATATGTAGTTAGGACACTATATGCTCCTTCATGTTCACCAGTAAACCTACATTTATTTCTTACTCAGGTTCGCGCTGATAATTCTCTTATTTTATTTTCCATTTAACCTTTGATTGTTGTCTTATGACTTATTTTACGATTTTTCAAAGGGGATTTTTCAAAATCTAAAATAAAGGGGGGGGGGGGGTATTGTAGTAGTTCTGCAATGCTCCACTTGGTGGCAGGCCATAAAGGCCTAGTTCATCTATTCTTACATAGAGGTGCCCTGCGCTTGGGTGTAATGTATAGTCAGACATTACCTCTATTTTACTATTTGTACCCTTATTGTATTACTTAACCCTATCTATAATATTCCTCTAAGAGTTCTCTATCACTATGTTCTCCATATATTATTCTGTACTCTGTGTATTGCCATTTACACTATACTTGATATGTACTCCTGTTGGAGCTACCGGTTGTATGTACGGGAGAATATTGACTACCTTGTCCGGAACTCCGGACTCTGGGCCGTTTTCACGGACTGGACGAATAAAGAGAGCTACAGGGAATTGTGCCTTGTTAAGTTGTTTATTCGGATCATAGAGCGAATCACTACACTGTATCTATCTTTAGATCTTGCCTCATTTCTTTGGTAGACATTCCATTATCATTATTATAATACACCAGTCTAATTGCCCGATTCAACACGCTCTGCAGCTTATTTATATGGACTGAGTTGGTAAGGGTATACAGAATGTTTCCATATTCGGCAAGGGAAAGTACATGAGCCTTTACAACAGTTGTAGCGATTTCCTTATTCAAGCTGCCCCTGAGTTTTCTGAAACTATTTATTTTCTGTTGTATTGAATTTTTATTTTTTATAAAATGTTGATTAAAGTTGAGGGCAGCATCAATGGTGAAACCCAAGTAACAAATTGTTTTGGCTCGTTCAATAACATGTCCTTCCATGAAAACATTACCCAAGGTGGCAAAGTTGATTTTTTTTAACATGAATTTCGATCCCAGAAGTTGCACTTGACATTTCTGCGAATTAATTTTCAATTCATTTGCTCGCATCCATAGTGAGACTTTGTTTGCAGCGAGTTGGCTTGCTCTTATACAATCATTTGGATCGTTCCCAGTGACCATTATAGCCGTATCATCAGCATAAACTGATATATTAAGTTCGAGTACATTTCTCTGGTAATTTACTCTTTCTAAACAAGATGGTAGGTCATTTATATAAATTAAAAAAATTAACGGTCCTAGGAGGCTGCCTTGGGGTACCCCATTCTCTATTAAACATGGATCAGAAATAATATTATTCAACTTTGTTTTCTGATATCTGTCATGCAAATAATTCTCTATCAATTTAATAATAGAAGGATTTACTTTATACCTCTCGAGCTTCAATTTAAGAATGTTGTGATCAATGCAATTAAATGCTTTAGCCACCTCATAGTATGTTGCTGTTGTTATTTTTCTTTCCTCAATACCTTTAAGGATGGGCTCTAGGAACTCATAAACGCTACGATTTGTAGAGTGGTTCTTTCTTAAACCCCCTTGCTATACTATACCAGATAGTAGTAGGTTCCATATCAGCATTTGGAATAATAACATTTTCTGCAGATAGAGTATTGCAGTAGGTCTTAAAATTTAACAGGTCCAATCGCTTATAGTCACGAGATAGTACGACTTGTTTGTTTACAGTACCTTTACCTTTCTTTATATTTATAAAGGTAGCATAATGGTCAGATATATTTATATCTAATGTGCCCAATCTATTAACATGAGGGTAATTCGTAGCCATAATATCAAGAAAGCTATTCTTATTTATTATTTGGCGCGTTCCTCCTGTAATAAATTGCTTTAGGGCAAGTTCACCTAATATGTGATGTGTTTTAGGAAAATTAAGTCGCACAATTGATATTTTCAAAGTGTTTTTTTCACAAGATCACATTATTGCAATGTTCTAATTTTTAGGGAGTTTATTTCACATGGATATATCAATCGAGGTATCAAATATCAGGACAATCTATGTACTATATCCTTTCGTTTTAAAGATCCTTATATGGACTATATTTAGTTACTTTGCTGTTTATTGACCCCCCAAAATAATGGAAACTTTTTTTTCAAAAACGAAAATATCAAACTTAAAATTTAGAAATACTTATTAGATTATTTGACTGTTTACTATCATTGGAATCGGCTTGATCTTATTGTTTCAAATATAATGGTAACTCAAAATCTATTTTTCGCGACTTATGACTCATTTTCCTGAAACACATGACATATATGCTTCACCTCAAGTACTGAGAAACATGAGCATTCATATATATATATAAGTGTTTTTATTTCCAATTCATCATACATATCATAGAAAAAGGTCATGTCTCAGTCAATGAAACCATTGATTTTCTTAGAGTGCCCGTATGCTTCGACATTATTATTACAACTCTTCTCTTACTAGAATGTGCATAGTCAGGTCTTTTCAACATATTTGATCTTTCTGGAATTACACTATATTATGAATCATGGTATATTCATACCAACTCTTAATAACTATGTACAATCATTTCTCAATAAAACAAATTCAAAAGTAGTTTGCTTTTGTTTTTAGCAACTTAAAAGTTCCTTATATATAACAAGGTAAACTACACTCCTTGATGACATTATATAGCAGATTAATCCCACTTTTCAACAGTACATGCATACAAGACTTACAGGCTTGAAAAGATGAATCTATTATTGAGGTTTTAATATAAAAAACTCAATAATGAACAAATATATATATGGTTTAATCATTAACTGACATTTGTCAGAACTATATTTTTACTTTAATCATTTTGAACCATATAATCATTTTTCAGATACAATCTGAAATTGACCAAGTCTTCTACCTGGTGGCCCTCAAAAAATTTATTATTTTCTGAGTTCCATAAGAAAGATGCTTTATACAAGAATGATCTTTTTATCCTCTCCGAATGTGGAGTTATTATCTTAAGCATTTTCTTTTTGTTACCTTTATTCGACCTTAGATCCCTTTTATTCGAATCAATGTTATCGGTTATTAAAGATTTTTTAAAAGCTATCTCCAATATGTGAGCCTCTCTTCTTTTATCCAGAGGAGGAATACCCAGTTCCTTTGACAATTCTACTACATTTGTTCTTTTATCCAAGAACTTTGCCCTTCTTATAATATTATTTTGCAATACTTGTAACTTATTTAACAATGCCTTATTATTAGTCCCATTATATATTGTGTCCCCAAAATCCATGTGGGGAATAACCATTACCTTATACAAGTTCAAAAACATTTTCTCTGTGAAAACATGTCTTGATTTTGAGAGTAGTCTACTCTGATTTTGAATAACATTTATTTTCTTTTTCAAATGAGATTGAAAAGTAAGTTTAGAATCAATTAACAGTCCTAAGTAAGTATATTCATCCGTATGTCCTATTTCATGTTCTCCAAATTGATAATTGTTTAAATCCTTATCTTTAGATGATCTACCGGAATTAATTTTCATCAATTTACATTTCTCAATGTTAAGAGAAATTTTATTAATTTTACACCACGAATGTATGTTCTGAAGATCAGATTGTAATTCTTCTCCAAGAGTAATATATGACTGATTAACATTGTACAGAACCGTATCATCAGCGAATAACTGAATTTTGGATTTAATAGCACATTTATAAATATCATTAACATATATACTGAACATTAAAGGACCAAGGGAAGTTCCTTGTGGAACACCACAATTTACCCCTTTCTCATTTGATAAAACATTATTCACTAAGACTTTTTGTTTCCTTAAAGAAAGATAATTCTCAAACCATTTTAAAGAGTCATTTTTTATACCATATTTTTCTAGTTTTTGTAAAAGAATATCATGATTAACCGTATCAAACGCCTTTTTAAAATCTAAAAAGGCCATTTCGATATAATCGTTGTTATTAATTGCATTGTAAATATCATTAAACATATTATGGTGTGCATCAGATATGGAAATTCCTGAGCGAAAACCAAATTGTTTATCATACAGTAAATGATTCTCTTCAAAGTATTCGTAAAGTTGTAAATGGATACATTTTTCCAATATTTTTGCAGGCAGTACAATCACAGATATAGGCCTGTAATTCGACGCTGAATCTTTTGGGCCAGATTTATAAAGAGGCGTAATAGTAGCCTCCTTAAAAAATTCTGGAATTATACCACTTTCTATTGACTTATTAAACAAATATGCTAACTGCGTGGAAAGTGTCATTAAACATATTTTAAGAATTGATGTAGGCATATAAGGTATTCCAGATGATTTTGAATCACTGGATTTCCTAAGAAAATGAACTATTGTAGATGGGCATATTTTTGTAAATTTAAATTCAACATCACTTGGTATATTTATAGCTTTATCAACATCATATTTACATTTTTCATCATAATCAGGCTCCTCTATTTTAGAGGCTAAAACATCACCCACCGAGGCAAAGAAATCATTGAGCAGATTTGGACTATTATCTGTATCTATGTTACAATGATCTCCTCCTTTTTCCCCAACTTCCTTTATTCTAATGACACTATTAGATTTGGATTTCGATGGGTTTATAAGAGGTTGAATAATTTCCCATAACTTTTTAGGGTCCCTATAATTCTCTTTTATTTGAGTTTTAGTAAATTCGTTTTTAGCTTTTATTAGTGTAGAATTCATTTTATTTCTCATTTTCTTAGCTTCGTCCCAATCCTCACTCCTACCTGATTTCTTTGCCTTTACAAATGCTTTATCCCTGCTTTTCGATAAGTTTATAATATCTTTGGTATACCATAGGGGTTTAGACTTAACACCTCTAAATTCCTTTATAGGACACATCCTATCAAGAAATTTATTTATTCTACTATATATCATATTCCACGCCTCATTTACATCTGTCTCCGCCTTATATAGATCGTCCCACTTCTCATTTCTCAAAATTTCCTGTAGTATTTTCATATCCAGGTTTTTTGTGTTTCTCGCTTTAAATGAGACTTTTTCATATATATTTTTACCCTTCTTTTTAATCACAAATGCCGGAATGTGATCACTAGAGTTGTCGTTAATAGTTCCACAACTCATAATATAATCACTATTCGAGTAAATATGATCTAATGTAGAAGAAGATTTTTTGGACGATCTAGTATCCCCATTTATATATTGTGTCATATTCAATCCTGAGAAAATATTAAAAAATGCAGTGGTCTTGGATGATCCTATTTCTACCGATTTTTTATAATCAATATTAAAATCGCCTATAACATATATTTCTTCTTTTCTTCTTATTTCTGAGACAATATGCCTCAAGTACTTATTGGCTTCTTCCAGATCCCCCCCTGGCGGTCTGTAGACATTAACCACAGATAATCTTTTAATAAATCCCCTTTTACATGATATAACTTGGGCCTCTATATCCCTATTAGATATATTAAGTTTTTCGTATGATTTCACATCAATATCCCAATTGTTGTTAATGTAAAGCATTAAACCTCCACCTTTTTTCCCTGATTTCCGATCCCCTCTCACTATTTCATAACCTTTAAGAGCTACTTGTTGATCAGGAATATTTTCACTTAGCCAGGTTTCCTGTAATCCCAATATATCTACCTTAGATTGGGATAGAAAACTATGTACATTAATAACCTTATTTAGAACACTTCTGACGTTCCATGTAACAACCTTTACCCCTTTAGACTTTCTTAAGTCTTCAATCTCGATTAAACCTTTGTTAATCGTATTATTTACTTTATAATTACAACCCATTAAAAATTGTAATTTTAAGTATTTTCTTCCTCCATTTAGAGGATCTCCACCTTCTAACTACTAGGCGGTTCCAGTCAGAAACATCAATATATAATATATCATTGATCAAAAACATTAACAGTACAATTAATACAAACAACATCTCTTTTGGATGTAAAATGGACTCCATTATCATCATCTAGGAGTGTATATTTATATACAAGAACAATCTCTCAATTCACTATATCTACTATATATAAATTGAAAAATGTTTCCCCTACTATCATCATTAATCATTCTTTCAATCTATATTCTTCACTTATGTTAATTGGACGAAGGAAGGAAATCACCATTCAGTTTCAAATTACTGTATCTCACCCTGATCTAACTATATAACCAACACATTGATATTAATATGAAGTATATCAATAAAATGTTTTCAATGTTTGTTTGTTTCAATGTAGTAATTCACCTGTCAATTCATGTAGCATAATTCTGAGCAATAATAATAAGCGACGACTAAAATGGAAAACTGCCCTGAATAAAATTTGGTTACAACTTGGTTCCCTCATGGGGATCAGCAATGTGCTAACTGTGTTGAACAACAACTGATCAACAAGACATAGACAGAAAATAAAAGAAGAGGGTGCGGAGGATGCTCGGCATGCTCTAATACGCCTCCTTAGTGGCTCAAACTTTGGCATATGATATATGGGACTTATATCTATCTACACATGTAATTAGGGACAGTTTTATAGTAAATTGCCAAAGATACATACAAAATTCATTTGTCAAAATCCGCAAAGTCAATGTAAATCCATCACCATCCGCCATTTTGAGACTGCACGGCAGTGAATACAGGCTTTGATCTAACAGGCTATAATTCAACGTCTCGCTGACTCCATCATCAGAAATCAATTAGATAGCATGGTTTTAAAAATACAGAATCCTACGGAATAAATACACAATTTAAATACCTTTTTATAATAGCACGGTACATGGTTATTGTGGAGTTTTAGTATTTAACGTATGAAATCGCTTTCCCTATGACCCAACGGCCTTGACAATTCATTTGACCTCGTGGGGATTTGTTTACTAACTTCCACATGTGCAGGCCCCTCATAGGCAATACCTAGTTCAGAACATGACAGACTTTACCACATTGATGTTAAATCGCAATAGGCTCATAAATGAGAAATTCTCAATTAATCAGTATGAAGTAACGTACAATTTCAAAAAAAACAATCAAGTTGAATAATCCAAAATGAAGACATTTAGTGAGGTAAGTAGACTTCTGCCCGCCATTAGTCCTACAGTTTTGGGAGAGAGAGCATGTTACTTTTACTTGCTGCCTTTGCTATATACAGGTACGCATGTATAATTAAAACCTATTTGGATAGTATACTCCCCCTTCATATATCTTGGGTAGTATCCCCCCTACTATTCTAGATATGCAAGCCCGCACATGCGTGCTTGGACATGTGGGTCACGCCCACACACACATAGAGAATAAACAGTTAGCATCAAGAAGCCGCCGTGTCCCCTTGCTTTTTCCCTTACATTACATACAATAATATAACATACTGGTGGAGAACTAAACGGTCCAAATGATACCTAAAAGGAGCGGAAGAATTTCCAATCCAGCTTATAAAGGGACTACAGATTACAGGAAAGTCTTAGGACACAGGGAGAAAAGCATTTTCAAAAGCAAAGATCGCGAGCTGGTAAAAGCATCCAGGCTTTCACCGCAGGACAAAGCTAAGCCGCAACAGAAAGTCGCGGAAGAGAAGCATATAGAAATACCAGAAGCAGAATCACCCGTTTTTGCTAAGAAGGTAGCTGAACAAAAGAAGGAATTACAGGCCTTTCTGAGCGCTGGAGGAATAAAACCTACGGTAATCCCAAGTTATTCACAGGACGATAGTTTCATAAACTATAGATCGCCTGTGGAAGATACAGGCAGTAGCTCCTCTACCATCTCTACGCTAGCAGAAACAACTGAGAGGTTTAGACTACACGACTTCCAGGCCTTGACGGATATGCGAAAAGAGGAAGAAACTAGACAGCAGGAGCACAAGGCCTTACAAGCAAAAGAAAAGGCAAGGTGGGAAGCAATCAGAGCAGAGGACGAGAAAAGGCAGGAATACGCCGAAGCTGTACAAAGGGATAAACAGAGGGCTGTGTAAATGTTCATTTAGAGTGTTCGTCGATCTGTATAATACCTAGTGTAATTATACTTTTCTTTAGTCCTCATAGTAATAGTACTATGCACAGTTCGTAGTGTCCATAATGTTTGTAGTGTCCATATTGTTGTTTGTGAAACACTTTATACGAATCAGTCTTTTAAGAAGGTCAGATTAGCTATATATTATGATATTATCATATATCAAATATTATCGTATTAGAAAAAAATATGATTCCAAGAATCATTAATAATTATTCAGCACATGTTTTATAAACAAGGTTATATTGTTGATACCGACTTATACTGGTCAATATCTTACATTTAACCTATGCAAGTCCAAATAACAGTACGATAATACAGTGCATTTTACAAAAGACAATCAATCAATCAATCAATTTGCGTAATGACCAAAATCCCCCCTCCCCCCTCCCCCCTATCATTGTATCGATCTTCAGCAAAGGAATACAGTCCTTTCTTTATCCCCTACCTTCCCGCACAACCCTCATAGCCACGTAGATATTGACTCTTGTTGCCTAACAATCACCATGTAAAGGAAAACAATATCAGGATTTTACAGACTTAGGTATTGATCAAACTCACTAATATAGGTATTGCGTAAGTAACTCTTAAATTCTTTTCTTGTATTGATAAGTTGTACCTTATCTGGAAGCTGGTTCCACAATGTCGGTATAACAAAGACATATGATTTTTTGAATAACTCATTCTTTGGATGAGGTACTATTAGTTTTTTACCACCTGTCAAACTCCGCAGGCCAACTTTCCTAACATCAATATTTTCTACATTTCTCGAACAAATAAACGCCCTCTCTAATATATGTGATTCACGCCTCGTCTTTAAGGAGGGGAGTTTTAACTTGACATGGATATCTTTTGAACTAGTAAACTTTGGCAATTTGAGTATAATTTTTAACGCCGAATTCTGGAGAGACTGAAGTTTCTGTAATAGGTTTTGCGTAGTAGATACATAGAAAATGTCCCCATAGTCCACAATTGGCAGAATCATCGTTTTATACAGTAGTAATAGTGTACTCTGGTTACAAATTCTGTACAACTTAGATAATGCTTTTACTCTAGTTCGAACAATGCCCAATTTTTTTATCATAAACTTCTTGAAATTGAGTTGAAAAGGTGGGAGAGCTAAAGGGTAAATACTTCTCTAAAATGGACTGCCATTCGGGTTTTTTATCAAATTCCCATTAGAAAAGGGGACGAGAAACTCACCGGTTTTTCCACACCTTATGGTAACTATGTCTATAAAGTGATGCCCATGGGCTTAAAGACTTGTCCAAGGGCATTCCACAGGGTGGTAGATACTCTGCTATCGGACTTGAAGTCGGCTGTATTTTACATCGACAACATCCTGATCGCAAATGGCAATTGGGAGGACCACGTCAGAGACCTGGAAAGATTGTTTAAAATTTTCAGGAAAGCAAACATAACATTCAAGGAGGAAAAATGTTTATTTCGGGTAACACAGGTCCCATTCTTGGGTTTTATGGTTAATGAGGAAGGGATCTTGCCAGATCCCGAGATGGTTGAGCCTATACGGACACATCCAAGACCAAAAAAGTTAAAGGATGTTAGGGCTTTTAATGGGTTGGCGAACTATTTCAGATCTTTCATTTTAAATTTTAGTGACATCATGAGACCACTATATGCTTTAACAAAAGCGAGAAACAAATTTGTGTGGACCAAGGAATGCGAGGATTTGTTCCAATGTATAAAAGACTTAATCTATAAGAAAGTAACCCTACGGTATTCAGATTACTCTAAAGAGATGGTCATCAGTTCAGATGCCAGCGATTTTGCAATCGGGGCAGTAATCACTCAGTTACATAAAGGTAATGTATTAAGGCCAATAGCTTTTGCAGGCAGATCACTAAATTCGGCCGAACAAAAATATTCAACTACAGACCGTGAATTATTGTCTACGAAATTTGGAGTGGAAAAAATTGGTCACTACGTGCAAGGAACGAAATTCAAAATCCTAACGGACCACGCAGCTTTACTAGCTCTAAAACCGAAACAAAACCTACAGGGTAGAATGGCCAGGTATTTAGAATACTTTAACCAATTTGATTATGACATTGAACACGTGAAAGGAAAATTAAATTCAGTAGCTGATTGTCTTAGCAGAAGAGATTACAAACAGCCTAAGATTGTTCCAGAACATGTGGAAAAGGCGGGTAAAGGTGTTTCTTTTCACCCAATCGATGCAGTCAAACCTTTTGAGGAGTCAGACTCCCTGGAGAACTATCCAAAGTACAAACATCACTCGATCCTAAAGTCAGGGCCACCGAAAGAGAAAGTGATCCTCCACAAACCTGAGGAGGAAATCCTGTCAGCATCGTGTGAGCCAGTCCAAACTCGAGCTGCAAGTAAAGCAGAAACACTAAATAATTCAGTAGAGGGAAGGGGGCTCGCTGTATATCGGGGAGGCTGGCTTAAATAGTTGATGTAATTGATGAAAGACCATAATAAACTTGATTTCTTGGATCTCAAGCTTTCGGGCGACTTGCCCTTCTTCAGGAGTTGGTGATGACATTTAAAGTACAAGTAAGGGCTTAGGTGTAAAAAGATGTAGTTACAGTAAGCTTTATAAGTACTGTTCGCAGTGAATAAGTCGAGTTTGCATGTAGCTGATCGGGGTAAAAAATTGTTTTAACATATATAATCTGGCTAGAAGTTCATTGGATTAGTATGTGAGAATTGAATTTAACTTTGTATTGATTTTTTTCAGTTTTCTTGTAGCTGTTTTTAGCTGTTAATCATTATTTAGGATCATACAGAATTCCTTTACGGATTAGGATAGGCTTAATTTCTGAGCCAATTGCTGGATCGATTGAGTCAATTGCACTGTATAAGATTGACAATGTTCTTGCTTGCTTTAGCGAAGTCTTGTCTGGGGAAGTCATCGTATAGGCCTCAACTGTTTGGGGTTTGGGGTCTTGTTTTAACAGTTCCTGTAGTTTGTTATCAAGTGTTGTTTCTCCGGAATCGCTGCTAGAGACAGATAGGTCATTGGAAGATGTACTGATATTCTCGGAGAGGGAACGTTCATCAAGGAGAGGTGTACTACTCCGAGCGGGGGTGGGCGTGGTTGTCACTGTGTTTGGATTTGTAGGGGCTGGTAAGGAGTCTGACGAATCATCAGATAGGTTCACTGGGCCTAAAGGCCAATTCATAATGTTGGTAAAGTCTAACCTGTTGGAGTCGTTGCTGTTTACTAATTTCACCTTCTTTGGTGCCGTGGAGACAAATGGTTGGACTGGTGTTACTGGTTGTACTGACTTGTATTGTTAGCTGGTCGTTTTAGTGAGACTGGTGGTCATATGGGGCTCTCAGCTCTAGGTGGGCGTGGCTGAGGATTTGGTGGCTTGTGCTGTGTGCGGGGAGCTTTCATCGTTGGATCCTGCGTTGGTGATGCGGCATGAGATGTTGATGCGATCGGTGTGTGTTTCTGCGTTGTAATACGATCTTGGGGTCGTACAATGGGGAAGCTTGGTGGGTGTATCATTTTGCTGCCTTGAGGTTTATTCTGGGGCTTCGGTGGTAGTTGTCCTGTAACATATGGAGAGTTGTTTCCCGCTATAATTCTTCAAATTCAAATTCAATTATTCTTCAAATAATTCAGCAAAAATCCCAAAATCGAGAGATAAAGAATTTTATGGTGAAGGTAATCCAATCGAAAACCCAGTGAATAACAATGAGATTATCAAACTCAAAGCAGAAGAAGAGTTCTGCTCGGAAATGAACGAGTTTATTCGCCATAATAAATTACCAACAGACGATAAAAGATCTAGAGAAATTCTCCTGACTAACGATAAATTCTTCATTGAAGGAGACATTTTATACAGGGTTCCAACAAGAGTTAGAGGAGACCCCCAACTAGTTCAGACAGTCGTTCCAGGTAGCTATGTGAAAACATTACTAAAATTATTACATAGCAGACCTTTGGGAGGACATGTGGGATCAACTAAATTATTGAAGTTGATACAACCAAAATACTACTGGAAAAGAATGTCCAGGGACATAGTGGATTTCCTGGGAGCTTGTGATATTTGTTTGCAAGCTAAGAAGATGAAACACCCCGTAAACCCTCCTCTAACAATTAGGGACAGAGCCCCATACCCATTATCACATCTTGTAATAGACAGCAGGGGACCAATGACTCAATCATCAACAGGTTTTTGATATATACAAGTATGTGTGGAATTTTTTTCCAGGTTCGTTTTTGCTTGGCCAACTAGAGCAATAGACTCAGGACACCTTACACACAAATTCTATGAAAAGGTAATATGTCAGGTGGGGGTCCCACAAGTTCTCCATTTGGATAACGTTTGGCGAGTTCTGTAAGTCAAGTTTGCCGAGTTCTGTAAGTCAATGGGAATAAAGCAGGTATTAGGGGCAACCTGGCATCCCAGCTGTCAGGGATTAGTAGAAAAAAACTTTCATTGCAGCCAATCAGAAAAATTGGGACAGATACCTACAAAGTGTAATTTTTGCCTTGAACACAACAGATTCATAAAGTTTGGGGTAGAGTCCATTTATTTTGGCAAGAGGAAGATCAGTAAAAACACCCCCAGATGCCGCCCTGGCAGGCCAAGACATGAACGATACGGTATTAAATACCCTGGCAAAAATAGTTAAAATTCAAAAAGAACTAGCGTTTACCGCTTCAAAGAACTTAGAGAAATCTCAGGTTGTAGGATTTAAATAAATTCCAAGGCATTGGTGGCTCCCCCTACCAACTCTGCCAGGTAGTAGCAATACCCACAACCCACCTCTTCCTTCTTCTCCTACCTTTCAAACCTACCAAACAAATTCTATTTGGTTTTTCTTCCCACCCACCCCTCCCAACACCTTTCTTCCTCGCTCTACCTCGGCAGATCACAATTCTATTTCAACTCACAACCTCAACTTTCAATTCATGTATACATACAATAATTCCCCTATCATTATATAAAATTCCCGCCATATTTATTTATATTTATAAAACTTCATAAATTATATAATCACATTTATATATAATTTATTCAATTTCATTCAAAATACAAATCAAATTTTATACCTAAAAAATTTTAACAACAATAAATAATGTTGTCGCCCAATGTCGCCTCTGTTACATTTTTTACTCAAATTATTTTAATAATATCTAATAGGAAGAGCACAAATGAAAAGATGAAGGATCGATATGATTCAAAATCTAGAAAGGTCGAGCAAGAAGCAGGTAGAATTGTGTATGTAAAAATACATTGATTGCTAAATAATATGACTAGTAACAAATTACAAATTGCTTTTTGCGGCCCTATGTTGATTACCGAAAGGTTTAGCTCAACTACAGTAAAACTGAGGGATTTAAAGAACATTAGAATCGATTTGATGAGATTCTGGGAGGTGTTTTTTCTCTATAGAACCCCGCCTAGGACTTCCGTCTCCAGGGATCACCTATAGTTCCCTGTCACTTCCGTCGGCCAGCCAAGCGGTGACCGTATTCGAATGTTGATATAAAAAAAATGGGACCTTGTATAATTACAAAATCTTTAGGACATCTTAATCAATATGATTTCTTATGATATCTGAAATCTTGTTGTCTTCCCATGATTTCTTCATAGAGAAATGTTAGTAGGAACGTCGCAAGGATGGAAAAAAAAAAGCTACCCAGGCAAGACTCGAACTCCCAACTCTTGGCACTGAAGGCGAACGCTCTGCCACTGAGCTATGCATGTAACTCTCTTTTAAAAGCAATAATTGCCTTGGTTTTGTCTGCTCGAGCTGTAGAATATTATAACCTTGGCACGATATGAGATTATTAGGTATACTACTATTTAACCACGACTCGGTGAATAGGACCACGTCAATTTTGTTTTCCATTAATTCTGTGCGAATGGTATCTATTTTGGGTAACAACGAACAAATGTTATACTGCACTATCTTAATTCTTCGTATCCTTTTTACATCAGACCAGGCTTTGAGAGGATTACTTTTGTCAATTACACACATTATTCTTCATCGTTCGGCAGATTGAGCTATTATTCAGAAAGAAACAGTTTCTTGATGTTGAGGTAAGTGTCGCCTCCAAATCAAATATATCAATTGCGGGTGGTGGGATAAAGGGTCGCATGACGGCACCTTCAATCCCAACCCAAATCTCTACATAATATATAACACAGTGTACATACGAAAATGTCCAGGTTTGGAGACTTGTATTAGTATTCCATTCATGTGTGGAGATGAGAGTGCCGGTTATTTGGTTCTTAGGTATATGTCCAATACGTATGAGTAGAATTGAGATGGCCAAATGACTGAAGGAGGGTCGCATGACGGCACCTCTTCGGATCAGATGGTTTCTCCCAATATACAATACATATAGGGGGACGTGATACACAATTGGCAGGTTGCTTTGATAGGTTGACTTGTATTAGTGAAGGACGAAATGTGGACTGCAAAGTAGGCTTGGGGTGTGGATTTCAACAGCTGTTTCATATTTAAAAAACAATAGGAGCCAGTCGCATGACGGCATAGCTCAATTGAGTTGATTGAAGCTGTCATAATGATAGTTTTCCATCTGTTTGGCCCAGCTAGCCAATACGGTCGAGTCCAGATGGATTCCATCTGTCAGACGATTCAAATTATGGCGGTGTTTATCCCCTTGCCTAGGGTGAACCTTATTTAGCAAGTGAACATGCCGGATTCCTCTGGTTCGATCCATCTGAATAATATATTTGTTGATTCTCACGATTGCACGATTTATTATAGGCTGGTGTCTAGAAGGAGTATGCTTGCAGTTTGACCTAGCCAAATCAATCCCAATAAGGCCACCAAAACTTATTTCACAATTGTGAGAAATATCTTGGAGCGATTCCAATGCTTCCTGGAAGAGGTTTTCCATATTAGAAACTAGTGCATTTTCATTATAGTAGCTCAAGGTAATCTCTTTTGTTTGACTGTTTTTGACAGAGAAATTACATATCCCGCCGACTATCAACATTTTATCAGGGGGATGAGCAAAATATAAATTCCTGGCCATCTCACATAAGCGATCTAGCTTCGCACCACTGTATGAAAAGGTAATAATATCAGGATTAAATAAATAGTCACTCAAATTCCGTCCCCTCGAGTCAGTAATGATTAAGGTTCGCATGATGAGTCTATACACCTCCGATTGTATCCACTGGGAAATATTGTGCCGCGTTCTCTTGCTGTTGGAGTGTGCTAAGTGAGTATAGGTGTGCGTCTTGAAGGCGGTTAAATTCTAGAAGCCTGCGCCCCTATATGGGCACTGTGTGACCTATGTTCAGTATAGACCCCCATATGGGCACTGTGTGACCTATGTTCACTATAGACCCCTATATGGGCACTGTGTGACCTATGTTCACTACAGACCTCTATATAGGCACTGTGTGACCCATGTTCAGTATAGAGCCAGATTTGGGCACTGTGTGACCTATGTTAAGTATGGTCCCCCATTTGGGCACTGGGTGACCTATGTTTAATACATTCCCCCTTTTGTGCACTATGGGACCTATGTTTAATATATAGAATAGAATAGAATAATTTTTTATTCATCAAGGTGAACATACATGACGAATAGGTCGACAGGCCTCTAAGTACCTTTTGGGACTTACACTCAGCTCTTCTGGCCGTTCCCTTGACAAATAGATATAGCCCCTCATTTGGGCACTGTGTGACCTATGTTTATTATAGACCCCCATTTGGGCACTGTATGACCCATGTTTAATATAGTCCCTCATTTGGGCACTGTGTTACCTATGGTTAGGTGAGAGTACCATATATATATATAAGTATTTTTATTTCTCTTCATGCAGTTACATCAATCAAAGTTTTATAGAGAAAAAGGTCAAGTCAAACAATTTTGGTCTTCCCATGAGGCGATGACCTATTACTACAATTACATTTACTACAACATTATTATAATCTGATATGTAATAACATTAATATTATAATTATAACATACATCATACAGTTTAACAAAAGTAATAATACAGCACAATGGGCACAATGTGACACTCATTTGGGCACTGTGTGACCTATGTTCACTACAGTCCCCCATAAAGGCACTGTGTAACCTATGTTTAAGTATAGACCCCAATATAGGCACTGTGTGACCTATGTCTTGTTCAGTGCTCTTTATTGACACTGTGTTACTTATGTTCAGGTTAGGCCCCCATATGGGCACCAGAACCAATGGTTAGTATAGGCTTTTTTGGTACTCGTTGACCTATGTTCAGTATAGTCCCCCATATAGGCTATATATAATTGTAGTGGATCGG